>CM025782.1:14871276-14899391 GCA_014636745.2 Centella asiatica
GATGACGTCATTTCTTAGTCTCCGATGGGCTAAGTTCAGTCCTTGATGACGTCATCCATAGTCTCTGATGAAGGAGATTTCTTAGTCTCCGATAGAGGAAATTCTTAGTCTTTGGTGGGCAAATATGTTAGTCTCTGATGGCTAAAGATATCAGTCCTTGAGGAATTGTTTAGTCTCTGATGACGTCAGCCTTAGTCTCCGACAGGCTAAGTTTAGTCTCTGATGACGTCATCTATAGTCTCCGATGAGTTAAAGTGTAGTAATTCTCTGTTGTACAGTTTGTTTTTAAAACTATAAAATATTATTTTCTTAAATTATTTCAAGATGTTTTAATTGATTTCTTAACCTCAACAGCTTTTATATCAGATTGAGACGTTAAAAGTTAAGGACGTCACATTTATATTTTCTCTCATATTTTAACCAAGATATTAAATTCATTTTGCGATATGTATATTCTTACAGAATTTTCCACTCACGAGTAAATTAAACTTGATTAAGTGCAAAGGACCGAGGCAAGTATATTCACAATCTTATGTTTAATTACAAGTTGATACAAATATATACATTCCATGTGATGTTTATTTCAGTTAACGCATTATCATTTGATTCGATACGCGTGCAAGGCTTGAATTATGTTTCAATTGTTTTTTTTTTGAATGAGCATGCTATGCTTTAAATTCCGCTAGCATGATATAAATGATGATGCATAGATGTAAATGAGCTTTGAATTTCAGTTATGTTACAATCTTATATCTGTGCAAATGAATGAGAATGATGTCTCTTAAATGGGTTATGCCACATGGTTGGCAAGAGGAAAGGAAAGATGCTGATGTGTTCTTCACCTGACCTAGAGGAATGATAAGTGACTACGTAGTCCACACAAGAGGGATCATGCAGTCCAGTTTGGCCAGCTGTGTACTGTATGGTTAGCAGATCCACGGGTTTAGCCCCCGATGGATATTTTGAGGAAGTTATGCTCGGGTGTATACCTGTCTTTCTTCAAGGAGGGTCACATGTAGTGTATCATTAATGAATCCTCAATGATCTTTGAAGGTTTCCGAGGCCTTGGCATTGCTTCACCAAGCCTCATAAATAGACTTGAACTTCCTTCGATGTTCGAGATACATTCTTTTAAATTGCTTATATACTTCTTCGATGTGTATATACTTGCTGGGCGTAAATCGCTCACCCATGTTGAATTTTAATGTCTTGCAGGACAGAACGCTAAGGCTGAACCCTGTGATAAGGGAAAAGCAAAGTTGATAAACTACTAAGTTATTTATCCTTTTGATAAGACCGAGGAAGGAATGAAGGAAGATATGAAGGGGGGGAGGAAGATATTAGAAGTAGTGTTGATTTTGGGTTTGAAATTAAAGATGATGTAATAGCTTCCGCTGTAATTGTATTATTCTTGGGTTGTAATAACTTTCTAATACTGCCCTTATCCAGTATTTATGCTATGAATGGATGTATGGTTATCTTTTCCTTCTTTTGACGAAGCCCTGATCCATTAAGGGATTTTGGGGTCGTCACAGTTGGTATCAGAGCCCAGTTACGGCCAGAAGTGATTCATAATGAAACACTACCCGTAAGCTGCATCCAGTATTAGGGAGTACTGTGTTAAGTCCCAAAATTCCTTAAGAAAAGGGAATTTGGGAAGTTTATGCTATAATGGAAGTACTAAGGCATGTTAATGTGTTCCAATTTAAAGTTTTACTAGAGTCAAAATAAGATTAGGACTGCTTAGTGATGATAGAGTAAACTAAGGCACCACCTTTTTGACTGATTACTGCGTTGCGTTTTAATTAAAAAGTTTAAAGTTACTGACTTGGATTGTTTCAGGTAGATGGCCAGAGATCGCTCTAGATCCCCCGCGCTTTTTCGTAAAGTAGATAGCCCAGTTTTCGACGTCTCATCCGACGAGGAGGAGCCTAGCGTAGAATCTCCGTTGTTCACTCCTGCATTACCCGTCAAGCACCAACCATCTCCAATGCAAGAAGGCCCCAACCCTGCCCCAGCACCAACACAAGAAGTTGGACCTTCTATCGTTCGTCGAGGACCACGCATTCGTCACACAGCACGGAAGAGTGTACGATGTCATCGTTTTATCCGTAACCATGGTATGGAGCATGATGCCCCTACAGCAGGGCAGGATACTTCTACACTCGTCTCGCCTTTACCTCGGGTGTCAGTACTATCCCATGATAGGTTAGTACGTGAATATGATGCAGAAGTTCACCATCGTCTGGCAGCTCGCACCATGACAGTTCGACGACAGACTACCACTATTACCAGGTTTCGCACAGCAGCATCAACATGGCAATCCTCTTTTTGGTTGACTCAAAGCCTATACCATCAGTTGGCACTGGAAATGCATGCACAGATGGTAGCTGCTGCAACAGCTAATCCCACGGTAGCGTGTTTGGAACAAATGAGCAACCGCTTTGCGCGCCGCATTGAGGAGACACGTATGCAGTCTTGACATTGGGAAAGGGAGGCGGAACGTGAAGGATCATTAGACACGAAAGACGAGGAGGATTAGTTATAGAAGCTGATGTGAAATTTAAGTGGAAGTTATTTTGTGCTTGTTTTGAACTTTGTTGGGTAGTTACGACTATCATAGGTGTATTTTTTCTTGATATTGTATTTTGACTTGTGTCGGGCTTAAGGATGTTGAGAGCGATGTCTATGACAGTCTCCTATGTATATGAATGATAAATATGTCGCTGAGGTTATCACGGCTGTCTTGTCCACTGCTACCATCCAGGGTGAGAAAACTGCCTCCTGTGGTAAGTTTCAGGTATGCAAACTCTGTTTATAATATAGATCATACCGTAGTTAATAATGCTTTACACTTGCCAATTTATGAAAACTTTAACTCACTTGCTTCTGATGAAGAAATTGTTTCTATGTTTAAAAATTTACATTATTCTGCAGAAATTACTTCTGTTGGGTCTATAACACGACCCATCTAAGGCAAGAGTGGTCACTGTTCTTTAACATAATAACTAAAGCTTTTACTTCTAAGTGCAGTGGTTATGATGCTATCACTACACTCACACAACAAATCACTTTTAGTGTGTTGTATGATAGGCATATTAACATTGGGCTTTTAATTCTGCAAAATCTTTTGATAAAACTTAAAACCAGTAAAAATAAAATTTATTATTCTAGGTTTTTGATGATAATTGTTAAATATCTAATTCCTAACCTTGATATTACTGGAATGCAAGTTTTACCAACTATGTTGCAGAGTAAAAAAATATTTACAGATGTGAAGCATAAATTTGCAAAGGTAATAGTTCCTTTATTTTTTCCTCATGTCATGAGATCTATTCTCATTGACAGGCTTCCAAATCTTTATTCTTTGCAATTTTTTGAGGATATTGAAAGTCAAAACCCCATTAATCCTCCAACCACTTCACAACAACTGTCTATAGCCCCCTCCACAGTCTCTCAACAGATTGTGGTTGTAAAACCAAAGACTATCACAAAACTCCCAATTAAAAGAAAAATAATTGAGGGAGCAAGTGAGGATGAGGGAGAACAAGAAGTTGAAGTTCCACTTCAGAGAAAGAAGAGAGTTATAACCCATAGCCAAAATCAATCCATTGCTTCCCAAAAGGCAGTGGAGGTTATAAGGAAAAACAGTGAACTGTCACCATTCTCCCAAAAGGATGTTGACATTGAAGAAAGTTCCCAACCAGGAACACACTATACAGAGTCTGCACAACCTCTTGTTCACCACCAAGAGGAAACCCAAAGAGAGAAAATAAAAGAAAAGAGTGACACAAGGAGTGCACACACAGAGTCATCTTTTGATGTTCCTCAATTTTTAATGTCTGAGGAACAGCCAACACTCCAAACTATACATTCTTCTCCTTTTTCTCCCACTCTTGATTCTTTTGATATACATATGATTGATTCTCTTGATTTTTCCCAAGAGGAGCCAATAATCGAGACAAGCTCTCAAACAGATTCCATGGATAGAACCTTAGCCCAAGTTAAACAAAGGGAACCCCCTATCCATGTTGTCACAAGCACTTCTCAAACCCCCACTTCTGTAGGACGGAGTGACACCATCCATATGAGTGAGGTTGTGAGAATAATTAGTGAGAGTCAGACTCCTGCCCTAGAAAAAGGAGAGACCATACACATACAAGAGAATCAAGCTTTAGATAGCTTGGAAAAAGGAGAGAAAGAGAAGCTGGGTGCCCAACCCCACGCAAAAGGAGAAGGTGTGAGCAAGGATGAGATCCTTGAACAAAAGAAAAGAGAGAAATTTTCCGCAGGTATATTTTTAAAACCTGTTGAAACAAGCTCACAAGAAGCTCTGGTTTCTTCTGCTCCCTCCATCAATATCCAAACAGAAGAACCAGAGATTAGATCACGCACAGGGGATGCAGCTTTACAAGTCATATCAGAAATGTCCAATGCAGATTTCGAACAATTATATGGTCTACAACAGAGACAAGATCATATTTCTGCATTGAAGACAAGGCTAGCAGATGAACCTGTGCCTGAAGAAGCTCCAGAGCATAATATTGATGAATGGCTTGATGCCTCTTATGCCAACACTCTGGAGGAAGCAGCCGCTCAATTGAGGCAGGATTATGTGACCAACATCGGGTCCACTGCAGCTGCACCATCCATTAAAGATTTACTTGAAAAGGTAACCAAGGTGGACAAGAAACATACAAAGTTTCACCACTTCTTGGTTACTGGCATAAATGGTGCAGTGCAGCAAATAAAGGAAATGATGGAGTTGGAGACAGACAAGATTAGAAGGTGCTATGAAGGACACTTGCCAAGGAGGACTGTCACTGAAATTGATTCTTTAGTCAAAGATAAGTCCAAGACTGACAGTCGACTTCACGCCCTCGAAGCAAACATCCAACTCTTGATCCAAAAGCAAGACAGAATGGAGCAACTTTTGTTGTAGGCCATTCTAACATTGATCACCTCCTCTAAACCCCAAGATGCTGATGTCAAAAAGGGGGAGAGTGGTCCATCCAAACCTGTATATTCACACAAGTCTGGTTCTGTCCTTGATGCAGAATTGCAAGCAATGTTGGACAGGATCATAAAGAAACATTCTGATCTTGCCGCAGCAACAACAACAACACAACTTCCAACAACAACAGCAATAACAGCAACAACAACAACAACAACAGAAGCATCTCCTTCTTCCTCTACTCAAGCCCCAAAACCAAAAGACAAAGGCAAGGGAGTCATGGTTGAGGAACCAAAGAAACAGATTTCAACTCAACCAGGACAACCTAAGCTATTGGGGGATGCCATGAAGACTGCTCACTTTCCTACTCTTGTTGAAATTGAAGTGGAAGGGAAAGTTGAGTTAGTCAATCCTCGTGATCAAAGATTAATAGACTCTGATGCGTTGTTAGCTCAGAAACTTCAGGAAGAGGAGGACATGGCAGCAGCAAGGGAGGAGGAGGAGGCAAAGAAGAAAAAGAAAACTTCAACAAGGAGATCAAGTGTACAGAAGGCAACCGTTACCAAAAAGAAAAATAAAGAGATGGAAGAGGCAGAGAGAAAGTCAAGGAGGAAACCTTTGGTCAAGGAATTTGCAAAGAAACCTGTGATCAAGGCAACCATTAAGAAGCCTACCTCTCAAGATCCTCCAAGGTCAACCGAGACTGCCTTGGTGGCTGTAAGTGGATCAACAAAACCACGAACAGTTTCATCAAGGAAGTCCTATAAGGTTGAAATGGCTAGCACTGAAGAAATCATCAAGGCCCTGAAGAAAAGTACAAAGGAGATTGATCTTATCAAGGGTAAAAACAATGAAGAGCTTCTCCATGTCTTTTTAAAAGATGGAGAGTCTCTGAAGTTCGAAAAGCCAGCCTTGGAGGGACAGAATAAAGAAGATCTGGAGTGGTTGCTGACTGTTGTGCTTGAGACTTCTGATCTCAACATGAAACTTCGAAGCCAAATTCAGAAGGTGATGAAGATAGAGCATAAGGTGGATTCAGTACCGGAAGCTAAGTCTAAGCCTTTGGGATTGTGGTATGAGACTTTTCATGGAGAGAAGGTTTTCTTTGACTACAACAGAGATATTAACAGTATCAGTGAGAGGCACATTGAAGGATTTCTTACTCTCCTCAAAGATCCTGAAGAAGAAATTGAGCTTGTATTGAAAAATCTGTTGAAAAATAGGCTGGAGTTGATGAGGAAAAACATAAAAGAACGACTGGAGTTGTTGAAGAAAAAATGAGGTAAAATTGTTGTGTTGAAGTTATTTGTTGAAATAAGTTGTATTCTTTTTATTTTTGAAGCCAGACTTATAGGATTTAAACCTAAGTCTTGGTGGAAGCTGAACAACATATCAAAGATCTTAGTTCAGAATACATTTGTAGTTAGAAATTCTTTATTCTTTTTATAAGTAATTGTAATGTTGAGTTTTGACATCATCATCAACCTTGAAATTATGCTAATCATTCTGATATTCATAATTAGGGGGAGATTATTAGGTTTTAGAACATTTGATGATGATTGTCTTTAAATTACTTAGTATGCAAATGTATAGAAAGTGTTAATTAGTAACACTGAAGTTTTGTAGCTAGCAGTTATCTCTTTGTTTGTAATTCATTCATTCTTTGTAAAGAGATATAAATATTTCTCATTTGTAAGTAACTGCTGGAATGGTGTATCGAAGCTTCAGAAAGTCAAGATGTGTATTTAATCTGTTAGAGTTTGCAAAAAGGCTTATCGGAGACTAGGAAAATTGGTTAGGGACTAAAAAGATCTTATCTGTCGGAGACTAGTTTTGCCTATCGGAGACTAAGACTTAAGTCATTAGAGATTAAGTCTAAAGGAGTCGGAGACTAAAGCTTACGTCATCGGAGACTAAAGTTAAAAGCATCAGAGACTAAGCTGACGTCATTGGAGAGACTAAGCCTTAACGCGTTAGAGACTAAATAATTCTATCGGAGACTATACAAGCTGACATCATCAGGGACTAATTGCACTAGAGACTAGTAATGACATCACCAGAGACTAAAGATGAAGCATCAGGGACTAATCATGATTTATTTCTTGAAAGATACAGAGTTCGAATTAAAAAGGAATGTCTTCCATGTAAAGTAAAATATTATTGAAGACGTAGCTGGTAAGGAAACTAACCAGAAATTTGTTCCTATCAAAAAGGAAAGATTGTATTTGATTCGAATAAGGAAGCTGAATTTTGTTCAGAATAGGAACTGAGTCAATAATAATTCAGTTGCTAGAGAAGCTGTAATTAGGTTTACAGAGAATTGTAACTTCGAAGCTGTATAGGTTTTTCATAGTTTTGTATCTTTTCATATACAGAATAGAAAAGAAGCTGACGATTATATTATTGTAATTGTTAGTATTTGTATTCAATTGTAAATCAATAAAGCAATTATTTATAAATTGATTCGTATTCTTATTTTTTTTATTTCGCAAGAAAAGTTAATTTCTTAAAGATCAAGTAATACGAAAAGATTTCAAAGAACTTGTATTCAACCCCCCTTCTACAAGTTCTCGGCATCTCACTGGGAAAACACTTTACATCTGGAAATAGAGATAGATGGTTAGATATTTGAGTGTGAGAAATTTAATTAATGGTAAAAGTAAATTGCAAAAAAGATAAATTGAAATAAAGTGATTGGGGGACCAAAAGATCAAGAACCCTTTTCCGTATAGATTTAAATCCATAGAAAGACATGAATGATTGGTGTGAATTAAATGTGAAAATATAAATAATGGGAAAAATAAAATTCACCAAATTGAGAACTCTATTCGGGATAGATTTAAATCCAAAAAGAGATGGATTGAACACAATGAATCTAACTGATTGAGAACTCTTTTGAGAATAATTTAGATCAGGAAAGAGATGTATGGTTGGATAATAACACATGTTAAACAAATATAGCAATAAGGATAAATCTTGTGCAAAAATGACAAACAACCAAAGTAGATCTAGCTAGAAGGATAGAAACCTTGAATATGAACTTGAAGAAACTTGAGAAACTCAACAATGGAGTTCTTAAGTTCAAAGGCTAGTGGGTAGTGTTGGAGTGTATGCTCTAAAAGCCAATTATTTGATGATTATAATTGCATACTTGGTATTATGTTTTGATTAAATAAATAATGTTTTCATTTATTATGCTTTAATTTATTGTGTGTTATAATTGTTAAGATAATAAACGTTCCTAGAATAATGAATATTAAATATATGAGTTCAAGTATGTGACTTGAAACATGAGATCATGTAGTTACTAAATGTATCATTATTATTAAACATCCCTAGTCAAGTATTATTGTTCATAGGACAACAATGATACATTGAGACTATATGTGTATTGACTGATGACCAAATCTCACTGGCCATAGATAGGTAAGATATTAAGTCAACACATATGTACATGTTAGAGATAGTGTACTGGATTGACTCACCATGAGAATTCTACGTATATGTGAAGTGTCATAAGATATTCTCATAGTGACAATGACAATGATCCTTCGACCTGAAGTCATTACATTTCTACATGAAGATTCATATAGTTTGATATCACCAAAAGTCATCTTTAATAGGGTGGACCATGAAGGTGATTATATGTTATATTATGAGTCGTGTGAGGAATGTGAATGATCTAGATGAGATTTGACCCTCCTATATATATTAAAAATGATATTCTTGGGTCTCTTGATTGAGTAGAACTATGAAATGTATGGTCATGCTCAAATAATGATTTGTCTCTTATAGTTTATTCATTGATCAAGAAAATAAAGATTAAATTATAAACAAGATGACTCACTACATGCCTTGAGTTTAATCTAGCATATCAAAGACAAAAGAAATTATATTACATTAAAAAATTAGTCATAAGGAAAAGGTTACGCTGAATCACTAACCTTATTATTATTTGGGTAACAGTGATGTATTACTAGATGACACTCACTATTTATAATTTTATAATATGATTTTAAAATTATTGTCAACGTAATAATAACCTATAGGGTCGCACACTAATAGCGTAATTAAGAGGAGAATTAATTCAGATATTAGATTTTAAATAAGTGAATATGATTGGCTTATTTAAATTAGTACCATGAAAAGGAAGTCGTTCACCTCCTTGTTTTGACAGTATGCTCGTGTGGATTCCATAGAGGACCGGTTCTGTTAGATCAAACTTGTGGTTCGTTTTCATCTCCATCGTTGTTCAGAAATCTCCAGTTTGATTTGGTAACCCTCTAAAAAATTTGTATTCCCAATTTCACATGGATCCATTGTAGGATTTCTACTGGTTTTAATTTATTTTTTCACTGCGTTTCTATGTGCGAAAACCCTATATGTATGTGTGTGTGTGTGTGTGTGTGTGTATAATCTCTTAAGAATATACGATGGACAATATAGAAAAAACTTGAGAGATAAATCTTGTCAAGAGAGAAAATGAATTGGTTATTGTGTGAAAGAAGGGAGAATGTAGATTTTATTTGTAGAGAGAGAAAGAGAGTGATGGGAGAATGAGTTTACATATTTGTAAAAGATGCAAAACAACTTATGATTTTTGTGAAAGGTGAGGAGTGAAGTATGAAAATAGTAGATTAGGGTGAAAAAGATGGTTTACATCTAATGTAAGATGTAAAAAATGTGAGTGTTGTAATGTTTGTAGATATAAGGGAGGATTTCTATGAATATGTATACTTAAGTTTTGCAGGAGTAAAAAATTCATACGTTTAGTAGTGAATGTTTTTATATTTATAGTAATACACATTTGGTAGTAAAGTGTAGAAGTAAGTTTATATCTAAAATATAAACTTATTTGATTTACAACATATTTACTTATAAAAGTTGCATAATATAGACTTAAATGAATTTTAATATATTTTACTTATTAAAGTAAAATATATAATGCTATGCATTTCTTATGGAGAGGACCTGCCTAATAAATTTATTTAACTTATTATCATCAAAAATCTTAAGTAATATTACCTTTCGGTACTTAAATTAAAAATTAAAAAGTGATTGATTAAAATAAAAAATTACCTAAAGTTAGTTAACTTTTTCATGATTAACCCAATTTGATACTATTGGCCCAGGTTTTTCTTGTTCATGACATTGAAAACATAAAACTATATGAAAGGAAACAAATAGTGATAGTTATTATAATCAGATTAGATTGGTCAGTCGAATCGAAAATCGATGTTTAAATCAGTTTCGTTCAAAAAAATATCGAATAAGACAAAATTACCAAAAGGAATCATGTTTTTTCAAAAAATAGTGAACTAGATAATTTTTCAGGGGAAAAAATGTTGGACCTAATTTTTTAGTTGGCCAAAATGAACTTTTTTGAGTTTTAATTCTTATTTTATAGTCTAGAACAAAATTAAATAGATAATTTACACTTATTAACACTATTGTAAATTCACTAAAAATAAGAATTAATGTTTAAAACACAATTTTTTGGAATAAGTGAATGATATATATTCATCCTTTTACATGCTCATTTTCTGTGTAAGGTTGAATTGTCCAGTGAAAATTTAAAACTATGAAATATCAATTTAACTTGTACGTACACAATCTTAAACAGTTAAACCTCTCTATTCCTCTATTATTAATTTATTTTGCCTTGGTGGATTTTTAAGTTCTTGTTGTCATCTGCCAACTTTCTTAATATTGGTTCCTTGAACAGTGACACCAGGTAATTTGGATTGAAGGCAGCACTGACATTGATTTTGAGTAGTGATCTAAGGATTTTTTTTCTACTTCAAAGTTGAAAAACATGGCACTGCATACAAAATCCTCAAGCTATCAGATTCAAGTAATCAACCTCTGTTTTACATCCTTCACAATGCTAAAGCAGATCACTGAAAATGATAGACGCATAACATACATCTGCATCAAATAAAACAAGGTACATACTCGACAAATCAAGTAAGCATTGATGAGATTTGAGTTCGGATTCCATTGATGAGATTTGAAGCTACGAAATCGCCATTGTTATCAAGTGAGAAGGAACAAGAAGGTGGAGATTGAGTTCTGATCGGAATGTTCAAGTTTTTCTCACTCTTACAGTCATGTGACAACCCATATCAACTTCATCGGATTCACGCCCAGTTAGTTACTCATGGCATTGAATTCAACGATTACATTGTACCAAAATTCATCTCAACGTGCTCCAAATTGGGAAGGATGGCCTATGCCCGCCTTCTGTTCGACCAAATTCCTGACTCAACTTCAAGACTATGGAACACAATGTTTAAAGGGTATGTGCATAACGAACTCTACAGAGAGGCACTGGCTTTTTTCTTTCACATGAATAGCATGAATATACGACACAATTACTTTGCGTTCCCTATGGTTTTGAAATCTTGTGCCAAGTTATCTGCTTTGCAAGAAGGCGAGGGAGTGCATTGTTTAGTATTTAAGATTGGGTTTAGATCAAACTCATTTGTTGGAACTGCACTGATTGATATGTATTCGAATGGAGGTGCAGTTGGGTTAGCTTATAAGGTGTTCAGTGATATGGTTGCAAGGAATGTCGTTGCTTGGACTTCAATGATTAATGGTTATCTTTTGCATCATGATATAGTTTCAGCGAGGTGCCTTTTTGACTTGGCACCTGTGCGCGATATTGTATTATGGAACACAATGATTTCTGGGTATATCGATTGTGGATACATGGCTACTGCTAGAAAGCTTTTCGATGTCATGCCAAATCTGGATGTGATGTCTTGGAACACTCTATTGAACGGATATGCAAATAATGCAGATGTCGACGGCTGTGAAAGATTGTTTGAGGAAATGCCCGAGAGAAATATTTTCTCGTGGAATGGATTGATTGGTGGATATGCTCATAATGGTCGTTTTCTCGAAGTTCTTGATGCCTTTAAAAGGATGTTAACTGAGTCCCATGTGCATCCTAATGATGCAACACTTGTGACTGTGTTGTCTGCTTGTTCGAGATTAGGAGCTCTTGATTTGGGTAAGTGGGTGCATTTGTATGTGGAAAACAATGGATATGAGGAAAACATTTATGTTGGCAATAGTTTAATTGATATGTACGCAAAATGTGGTGTGATAGAGAGTGCAATTGATGTGTTCCAGAAGATGAAGACAAAAGATTTAATCTCTTGGAATACCCTAATTAATGGCTTAGCAGTGCATGGTCATGGGGCTGATACCTTGAGATTTTTTGATGAGATGACGAGTTCCGTTGTAAAACCAGATGGAATAACTTTCATAGGCATTTTATGTGCTTGTTCTCATATGGGTCGAGTTGAAGATGGGCTTAACTATTTTCATGCAATGATCAACAGGTACTCAATTTCACCTCAGATTGAGCATTGTGGTTGTATGGTTGATCTTTTGGGTCGAGCTGGTCTTTTAGAGCAGGCTGTAGATTTCATACAGAATATGCCACTGAAAGCAGATAGTGTTGTCTGGACTGCCTTGCTTGGCGCTTGTCGGATCCACAGAAACATAAAATTGGCTGAGGTAGCCCTTCAAAATCTGATTGAGCTTGAACCAGAAAACCCATCAAACTACGTGATGCTATCGAACATCTACAGTGATGCTCAAAGATGGGAAGATGTAGCAAGGTCCAAAACTGCAATGAGGGATACCAGGGCTAGAAAATTGCCGGGCTGCAGCTTGATAGAGGTCGATGAAGAAGTAGTTGAGTTTTATTCTTATGACGAGCGACATGCCAAGACAAAGGAACTATATACAACCCTAAGAGGATTGACCAAGCTGCTAACAGCTTTTGGTTATGTTCCGCAAGACGACGCACCTGAACGTTCATTACTATGGAAAAGTAATACTACCTTCATTCATGACATTTAACCTAGTACTTCTATTAGTTATCAAGTTTGCTTTGAGACCTGTTGGGACCCTTTTACACTTCTGAAAATTTGAGTTTATTGTGATTATATTTCGTGGTGTTTGTGTGATTGACTAATGGAACAACTTCACAGGCCGACGCTCTTGCTACCAAGAAAAAAAAGTTCATTCATTAATTGAATGGAATTATAATTTAACGAAATCATATGTGAGAAGTCCAAGCACCAAGCTTTGCTTAAAACCCAGGTTTATAAACCAACCAAGCATGTAAACAAACTAGGAACCGGCGGTTTTAAAATTTTACTCCCTCGGTTCCAACATTTTTCTTTCTTTTATTGTAATACTATTTATAAATTTTAAAATTTCATTTGTGATATAAATTTATGAAAATATCAAAATGTAAAAGTTTGTATTTAAGAGTATTTTTTGTATACTTTATCATATTTCACTTTAAAAAGTAAAAAAATTTATTCGAACTTTAAATTATAGGATTTCGCAAACTTGTTTTGTGTTAATTGAGATGTATCTTTAATTTTGGTATGAAGGAAGTAGTTAATAATATAGAATATCCATCCAAAACTAAGAATGAATAAAACAATAAAAATCTTGTGTTAATGCTCGATTTGCAAGCCAAATCTACACATGCATGGACTTTGCAAAACACATGATACACTTGGTGCATCCATTCTCCATCAAGTATTTTGCAAATCCCATTCATCAGTTTTGAATTTCTATCCCCACGTTCCATCTTAAATCACAAAAATCTTAGCATGACTTATTATTTTATTTTTTTTCTTTATAGGAGACTCATCACTTTGTCAACTAGGTGAGATTGGTATATTGCTAAAGGTTAAAGAAAATTCCTTGATAGAAAACACATCATTTTGTTAACTAGGTGAGATTAGTATCTTACTAAAGGTTAGAGAAAAATCGAAAATTATGGTATATGTTTTAGTCAATAATTGTACATCGTTCTTATTAAAGATCTTTGCACTCAATTTTCATTCAAAGATTGCTGAAATCTTGGTGATAAGAGCTGGATCGTTTCCGAAGCACTACACTTGCCTTAAAAAAAATCATTTCCTTTGTCATACAAAAAAATAACGAACATTTAAGTGTGTGACGAAAATTAATATTATATGTTTAATTGATAATTATATATTCAAACAATAAATTATGTACGAAATTTATTATAAATGTTTAATGAAGCCACAAAATGTAAGTGAGATGAAAATAATCACAAAAAGTAACTTGAATCTCATAATAAATATAAATAAGTTACAATTGACCACTTATTTCTCATTTTCTCATGTCTAATTAATGAAAAGACAAAGAAGATTGTAACAACAAATTTTAAATATTTTATTATATTAGAGAATTTAAGCAAATGTCACTATTTTTTCAGAGCAAAACTCTATTTTCAAAAATCAAAATGTCACTCTTTTCTTTTTAGAACAGAAGTTAACATGTCCTAATGTTACAGGGAGATTTAATTAGTGACCCCGCGAAACCGCTATTTTATGAATAATATAATGACTCCACACAATGGAAATATGAATAGCAGAAAATATCGGGGCAAGCGCATCAAATTAGCAGCAATATTTCATTATCTGGGGATACAATTCTAACTGACAATTTTGACCGAGTTGTTCGCAGCTAACTTCCTAGAAATAAATTTTACTTTCTCTAAAGAAAATACAGATCCAGTATCCAAATTACTGTTGACAAAATAAACCTGCAGGAACACGAAACAGAGCTTCAGATTTACACATCTTTAATCTTTACCTAAGGCCAAATAAAAGAACCAGATGATACAGCTACTAAAAACTGGAAAACCTCATTAAATCCCAGTATTCTACAAAATTGGATTCTACAAACTCACTCGTGAAACATCAAATACAATATTTATTGCTCAAACTCTCTACTAAAAAGTAAGATTACAATAGCGTAGCAGTGAGGTCATCCCTGCACACTGTTTATATTTTAATGGTGATGTCCATCTAAAAATTGCATTATATTCTAAGGAGATCTAGGAAATGAAGCTAGATAATTTTTGTTCTTTTGAGAGACAAGCACAAATTATCATTCGTCTTTTTGATGTGAAACAGTAGGCGGGCTAGTATTACCATCCAGAGCTGCATGGTATACTCGTTTCTCTGCCAAACCAATATCAGACATTATTAAGTTTCCCTGCACATGAAACAACAAAAGCATATGAGATGGGGACACCCTAGAGGGCAAACATAAATGATGCAAATAGACATTAAAAAAAATTAAAGAAAAAATAGAAAAGAAGAGAAAAACAGTATCTCAAAAATAACGAACACTATTACAAACAAAGATGACATTCCTTCAAGGGAAACATGGCAAAATATTGAACCCCAAAGCACAAAGACTCCTTATTTGTATAGATGAAAATGGTTTGGCTCGGCTTTGGATCCAATACAACAGGTTCCGGACCTGCAGATTCCAGTTTGGTTAGCAGGGTAAGAAATGGAGGTACCGAACTGAACCAGGAACTGGGGTGGATGAGGTTCTGTCAGGTCCAGTTCCGGTTCGATCTGAAATGATCTCTAGAGAAAGCCAATGGTCCACCATAGCAAACTCGATGCTACAAAAAATATGGCTGAATTCATCCAGACTCACCGCATAAAAAGTCACAAAAACGAACCATTTATCTACCAAAAATAAACTTTAAACTACCATTTAAACCATCAAATATTCAGAAAAAAAGGAAGTATAATTTATTGCTTTCATTTGCATCAATCTGAGTTCGAATCAGTTTTACTTTTACCTTAATAATAATATGTAAACAACATTCTGAACTTCAAGTATTGATGCTTTGAAAACATGCTCCTAGGGGATAAGGGTGTAAACGGATATGAATATGCCTATATTCGTATTTGAATATTTCGAATGTAATTTAAGTGAAAGTAATTTTAATATTTTAGTAAAATATGTGATACATATAAAATAAGATTTTATTCATTTAGTAAAAAGAAATTGATGTGGGCATGAATTGTAACGAACCTGAGTCGGAAGAAGAAGTTGTACATGGATCAAATGTTGTTGGTGAGTTAAGACTTCGGGGTCCAATTACTAGATCAAGGGCTAAGAGGTTTGACGTGAGCATGTCAAATGCGGCATGTTTGAAGCTTGAAGAGTTAAAAGCTTTGGGACTATCTTTGGTAAACTATGATGAAGGAATTGAAACTTGGGCTTGGGCTAACGCGCATTATGATTCATTAAGGGGTTCTTGTTAATCTGTTCTTATTTTGCTTTCAAAACTAGAGTCAAGTTCGTTTAAAGGTTAGTTGAAACTTGGCCGAGAAATGGCATCAGGGCATGTCGAGGAAGCGTCAGGGTTTGGTTGAGAGCCGGTGTCAGGGGATGATATCAAACGTGTCAGGGAATGCTTAGTCTCCAACAGGCAAAGATACCCGTCAGGGGATCGTTAGTCTCCGATAGACTAACTTGGCTCATCAGGGGATAATTAGTCTCTGATAGGCTTATTTGCTCGTCAGGGGTTAAATAGACTCCGATAACTATTTTATCCGCTGACAGTTGCGATTATTATTTTTACATATTTATTTGTTTTCCGTGTTTGTTTTTGTATTTGTTTCCTAGTTTTAACAGGTTTGTTTTCTTTTCCTTATTGGATTAGATTTTTTTCCAATGTATTATTCTTTCCAACTAGGATTAGGATTGTAATCACAGCTTATAAATAGCTACTTATGTTGTACGTTAAAAGTATCTAGTTTTTGATTAATAAAATTCAGAAGTATTATGTAATTTCTTATTATTTGTGTGATATAAACAAGACCATGTTCGTGTGATTCGAATAGCTTTGAACGTGTGATTCATTCAAGAACCCTAAATCAACTTCTTGTGCGTACATCAACAAGTTGATTTAGTCTATCCGAGACTGTAGGCTTAAACCCCCTACATCAAAAATCCACCGTAACCTTAACGTTCATTATATAATGAATTGTCTATTAGTTTTTATGAATGTAAATTTCTTATATAACTTGAAAAATGTACTTATACCACAATAAATAACATAGTTATTAAGTAAAATTTAGTACTGATAATTGCTGAAAACGGATGAAAATATAAACGGATGTGAACATGCATATATCCGTATCCTATTAATTTTTAATCGGATACAAAAAATATCCGTTTTTTTCGAATACGGATGCGAAATTTTTAATGGAATATATTGGACTCTGTTTACAGCCCTACATGCTTATTGATGGCCTTCCAGATCAAGTATGTTGCTCTTTGGAATTGTAATACTAACAAAAATTGTGATTCAAAAAGGAACTTAGCAATCATCTATCTGACAAGCCATTAACAAAACAAAAAAGCAAAAAAAGAAAAGAAAAAGAACCAATGCTAGATATTGAAACAATTGATACTGGACACTACCAAGTAATATCCTACAAGAGAGCCCTGCTTTTTGTCCTTAAATTGATGAGAAAATCATTAAGCTATATATTTTGGGTAAAAACTGATGTCCTACGCTTGTAATATCATAACAAACTTTCAGTGTTAGAAACTGAAACCAAAGGCCTACCTCATGAGCCATCAGCCTCCGAACATTGTCAGCAAATAGCTTCGGCTCATCCTTTTCTTGCTGAGAAGGGTAGTAAACTGGTAGCCTTGTCACTTCTAAATAATTAACAAATTGACAAAACAAAAGAATCACATGGCGCACCTGCATATGAAAATATATAAATATCATAACTGGAATTATTTCGGATGACGTTAAATGGCCAACTATACTCACCCCTGAAATGGTATCCCATGCAGGACTAAACCTCTGGCAAGGATATTTTAATATCACAGGGAGAACTGGTGTTCTGGGTAAAAATGCACCAGTCTTGAATGGAAGAAGATAGTCTCCATTAGTAGTTGTGCCTTCTGCAAGTTTAAAAACTTGAGCGATAAAAGCAGTAAACCAATTTAAATAAAAATATTAAAAAATAAAACTGAAAGCAACATATCATGTAGCACGAATGCTGACTTCTAGTGGAGAAATCAGCAAGGTAAAATTAAAAGATCTTTAAGAGGAAACAAGATTATAGTGCACCAAAAACCTAAGAATGAGAAACTTGGATTATCTGATATCTAAAGCAACAGAATGGACTTGTTTAACTCACTTTTGAAAGCAAAAGAATGATATTTGAAACATTATACATCAGGTATATAAAATCACCACTGTTCCCAATTCTTGACTAAAAGCTAATCACACTTTTTACCCTGCCACTCTTTCGGCACTTTCTTCATTTCTTCATCTTTGTTTAGGTTCATTTCATCTTCATTTTTTAGCAGAGCAGACGTTTATCTATTTATTTTTTTATGCTTCATTTACCAAGCTCTTGATTACCGTACTGAATCCTCGTTTATGTTCTCTTACCGTTTTATTTGAAAATGACACATTTATCGTTCATTGATACATTTCCCTGATAGCACCTCGTGCTACATAATTATTAATTCTCTTTCGGTTTTTCCCTTACCTTTCTATCTCTACATTGAGGGGGGTTTTCAGTGTCGATTAGACTGGAATAAAAGGTCCCACTCAGTAATTATGGGAGACAGTTTTGACATAAATTTAGACAAGTTATTATTTTAAGAAAAGAGTTACATCCATGTATTTGCACACCTCTTTCCAGGTTGGTCTTTCTGTTATATGGGCACTTTTTAAAGGTTGAAGTGCGCCTACTGGCATAAGGTACAGATAACTAGGATGCAGGCATGCAATAATTTGACAAGGAATTACCGAATATACTTGTTGAATTGTTGGAGTTAGATCATACTTCAACATTATCTATTTCCAATTAGGAATAGGTTTTTTCTATTTCCTATTGGGATGTGTTTTATTTTCTATTTCTAATCAAAATAGGTTTCCATTTGGGTTTTGCATTTGGTTATTTTTCCAATTCCTTTTGGTTTTTTAACATTATGTTGGGTCTATAAATACAATGGTTTATTGTGTTTATGGGTAGATCAATATTAAATCATAATATTTAGTTTTTTATGGGGGTCTCTTACAAGGGGGTGAGAATATTATGTAACTATTGAGAGTTTGTAAGGTAGATTAGCGGAGTGTGAGATATTCCACCATAATTGTATCTTGTGGAAAACTTGGATCAATAGTAATAATATTCAGACAAGCTGGACGTAGCCCAGATTTGGGTGAACCAAGGTAAATCTTTGTGTTCTTTTCTATGATTGAATTATCTCTTTGCTTACGGTTTGGTATTTGTCAAGATCTTATTCCCAACATGAATGGTTAAATCGGTGTATAAGAACAAACAAAGACCCAATGTAATAGTTCTTCCACTTCCCCTATGATATATATATTTCTTGCCCCGCTAGTAGCTTGATTAATCCATCTTCTGTTTTCATTCTTATTTTGTCAATAATAGCAATGAGTATCACAAATTTCTATTTATTTTATTATATTTTGACAAGGATAAAAAGGAATATGCAGATAAAAGCTTTCAGATTAAGTAGAAAAGATCATAGGGAAATGAATGAGAGGTAATGTGTCCTCAGATCACAAGAATGCCTGTATATCAGCAGAATCAAGCAATAACCTGGAAAAAGCATCATCATAGGCGCAGACTTGTTCCGATGAGCCTCCTGAATCCGTTCATTTACAACACCTAAAGCAAGCAAGCGTACAGATATCAGGCATAAAATCTTTGCACAACAAAATAATAAAATATAAAAGTTGAAATTGCAAAAAGCAAGGGACAAACATTTGCCTACTCATTAAATAAATAATAATCTATTATAGAAATGACTGCCCAATTCTTGATCAACACCCCCAATACTTCAATCCTAGTGAAGTGAAAGAATTGTTTTCCCAATCTTCCTTTATTTGACGAGGCAGAAAGATAAAGGCAAGCCCATAAATTAGACTAATAACCAAACAAAATTATTGGATAGCATCTATACTAACAATTGACAAATAGATGATTAAAAGTGATTCTTCATGTGCCGACAATGCTAATGAGAAACTCGTTCTCATTTTAATTACCAATGACATTGTTTTGGGCTTGTGATATTCTGCCTTCGGACTTTTGAGTTTGGAAGGGTAGTGGTTGTGCGATGTGCCTTTGATCAGGTGGGATTGTACTGTTAGCAACCTCTCAATTTTAAATTATGAAGGATCTGAAAATACAACAAATGCTTCTACCTGATTTTCTATGGGAACTTTAGAATGGGAGTAATGCCTGACTGTCTTACAGAGATTCTTATTTTTATTTTTTTGTTGAGTCGGGATACTTATCTAGGATGCCTTTGGACTTCTGCTGTAGGGGCTCTAAATGGATGTATGCGACTGGTTTGCTTAGAGATGCAGGTGCTATACGACTACGAAGCGAACTGGTAGAAGTTGTTCTTATGGAATCAATTCAAGCTACCGGTATGTCCAATACCAAAACCAAGGAATATTGAATTATGGTTTTGGAAATTCACGTACGATACAAACACTGGCAACTACGCGATCATTGTTAATAGTAGGGCCGCTTGTCTAGGACTTGATCTTGGGACTAGTCCATAACTTAACTAGCCTACCTACCTGATGAAATATTTTATGATGAACATACACGAAAACCTTCTTTGGATTTGCCCAAGATATTTGGAATTCATTTATTGCTCACAGGGGTGGCTTGCCTACCTTTGCACACCTCTGTTACTCTATAAGAGGCATCCACCCCAGATAAATTATCCATCCCAGTGTCCCCGGCAAACAACTCTCTATACTTAGGCGGTTCAGGGTGCAGGGATATTAAACCGGGAACTCCAGGGGTAGAATCAAAGTACGAACATATAGCATAGACTATAGAGCTTGTCATTGGCTACAATTTTATTGCAGAAGAAGAACGTTCTAAATCAAATCGGCCACCATTATATCCTATTTACTGTTTCAAATGGTGGCTTGGAGGCCATATATGGCTATTTCATTTGGTCGCAGTTATGTGGTTACATAGAACCTAGTCACTACAAGCTTGCGATTTTTCCTCAAACACTAAGCACCACCACGTACAATCAAAATAGATCAAGTCATCAAACAAAAAAGAAGATGCTATTAAAGAACACTCCTGTATATTTTTCCCCTGTAACCACAGATCACATAAAAGTAGTGTGGTTAAAGAAGCAAAGTGTAAAAGCAGTTAACTAAAGTAACTTGCATGAAAATGCACTTGAATATTTTTTGGAAGATGAAGGGAATAATGCTATACAAGTGTCACACAAATGTCAACTCGTGTCCCCCAGAATTTGGAACATGTCCCAAGTAGTCTTTGGAAAAATTGTACGTGATAAGATGGAAGATCACAATGGTCTGATGCATGTTCACAACTAATTGATCTTGCAAAATTAGCCTAATATTCATTTTTCTGGAAGTTAAACAAATGCTATAACAATAATAGTAGACTGTCCAACATTATAGTACAGTCAAAAGGGATATGGAGTTGGCTAAACTTTTTACTCGAGTCACTTCTATCTTCAGGCACCCTCTATCTTTACCATACTTGTATTACTTCTGAGAATAGCATCCATTAGTCACAATATCAAGATGCATCCAACAAAATATGAATCACAGACCAATTTATACTAGCATATTCACCACATGCTTTATGTTACAAGTCACATGTGCATGTGCTACAGGCCCAACGCTCACAGTTACTAAGGTAAAAGGAAGATGTCCTAGGTATTATGCAGCAATAACAAACTGACATTAAAGATCCTCGTACCTGAAACACCCTTGAAGTCCGGTGATTTTGACTCCCGCTGGACATAAACACAACCGAGGCATTTGCTGTAAAAAAGAGTAATAACTCAACACCCCTCAAACAATAGTCTGCTAGTTAACAATGAAGAATAGCATGACACGAAAAGCAACCAAAGAGCAGGTTCAAAAAAGTACTGATAGGAATAATGTGAACATTTAACCACAATTATCACATATCAAGCAAATCAGTCAAGGTGGTTCCCAACCGAAGCTGGAAGTTCAATTCAATCCCTTGGACTTTTAGTATCCAAATGTTGTAAAGACAATAGGCAAATTCCGCACAACAAAAAATCTATCATAACTCTGTAAGCCATGGGATACGCCACTCATCCAGCAATCATAACAGAAAAGAAAGATGAGCCAGACTATGCATTGCTATCTATAGTTATTAGCTCATGATAAATATTTATGTGGTCATACCTTCTAATTATAATCAATTGCCTCAATTCCATTTTCTACTCTGCCTCTACCAATTGATAAAAATCATAAAAAGAAAAAATGATCAGAATATTCATTCTAATG
The DNA here is from genome assembly GCA_014636745.2 of Centella asiatica. NCBI lineage: Eukaryota > Viridiplantae > Streptophyta > Magnoliopsida > Apiales > Apiaceae > Centella > Centella asiatica. The sequence goes on from CM025782.1 coordinate 14,893,434, forward strand.
TCTGGGTGAACGATTTAAAGATATCTTGATCCGCTTCTTTTTACTAAATAATAAACTTGAAAATAACTATTGAATGAAACCTCCCATCCCTCATCAAAGAAAATCCAGCAAACACTTTAGAAGGAGAATTTCATCACAGCTGAGAGAATTATAATTTTAAAAAACAGCACGTATATCTTTGGAAGTAAAATTGATGGCAACCAACCTGATAAGACCAACCAGAGGAAGTTTACCCACTGATCTCTTCATCAATAAAATTCAAGAATATGCCCATCAAAATGTGCAAAAGAAAACATGTAAGCTCAATTACCAAAAGTGTTGAAAAGTAACATCAAACTTTTCATGGCAAGAAGCGAACGAACCTTGGCAACAAAGCTCGGAAAAGAAGATGACATATGGTATAATATATCTATATAAGATACATGATTTGATACAATTGCCCCAGGTCGTTCAGGTTCATCACACCGAAGTTTGCACTCTCTCTGATAAATCCAAAAGAAAGAAGTGAGGTAAACTAAATGAAGGAAACAAAGAGCAGTATCTTGTCCCAGAACCTTTATAAAAATATTAAAGTCCCATGAATTCTCATAAAATAAGAAAATCAGGAAACAGGCAGGACGCCAATCCAAATGAATAGAACTTGCTACTTAATTCTTGAGCCAGTCTAACTGATCAAGACAAAATGATTTCACATGATTTAAAATTTCCATGTAACACTGTCTAAACAAATGAAATAAAGTGTGTATGGGGTATCCTTTGAAATTCGTTTGCTTCCCTTGTCATCTAAACTCCTTGCTTATGCCCGTCCTGTAACAACTTAGTACTACAAATTGCATAACAAAGCAAGGATTCTGTGCAAGGGAGGAGATATTTATGACGATGCAAATCAAGGGACCAGAACATGTCAAATGAGGCAGAATGCACAAAGATATTTGCATTAATGTATAATACTTGTCAAGCTAACAAGAAATCCATATGAAGCTGAATATTGAGTAGCAAAGAGAACATGAGTGCAATGAGACCGTTAAGGTGGATGCGGCCAATACACAAAGATGGATGGGATAAAAAAATGAAGATATAGGTAACAAAGTTAAAGAAGGACAAATGGAATGATGGAACATAAACTAAGATGGTTTAATCATGTTTATGAAGAACATTAGATTATCCGGTACAAAAAGATACGCTTGAGATCAAAAAACCGATATAAGGAGGACGTTAGGTTAACCAAAAATATACTTGGTGAAAATGTAGATAAGATGTTCAATAAAGCTGGATATAAAATGGTGTGTGTTTGTGTGGTCTGCGATACGATGGAGTGGAAAAAATACATTAGCATTTTGAAGAGTGGTGTGTTATTAGCTGTTTTTCTATTCTTATACAAAGTTCTCTTTTATTTTATATTTGTTTCTGTTCCATTTAAGTAATCAATATTCTAGCACTCCTGTTGATTTTGAGAAGTAATTTAAGAGTTTTTTTCAGTTAGAATATTTTAGGAATTTATATTTTAAAGTATTATCTTATTTACCAAATAAAATAAGGAATAAATAGTCATGAAATTCCTGCATATTTATTAGGCATCAAGTTTTATTGTGGAGATTATACATTTGGTTGCAATTAATTTGATCTCTTCAGTGGTTGAGAAAATCTAGGTGTAGCTTCACCATTATTTAAATTATGCTTGTTTTCAATTATTTTCCAAAAGTGTTTGTTCGACAATTTTATCCTACACGGCTACATCATGTTTTCTAGCTACAATTAAGTACTACCAAAGACAATAAACTTAAATCATGCAAATAGGAGCAATCTTAACAGACAACGGCATCTATTGACTAGATTTCCAACCCAAACACTTCGCTGCGAGCCAAACTTATAAAATCAAGATTATTATTTGAAAACGGTTTACAAGTTCACTATGGAGTATTTTGTGTTGATTTACTTTACCAGCAAGTGAGTCATCTGCTAAGCTCATAACGTTATAGTTTTCTATATTATATTTTTATTCTCCTCTAATATAATTTTTCTCACTGTTGCTTCTGTTTAGTGCAATTTACAAACCCATACAGCACTTCTGGCCGACTGTTAAGTAACACTCTATTGTGCCTATTTGGAACCACTTCTTTTACTGCTTATTGCTTATTTAGTGGAAGAAGCTATATATATATGAGTGTTTGGAACTGCTTAAAAGAAAAGAAGTGATAAGTGGGGTGCAAGCCATTTATGCAGCAAGAAAGAAGCTGGGCTTCCTTAGCTTTTCTATAAGCACTTATTTCATCAGCAGCTTGTTTTAATTTTATATCTATTTTAAGCACTTTGCCAAGCACAACTTATCATATGAATAAGCTGCTCTAAAGTAAGTTGTGTCAAACAAAGCATTGTTCCAATGAGCTGAGAATCTGAGATAAAAAAAAGAAGAAGCACTTACTCCCTCCGTTCCACAAAAAGAGTTACATTTGAGTTTTTGACGGATATTAATATTTCATGTTTGATTAATAATTACATATTCGAATAATAACTTTCATTCATAAAATTTGTTATAAATGTTCAATTACTAACTAGATAAGAAGATTGTAATGACAAATTTTAGAAAATATAACATTATAATGAAAAAAAAGGTATGCAAATGTAACTCTTTATGTGGAATAAATTTCATTTTCAAATGAAACCTTTTCTGTAGCAGGAGGAAGTATTCAAATAAGCTATACGAAACAGGGCCATATGCTAAAAAGATAGTTTAGTGCAACTCATTAGCCCATATAGCACTAACAGTTTCGCAGCAAGAAGTACCCCCACAAAGCTCACAAAATTAATCCAATGTAAAGAACCAAGGCCTACAGGCTAAAGGAAAGACATAGCCTCAATTCCATGGCATCCTAAATCTTTTTCTGAGATGTCTCGTCACCTACGAATAAGATTTCTGCAAACATTTTTCCACTTCAAAGTTCAAAGACATGCTCATACAAAATCCTAAAGTTATCAGGCTCAAGCATCAAACTTTGTTGTATATTCTTAATAATCCTAAAGCAGATCACTGAAAATGATCAACAGTAAAAACGCACGGCATACATCTACATAAAATAAAACACTCCTTTTCAATTTAAATTTCTTTTTTCCCGTACTCCCTTCTTTTGGATATCTCAAAACCTTTATAACTTAAACTAAAATATTCATCACCAAAACTTTGTTATAAGAATGTCATAGATTTCTGTCAGAGTAAAATGGAAAACAGAGACGAAGAAAAGTACCTCAGACATCAACTCGTTGTCCATATTTGAATGCGAAACCTTACAAGTTTCAGGAATCCAATAAAACCCTATAATGAAAAGCAAAACCCTAGCCAAAAATCTCCCGGTTCGAACCACAACAGCTCGTCTCCACCCTCCCATATGAGCATAATCCTCCTGCTCATCATCTCCATTCGGAGCCAGAAACAAGGTACATACTCGACAAATCAGGTAGTAAACCACCAAAACAGTCATAGAAAGAGCGATACGGAGCGGAAGAAGAGTGACGATAGCGAATCCGAGCAGGAATTTCTCAGGCCAAGGAAGGTCGCCGAGGCCCATCGTGCCGTAAACGTCGTGGCGGACGTAGGCTGCGAATCTCTTCTCAAGCTCATCGATGGACGGTTGGAACGTCGCCGGAGAAGAGTGGTCGGATTTGAGGAGAGGGCGGTGGTCGTCTGTGGCGGAGGAGGCGTCGAAGGTGGTAGATTGGGAAGGTGGTGGTGGTGGTGGTGGTGGTGGGGGTGGTGATTTGGGACTCAAATCTTTGAGTTCGGATTCCATTGATGAGATTTGAAGCTACTGAATCGCCATTGTTATGGAGTGAGGAGGAAGAACAAGGTGGAGATTGAGATTGTGATCGAGATCTGATCGGAATGGCAGTGTTTGTCAGTAGTGAGGGATCGTTGCGGAAACTAGTACGTGCTAATTGCGATTCCTTTGTCTCTGCTCACCGTTTTGGAATTACCATGTGAGTTTTGCACCGACAAGAAAAATGTTGCGAGAAATCTTTTATGGTAAAATAGAAAGTAAGCCCTTACAAATTTCTCTCATGCTGACGACTTGTTTGGTTAGATCGAGGAAATGACAGGAGATTTAATTGAATTTTATATTTTATGATTAGATCATTTACGTATCAAGTTTATATTTTTTTTTTTTTACTTATTTTCATAAAATTATGTGTGTTTTTAAACTTGTGATTGTAAATGGAATTGATTCATTTTATAATAATTAAAATTTTATACACAATTTATCAATTTTTCATATTCATATTTTCCTCATAATTTCATGATCATTGTTTGACCTTACTATTTTTCTTTTTATCTCACTCATTTTAATTTTATGTCATTCTATTTAATTCAATTAAACGCCAACTTAAACCTCTATTGTGAGAACCCAAAAAATAAAATGAGTTTTGTTATACGATTAATTCATTTTGTGGTTAATTTATTTTTTGCATGAAGGTTTATTTTTTTTACTGGGTATTAATAATAAATTTATATCTTAAATGAAAATTCAATGGCAATGTGATGTCCAAAATATTTTAAATGTATTTTGATCTCAAATCTTTAAATGATTATTTTATTCAAGTTTTATTTAGAGTTTGTGAGATATTTCATGTGGGAAAGCATGCACAGGTGGGCTACAGTACCCATTTTGAACCAAGGACTGGAGTAAGGCGAGTGGTATAATTATATTATATCAGGGTTGAGTGTATGTGACCCGTCAAGTGTATGTCTTCTCCAACAATACACTAGAGTGTTGACTATGATAGATAACTGACTGACTATTAGCAGCCATAACACCGCCCTTTTCAAACCAATCATTTCATTCCAAAACTCGTTATTGCATTTTTCCAGTCAACAATTGAAATCAAATCTCAAACAATCCAATAGTTCTTGTTGCTCGGTCAGTGATATAAATATATCATTTGGAGTACAACCCTAGCCCCAATTTTATAAAATTTTCTATACAGTCTACCGCCAAATCCAGGTTCCCTTTCAGAGCAACTATCCTTCTCGAAGAGCAACCCAAACTTTTGACTTCTTCTTTGTAGCCAAAGAGGTAAGAACACTATATTAAAGTTCTGCTCTGTTTTTGCACTATTTCATTCTGTTATGCATGCCATGTTTATAAAAGAACCTTATTTATTCATGTTTTTAACACCTGGAGTTAATGTCATTTATTTCAAAAAGTTATTCAAGATGAGAGTATCAAATGTGATAACCACCTAGTAGATAACCCTTTATCTACCAAACATTTCTCTTTATTAGTAGTTAAAACACCATGCTTGAGCCTCTGACAACCAGAGTCCTTAAAGTCTATAAGTGTCTATAAGACCTAGTAGACGACAATAAATGTTACACATTGTAGAAAGATGATGAAAGTTGACCTATGTATGGTTATTTGTTAATAACACCACTCTCTAAAGAATGAAGAAGCCACCACTGCATCTGAGACAAGTTCTAACTTAGTCTCCGTCAGTTTGATGTTAGTCTCTGATAGTATAAAATAGTCCTTGGAAGATTCCAAGTTAGTCTCCGACAGTTTGGTATTAGTCTCTAATAGACTAAAGATATTAGTCTCTGAGAAAATATTGTTAATCCCCGATGAAGGAAAATGTTGTTAGTCTCTGACGAGAAAATTTTGTTAGTCTCCGATGAGCAAAATTTTGTTACTCTGATGAGAAATTTTTCCTAGTCTCCGATGTGTAATTACCCACCGAGGAGTTTAGCGCTGAACAACTCATCTTCCGAGGAGTTTGGCACTGAACAACTCATCCTCCGAGGAGTTTAGCGTTGAACAACTTTTTCACCGAGGAGATTGGCACTGACTTACTGAGTGTGGCGCTAAACAAGTTATTCACCAACGAGTTTGACGATGAACAAGGTCATCCCCTAATAGTCGAAGACCATCCCCTGATGGTCGAGGACCATCCCCTGATGGTCGAGGACCA
>CM025782.1:14899401-14932010 GCA_014636745.2 Centella asiatica
GACCATCCCCTGATGGTCGAGGACCATCCCCTGATGGTCGAGGACCATCCCCTGATGGTCGAGGACCATCCCCTGATGGTCGAGGACCATCCCCTGATGGTCGAGGACCATCCCCTGATGGTCGAGGGACATCCCCTAATGGGTGAAACTGTCCATCGATGACTAGTCACGGGTAATTTATCCCCTAATAACCAGTCATCCCCTGACGAGTAAATTATCCACTGATATCCACCTTTATACGTAGTTTATCTTAAGGGTATTATTTTCTTCTATTGAATTAAGAAACTTTTATTAATTTTTTTTTAAAAAAACTCACCAGTTCAGTTAGCAAGTTAAGACAATAAAAATTTTCGGACATTACATGTGCATTTTTCTCATATTTTTATCAATAGTATAAATTTCTCATGTTATATGCATATTGTACAGTGTGTCTCACTCACGAGTGAGTTGAAGTTGATTTTGTTTTTGCCAAAGACCGAGACAAGTATATATACAATCTGATACTTATTTAAATTTAACGCATTATCTTTTGTTTCGATATGCGTACAAGGATATGATTCATATATTTCAATTGCTCTTATGAATGAGAATGTTATGCTCTAAATTCCACTAGCATGATATGAATAAATATGCATGGATATAACTGAACTTTGATTCATCAGTATTCTTTAATGTTATATCTGAGCAAACAAATGAGAATGATATGTCCCTTAAATGAGTTATGCCACATGGTTGGCTAGAGGAAAAGAAAGATATTGATTTGTTCTGTCACCTAACCTAGAGGAATTATAAATGACTACGTATGTTCACACACTAAGGGATCATACGGTTACAGTTAGGCCAACTATATACTGTATGGTTAGCAGATCCAACGGGTTTAGCCCCCGATGGATATTATTTTGACAAAGAGATACATAAGAGGATACCTGTTTTTCTTTGAGGAGGATTACACGTTGTTTATCATTAGTGATTCTCAAAGTTCTTCAAAGATTTCTGAGACATTGGTATTCTTTCACTGTTAGGTTTTATGAACATTTGATGATGATTGTCTTTAGAATACTTAGGAATACAAATGTACAGAAAAGTGTTGGTTTGTAACACTTTAGTTTTGTAGCTAGCAGTAGTATCTCTTGTTTGTAAATTAGTCATTATAATAAAGAGATAGATTTATTTCATTTGTATGTACTGCTGGAATACTTGTTGAGTTTGTTCAACAAGTTGTTTTTAAATTTATTAGTCCTTCGGAGATTGAATTTGGCTTGTCGGAGACTAATGGAAAAGTTCACCAAAGACTAAGTTTTTGTTCATCAGAGATTGGACTTTACCCATCGGAGATTAAAGTTTTGTTCATCAGAGATTGAAGGATTGGTCATCGGAGATTAAAGCTTACGTCATCGGGGATTGTAACTAGAGAGTCAGAGATTAATGCTGACGTCATCAGAGATTAAAACAATACCTCGGAGATTAAAAGCTGACATCACCAGAGACTAAAGCCAAAGCATCAGAGATTACTCGAAGTAAAGCATCAGAGATTACTCGATGTAAAGCATCGGAGATTACTCGAAGTGATCAGAGACTAATTAAAGAAGCTATCGGAGATTAGTCGAGGATTTAATCACTGATGGAGTTAGAGTTCAAATCAAAGAAGGAAAGTCTTCCATGCATACGTAGACTTTATTGAAGACATAGCTGACAAGGAAAGTTGTTAGAAATCTTTCAATTGGAAAGATTGTATTTGATTTGAATTAGGAAGCTAGGTTTTTGGTAACTTAGTTTTTAGAAGCTGTAATTATAAAATTACAGAAGAACAATACGAAGCTGTATAGAATTAAAAGAGTTGTATTTTCTTTATATACAGAATAGAAGCTGATGATCAAAGCTTGTCTTGATTGTTAGAAAACTTGTAATCAATTGTTAAATCAATAAAAGCAATTGTTTATAGAGTTTTGATCTTGTTCTTTATATTCCGCAGAAAAGTTTAATTTCTTAAAGAACAGGAATTGAAAAAGTTGTAAAAACTTGTATTCAACCCCCCTTCTACAAGTTCTAGGTCGTCTCACTGGGAAAACATTCACTGAGCCTCATAAACAGAATTGAACCTCTATTAACATTCTAGATTTACCCTATTTGTTTTGTTTATATACTTGCTGAACGTAAATCGATCATTCTTGTTGAACTTAATGTCTTGTAGGGAATGGTACAAAAACTGAACCCTCTGACAAGGGCAAGAAAAAGATGATTGGTTATTAAGCTTATGTCGACCCTATGGGTGGCCACTAAAGGAGGAAGACGTATGAAAATTGTAATGCTATGGACTGTAATTTAGAAATAGTTTAGCTTTCGCTGGAAATGTAATATGTTGGATTGTAATAACTCGCCACTATTTTTCCCTTAACAATATTTATGCTATGAATGGATGTGACGTTATCTTTTTCCTTCTTTTGACGGAGCCCTGGTTCGATGAGAAATTTTGGGGCCGTCACATCTGTTATATTCTTGTGATGAGGAAGTTCAATGGACTTTGATGTCCCTTACAACTCTTGTCCAAATTCTTTTCAAATCACAAATTCATCATTCACGAATTCCTTTACCATGGACATTACTATGAGCAACGAAAAACTGAAAATTTGTTTCCAAGTATTAATTAGAGTTTAATATTATCATGATATAATTATGTAAGCATGCAAGCAAATTAATGATTTACGCATCAGAAATATGGTCATACGAGTCAGATTATCAAAATACAAACTCAACAAAAATATCCGCATAACAATAACAAGATGATAAAGATAAGTATAAACTCTAACAATGATTATGTTGATGTTATAATGAAGTGATTAGAAAATCAACCTTCAAAAGCAATTGTCGAAAATTAAAATTTTGTTCAATCCAAAATTATGTCATTTGGATGAATGTTCAATTCGATAATCAAATCATGAATGAAGTTATTAGAATACATTTAGAGTGACCATAATATGTTAGAAATGATACATGTTAAAGAGAAATCAAAAATTATTAATTTAGAGTGTTCCGGTCGAAAATGATAAAATTACCTTTTCACGCTCATACGCGATTAAACAAGTACACATAAATGTCAATAATTAATTAATGCTAAACTTAATTTCAAAATTAGTATATAAGCATCAGCCAATAGGAGATTTATTATAGTTTATAAATTCAAATAAAAAAGAAAAGGAACCAAGGAACTTTAGAAAAGAACTTTTAATATTTGGAGAATTGAATTTCAGTATAAATAAAATATGATGGAACTCTACTCAACCTCAAGCCTCCCTAAATTTTGCACAATCTGAAAATTTTAAAAAAACAATCGGATATGAAAAAATTATCAAGAAAAGTTTGAAATTCCATCTTGACGTTAAATTTAAATATCACTCCTTGTTAGATTTTATAGTTTTATGTTAAAATACTAACTAAATATGCCGTTTCAAATGCACGCCCCTAAAACATTCAATTTCTTTTTTCTCTCTCCTCTAATCCGAACAAACCTGAGGCATTATATGTTTGTAGTTTTGTATTATGAATCTGAAAAAAAAAATTAAATTAATGTATTTTTAGTAACTTGTAAATAAGTCTGTGAGCAATTTTATTCTTTCATAGAGGATATATTTTTATTTACTTTTATAAGTTACTCAATGATTATCGGAATCTAACAAATTTTTAGCAACTAGAACACATTACTATATACTCCGTGGTATTTAAAGAAACTGATTAACACAAACAACAGTTTGTAAACTTTTTTATATATTACAATTTACTTTTTGTATTTATTTGTTTATGTTTTCTTTACTTAAAAAGTTATTTAGAGTTTTTAATCATTTTTAGAAGATAAAAATTTGTGAAAGTAATATATTAAGAGTAGTGATACAATTTGATATATATATATATATATATATATATATATATATATATATATATATATTACTTTAAAAGTCTTGCTCACATAATAACTACTATGTAATTTTAGTGAATTTGTATCACTTTTTTATTTAAAAATAAAAGCCACTCCTTCCACTCCCTTCAAAAACTCCTCAATCCCTACATGCAAGTATGTAACCGTACCGAGTTTCTTGCATTTAATAATTGTCACTTCCAACTCCCTATAAATGATAAGATGGTAATTGTTCCTACCCTTGCATGTTATTTATCATTTTTTACAATATTTAATTCGAATGTGAAGCAGAGAGCGACATTCAGCTTATTTATCAACACAAAACAATTCGTCAAGAAGAAAGAAGACACTACAACAAATCTATCTTTTGTTTCCTGCTTTGGTTCTTAATAAGTAATTTTTTTGATTTCATGAATTCCAATTGAAATTATGTTAGGTGTTATAATTTTTTCGTACAATTACATACACATAAGCATGTGCCTGTGTTTGGTTATATTATATTAAGTGTTTGGTCTTGAAAATAACTACTTTAATTTGGTCATTTTGTGTCATCATTTTTAAATTTAAAAAAAAAAAGAAAGAAAATTACATGTCCACCTTCTTTCTTTTTTCTCCTACAATTACTCCTTTTTTTTTTTTTACTTTTCTCAATATAGGTTCTCCCTCTTTTACTATATTTTCATTCTTTTATTTCTCAATTCATATTTTCTCCCATCATTTTAAAGATCAATTGAAATATATTTTATTTTATTTAACTTAGATAATATTCATTCAATAAAATTATAAAATTAATTAATAAAAAATAATAAAGTAAATTGATGTATATGTATGGGATACTGGTATTAATTAAGAATTTAGCCCTTAGAAAATCCTAATGGCAATATGTCATCATCATTATTATTTTTTTTAAAATTGCCACAACACACGAAATGACAATAACAGTTCCCATTCCCCTATTTTATCTCTTCCACTATTTAATAGGATTTCATCCCTACTTAAATTCAAAATTAACCAACAATGCCTAGAAAATTTAAAACTATTATAAAATAAAGCAAAAGTAAAGAGAGACTAATCTTATTTTTATATTATATCTCAACGTGATTATGTGTATCACTATTCTACAATACCTCTATTTATAGACAAGAGAATGTATATGAGGTGGAGAGGTGGAGAAGGTAAAAAGTCTATATTTTATAACACTCCCCCTTAAACATTTTACCTTATATTATACACAATTAATATGTTCTGTAGGACAAATTGTAAATTAGGTACGTCAGGACCAAGTTAACTGATACTTATGGATCAGTTCTGTTGCCTCATTAAAACCTTACTAAGAAAACCCAGTGGGATAAAACTTAGTGAAGGAAAAAGAGTACAACGTGTATAATACTCCCTCTCATTTTAATGTATATCTTTGAAACGACGGATACCAATCTTCTGTGTAAGTTGTTCCAAAACTTTTTTGGGCAATGATTTTGTGAATAGATATGTCAAATTATCACTTGACCTAATTTGACAAACATTTATCAAACCATCCTTCCGTAGATCATGTGTTGAGAAAAATTTTGGTGAGATGTATTTGGTTCTATCACCTTTAATATATCATTCTTTGATTTAAGCAATACATGTTGCATTGTCTTCATATATCACAGTTGGGCTTCCTTTGATTGACTCAAGTCCACATTCCTCCTGGATGTGTTGAATCACTGATCTCAACCATACACATTCTCATCTAGCATCATATAGAACAATTAATTTGGCATGATTTGATGATGATGCTGTCAATGTTTGTTTTGTTGATCGCCATGAAATTGCAGTATCGCCATATGTAACTACATATCCAAATTGTGACCGAGGTTTATGTGGATCTAATAAATACCCTACATCTGCATACCCAACTAATTTGGATTTTTTATTCTTTTGGTAAAATAGTCTCATATCACTTGTCCCACAAAGGTAACGAAACAAATGTTTAATTCCATTCCAATGTCGGCGTGTTGGATCAGAGCTATATCTTGCCAATACATTGACAGAAAATGCAATATTAGGTCTTGTATTATTAGCAAGATACATCAAAGCCCCTATCGCACTTAAGTATGGTACTTTTGGACCAAGACCTTCTTCATTCTTTTATCGTAGATGATAAAGATCTTTTTCTACGTCAAGTGATCAAACAACCATTGGGGTACTTAGAGGATGAGCTTTGTCCATATCAAAACGTTTTAACATCTTCTGGATGTAATTTGATTGATGGAAAAAAAAAACTATTATTCAAATGCTCGAACTGCAGGCCAAGACATAATTTTGTTACACCAAGATCTTTTATTTCTAATTCTTTCTTTAATAAATTATAGTCTTTTCGATTTCTTCAACAGACCCAATGATATTCAAATCATCAACATATACTACAATAATTGTAAAAACCGAGATTGTTCTTTTAATAAAAACACATGGACTAATTACATTAGATTTGTATCCCAATTTTATGAGATATTCACTTAGTCGATTATACCACATTCGACCCGACTGTTTTAGTCCATATAAAGATCTCCGTAACTTTATAGAATACATTTCTCGAGGTTTTGATTTAAATGCTTCACGCATTTTTAGTCCTTCAGGGACTTTCGTATAGATATCATCATCAAGTTATCCATATAAATAGACTATAACTACATTCATGAGACGCATTTAAAGTTTTTCAGTGATTGTGAAACTAATTAGAAATCTGAGAGTTATTGCATCCACTACTGGTGAATACGTTCCTTCATAATCAACTTCTGGTATTTGTGTAAAACCTTGTGCAACAACCCTTGCTTTATATCTCACAATCTCATTTTTCTTATTCCTTTTTATAGCAAATACCTATTTATAACCTACAAGGTTAACATGTTTAGGAGTTAGGACTACAAGACCAAAAACATTGCGCTTTTCAAGTGAATCTAATTCAGACTTAAGGCATCTTTCCATTTTGGCCAATCATTTCTATGCCTACACTTTTCAGGAGTTTTTGGCACATGTTAGAATAAATAACCTCAAGCGTTTGTAATGGGGGGGGGGGGGGGGGGGGGGGAATTCAAACACTCAAAACTTTTTTTTTTTCAACTTTTTGCACAATAGGAAATAGCTACTATACTTAGAAAAACAATAACAGGTAATCAGATGAACACACGTATTCAAGTTAAAATAGATCTATTAAAACTTGAGGTTTTTCTGCAAATCTGGCTAATCACAACTGTGATTAATCAGCTACAAATTCTGTAATGAATTACAGCTTCTAATTCACACTCACTAGCTTCTAACTTTCTTTGAAATATTTCTCTCAAGATATATTACAAAGCTGCTCTAGTGATTTTTATGCTTCAATGTTTGTTTGATCCGTTGGATTGATACTTGGTGTAATGAGAACTATTTTGCATATATAAAAGATCAGTAGGTGAACCCAAGTGCCTAGACGTGCTGCTCTTTTCAACTTAGCCGCATATATGTCACATCGTTCTCCTTTAGCAACCATGTGTCAAACTGCTGCTACTTTAGTTGCTTCTTTTTCATCCCCTGATCTATGTGAATTTAATGTTCGAGAGTTGTCATTGGACCAACAAACTTCAAGAGATATCTTTCCATATTATATCTCTTGCTTCTGTAACAAGCTTCATTGATTTGTGTGTTAGACCTGATGACGGGTGTATGTAGTCACAACCATCCACCGAGGGCAAGCCCTGATGTGAACTTGATCAGTGCTTTTGGATCCCTTGATGACAAGTCTTGTTAAAGACTTGATCAGTGCTTCAAACTTCACTTGAGTTTACTAAATGCTTCTTGATCCCCTGATGTTATGACTTATGACATACACTGATGCAGTGCTGAGCATTCCCCCTGACGGGTTTCCTTGATGGGTTAGCCTGACACTGTCATACCCTAATCCCTGACAGGTTGACATGTCTTGTTCATGCCCTGACGCGTTTTCCCTGAAGAGTTTGACTTGCCACAACTATACCTTGACGCGTTCCCCTAACGGGTTGATCTGCCTTTGTCATCCCCTGATGGATTTCCTTGATGATTTTAATCACTGAAGTTTTTTTGAATTTGTTTGGAATGTCTGATGTGCGAAATACTTTAAATGACTTTGAATAATAACAGACATTCCTCTTCACTGCCATGTCCTTTAGAAGTTCCATTTGATGACTTGTCTTCTGAAATGTAGTTCATCCCCTAATGACTAATTTTATCATCAGTGGATGCAAAACTTGTGTAGATATATTAAGGTTTATAAAATACCTTAAGTATTTAAAGATGCACAATTTATTCTTTAAACATCATCATCATTATTTAATTCTAACAACACATAATCATTCTCATTTAGCACATCAGTTGTTATAGCATATGCAAAAATTTGATCAACACGTATTTCATTACGGTTCCATATTGTACCATTCTATATATAGTTTATTGAGATCTCATAATCATTAGGTACCTGAGTTTCTTCTGGAACTTCATCAACCTCTTCTAGAGTTTTATCGACCTCTTCTAGGGTTTTATCCACCTCTTCTGGGGTTTTATCCACCTCTTCTGGGGTTTTATCCACCTCTTCTGGGGTTTTATCGATAACCTCTTCTGGAGTTACACCAACTATTGTATTCTGCTCTTTCCTTTTCCGTGGATTTCGATCTTTGGAACCAATTGGTCTTCCATGTTTTCTTTGTATAGAAACCTCTACTAGGATTACATCAACTCGAGTAGGTGCATTTATAGCTGGTACATGTGATTTAGTAATCATTTTTGTATCTACAAATGCATATGGTAATTCATTTGCTATTCTTTGTAAATGTATAATCTTTTTAACTTCTAGTTCACGTTGACCACTTCACGGATCAAGATAAGATATTGATGATGCATTCCAAGTTACTTCTTGTTGTTTTAGCTTTTCTTTTTCTCCCCCTAAGATTGAGAATATTGTCTCATTAAATTGACAGTCAACAAAACGTGCTGTAAAAACATCTCCAATTTTTGGTTCAAAATATTTAATAATTGATGGAGAGTTAAAACCAATATAAATTCCCAATCTTCTTTGTGGTCCCATTTTTGTACGTTGTGGTGGAGAAATTAGAACATACACAACACAACCAAAAATTTTAAGATGAGATAAGTTTGGTTCTCTTCCGGAGACCAATTGTAATGGAGAAAATTTATGGTATGCAGTTGGTCTTAATCTAATAAGTACAACAACATGTAAAATGTCAGATTTTTATGTTTTTTCTTGAGAACATAAATGTCAGATTTTTGCGCCTGTCATCTTTTAGGGATTCAGCTAGAGTGGGTGGACCATATGCTGTGATTATAGGAGAAAGTGTTTGATCCTTGGCTTCAGATGACTTAGGTTTGGTGGCATCAGGGTTATCAGTTTTTTCTTGGTTTTTATCCCCTGATACACCCTTGGGATTTTGAGATCTTTTTGGCTAAGGTTTCCTGGAGGATCTTGGCCTAACACTCTTTTTCTTATTCTGTTCTTCCTCCTTTTCCTTTGCCATTTCCCTCTCCTCTTCTTCTTGAAGTTGTTGTGCATAGAGTGCATCAGCTTCTACGAGCTTCTTGTCTTTAGGGTAGACCAGCTCCACTTTCCCGTCAATTACAGCTTCAACAGGTGTTGGAAAGTGGGTTGTCTTCATGGCATCTCCAAGTAGCTTGGGCCCTGATTGAGTGTGTGATTTCTTCTTTGGTTCTTCAATCAGGATGTCTTAGCCTTTGTCCTTGGGTTTTGGAGCAGGAGTAAGAGCAGTCACATCCCTTAATGATTTCTCAGCAACATCCCCTAACAATGGCTTGGTAGATTTCTCCCCCTTTTTGACAGCATCATCAGTGGAAGTTGAGAGTCGGGAAGTGACTTGAAGAACTTTGTTTAGAGTGTCAACCATGGATAGTTGCAGAGTTTCCATGCTTGACATCTGAGAGGTGAGATCAGCAAGTTTCTTGTCAACATTGTCGGTTTGTTTCTTCATTCGGAGTAGAGTCTAGTTGGTCACAAGGGAGTCGACAACTTGCTGTACACTGTTGATTTTATTGGTGAAGTGTGTATAGAGCTTCTTGTTTTCAATATCTACAGATTAGCCAATCATGATTTGTGATTTTAACACTTTTATGAAGATTGGATCAGTGGTTCTCGAGAGCTCCTGCTTGAGTAACTGTACAGTATCAGCCATTTGATTTTGCTGAAAGTATAAATCAACTCCAATGAACTGGGAAAAATAATTTGTTGGAGTATCATCTTCATCACTTTCAGAGGAACTGGAATTATTTACAATATTTACAGCAACTGTATTTTCTTTATTTTCTTTATTTACAAGGATCTCATCCTTATCTCTCAAACTCTCCTTTTTCTGTGCCTTCAAAGGCATTACTCTTAGACTCTCCTTTTTCTTTGCCTAAGGTAATACTCTCATTCTCTTATTTTGCCAAAGTCCTCTTAGGCCTCTCTTTACTAAGTATTCTCACATCCTCATTCAAAATTGTTCTAGAAGGGCTCTTATGGGCTGTGAGATCAACTACTGTGACCAGTTCAAGTAAATTTTGTATAGTTACTGGTTCCACATAAGTGATAGGAGAAGGAGTGGAAGGAATTTATGTACAATTGGAGAAGTATATGTTTCTATAGAAGAAGTATTTACAAGTGGGGGAACATAAAGACTTATTGCAGTAGTATATACAGATGAATTTATGTCCCTAAGCTGATCAACAGTGTATCAAGTAAAAATGAGTCAGCCATTTGAGTGTGTTGACTACCAATCACTGTGTCAAGGAGTGTTGGCTCCTCTATGAAATGAGAAAATGGAGAATCTGATCTTATGACATTCAATGTTTGTGTCATAATATCTGAAGAAATTTGAGGAACAGAGAAAGAAGGAAGTGGTGTAGAAGGGAGTGTTGACTGGATCACTGAGTGAGGAGGTGATCCATCAATAGAATTTGTGTGTGCACTCATCGTGTCAGTTATTTGCATGTGGCTCTCAGAGACCCTGATGTTTGTTTCAACAGGGGCTATGGTCAGTATATGTGCCTCACTCAATTGTGTCCCTGGTTAGGGACTATTTTCAATGACTAATTCCTTTTGAGAGGAACTAGTTAGAAATATGTTTAATTCCTTATCAAAAGTAGTATCCTTTTGAGAGGATACTGCCTAGCTTGGCTGTTGGGTAACACTCATTGCCACCTTCCTTTTTAATCTCTTGTAGGCAATCTCTCTCACTCCTTGCTCCCCCTCAATTAGTGTATCTACTTCAGAGGTTTTTCTTTTGATTCCCTTAGTCTTTTGGGAGACTAAGGGTTGGGCTTTTGGGAGTGGTAAAGTTGACTTTTGTTGTACTACTTGGGTAGGCTGAGAAGTGGTAGTGATCTCAGCCATAGTAGTTGAAGGAGAAGAATTTACAGGTTGGGAAGTAGAAGGAGAAGTACGCAGTACCTGTACCATATGCAAAGGAAGAGCAAATGGTTCTGCAGTATACGCCTTCTTTATTATTTCTACAAACAATTTCTTTGTTTGCTTGTATGTCTGTACAGTAATATCATTCTCAAAAGAAAGATTAGTAATTTGGTCCTTAATGATCATATACAAAAACCTAACATAATAAACTTCTGATTTCCTAGAATTAAAATTACCCAATTTATTTACAAGATCATCAAAAATTAATTTTCCTATGTTTATATTTACATTTTTAATTATTGCAAAAGCTATTATCAAGGTTAAAGAAGTTATTACCTCAAAATTAGAAGACTTACCTGAGAACACCTTAGTGATGGTGTTAAAGAGATAAGAAATTTCTCGCTTCACGTTGACCCTCTTGAGGTCCTTGAACTTTAAGACTGTAGAGGGAGCAGCGTTGTAGCCCAGTTCCCTCAAGAAATCAAGCAGCTCAACATCCGATGGTACTTCCACAAGGTCTTGAGAAGGT
Source organism: Centella asiatica (assembly GCA_014636745.2). NCBI lineage: Eukaryota > Viridiplantae > Streptophyta > Magnoliopsida > Apiales > Apiaceae > Centella > Centella asiatica. The sequence continues at coordinate 14,911,252 of CM025782.1, forward strand.
AGCCCCAGAGCAGAATTAATTCTGAAAGGAGTTATTTTACCCTTTTCAAAAAAAATCTTGAACGAGATTCCCTTTACCACATCAGCCTTTGTTATGGAGTACATGAACTTTGCACTTGTCCAAAGTTAAGACAGTGCTTCCCCCGACATTTTTTCATCAGTGAAGATTGCTTGACTATACTCAGAGTTGAGTAGATAATTCATCATTAGCTTGAAGCAATCACTCACCTCATCAATGTTGGAGAAACCCACATAATTTGAAGGTGGAACCACCAGATTCCTCAGAAGTTGTTGAACGTTGCTGGGTGCCATTAATGCTGTTGAAGAGTTGAAGTTCTAGGGTTTCTGTGAATATGAGAGAGAGAAAAAGAAAACTCGAGCAAATATCAGAGATAGATTAAATGTTTTAAGGTGTTTTAAAGAGTAGGAGAGATAGAGTATAAATACTTGCCTTTTGATGTTTGAAAACTGCTCCTAAAAGCACGCAATCAAGGAGTCATTTCAGTTCTGTGATGACACGTCATCAGTGAGAGAAGAACTCCCTGATGAGTTGTCATCACTTTACTGAACATAATCCCCTGATGCAGTTAAAAGCACTTTACCTTATCCTGATGCTCAATGTATGTACATACCCTGACCCTGATGCACAAGACGGATGCCTTGACCCTGATGCGCGAGTCAAATACCCTGACCCTGATGCACGGATCGAATACCCTGACCCTGATACGCGAGTTGGATACCCTGACCCTGATGCGCAAGTCGGATACCCTGACCCTGATGCGCCTTGATAGAGACCTTGACCCTGATACATTAGTCAAAAACAAATACAAACAAACAAAAAATACAGTATACACAAATATATATATATATATATATATATATATATATATATATATACACACACACACATATTTACAATATTAACATATATAATCACATATCAATTAATTTCATCAGGAATTTATAAGATGAGTTAGGAGTACCAGAACTTTAGGCATTTGATAGTTTCTGTTGTTCTAACTACCTTTCTAACAAGACTTTTATCTAGATATTTTACTTTCACTTTACATAACTCACCATGCCCAGCTCTCCCACTAGATTGAAGAAAGTGGTTTCATCAAGAGCCTTGGTGAATATGTTTGCCAGCTGCTTGTTGGTAGGAACAAACTATAGTTTAATAGTTCCATTTATAACATGTTCTCTGATGAAATGATATCTGATTTCTATATGCTTGGTTCTGGAATGTTGCACAGGATTTTCAGCAATGACAATGACACTAGTGTTGTCACACCTGAGTGGAATTTTATTAAAGTTCAGGCCATAATCTATTAACGATTTTTCATCCATAGTATCTGTGCACAGCAACTTTCAGCTGCAATATATTCAGTTTCAGCAGTTGATGTTGAAATTGGGTGATGCTTTTTGCTGAACCAAGATACAAGCCTTCCTCCTAGAAATTGACAGCTTCCTGTTGTACTTTTTCTGTCAATTCTGCATCCTTCAAAGTCAGCATCAGAATATCCCAACAATTTAAATCCAAACTCCTTTGGATACCAAAGTCCCAACTTTGTAGTGCCCTTAATATATCTCAAGATTCTTTTCACTACAATGAGATGAGACTCCTTTGGATCAGCTTGATATCTTGCACAAAGACATGTTGCAAACATAATGTCAGGCCTACTTGCTATTAGATACAGCAATGATCCAATCATTCCCCTGTAAGTCTTCAGATTAACTTCCTTTCCATTCTTATCAAGGTCAATCTTGGTTGCAGTGGCCATAGGTGTCTTTGCTACTTTTGAGTCCTCCATGTCAAATTTCTTGGGAAGTTCTTTAGCATATTTAGTCTGATGAATGTAAATCCCATCAGTGACTTGTTTGATTTGCAATCCCAAGAAATAAGAAAATTTACCCATCAAACTCATTTCATACTTGCTTTGCATGAGTTTGGAGAACTTTTCACACAGTCTAGTGTCAGTGGATCCAAAGATAATATCATCAACATATATTTGAACCAAAATTAGATGACCTTGGTGTTGTCTAAAGAACAATGTCTTGTCGATGATACCTCTTGAAAACTTGTTCTCCACCAAAAACTTAGACAGTGTGTCATACCGAGCTTTGGGAGCTTGCTTCAGTCCATAAAGTGCCTTTTCTAATTTGAATACATGATTTGGGAATTTTGAACATTCAAACCCTGGAGGTTGTTGGACATACACCTCCTGTTCCAATTTCCCATTGAGAAAGGCACTTTTCACATCCATTTGATAAACTTTGAAGTTTAAATGTGCTGCATAGGCTAAGAAAATTCTTATAGCCTCAAGTCTGGCTATTGGTGCAAAAGTTTCATCAAAGTCAATCCCTTCCTCTTGAAGATAACCTATTAGAACAATATAAGCTCAAGTGTTTGTAGAAGGGGGGGTTGAATACAAACACTACAAAGATTTTGTTCTTTTTAAACTTTAGTCAGCACTGACTAGAAATAGCTACAATGAACAGAAAAACTATAAAATATGAACACACAGATTCAAGTTAAAATAGTTGTATTAAAACTTGTTGTTTTTCTGGAAATCTGGATAATCACAAATATGATTAAACAACTACAAAATCTGTAATAAAATTACAGCTTCTAAGTCACACACACTAGCTTCTCTTTTCTTTGAATATATCTCTCAAGATCTATTACAAAGCTTCTCTCTAGTGATTTGTGTGCTACAGTGTTTGTTTGATCTGATGTACTCGATTAATCTCACTCTTGTGTTGTTCTTTTCTGTAATGAAAACTCCTTTGCATATATAGAGATCAATGGTTGAACCCATGTGCTACAGACATGCTACTTTTCTCAACTTAGCCACATATATGTCACATTGTTGTCCTTTGTGACAGACTACTGCTGCTTTTTGTTGCTTCTTTTTCTTCCCCTGATCTGTGTGCATTTAATGATCGAGAGTTCTCATTGGACCAAAACAAACTTCAAGAAATATCTTTCCAATTAATATCTTTTGCTTCTGTAACAAGCTTCGTTGATTTGAATGTAAGTCCTGATGACGAGTGCATGATGTCATGACCGTCCACTGACGACAAGCCCTGATGAACTTGATCAGTGCTTCTGGATCCCCTAATGCAAGTCTTGTTAAAGACTGGATCAGGGCTTCAACCTTCACTTGAGTTTTACTCAGTGTTTCTATGATACACTGATGTTATAACTTACGACATACACTGATGGCTTCCACTGATGCAGTGCTGAGCTTTCCCCCTGATGGGTTTCCCTGACGGATTGGCCTGACACTATCATACCCTAATGCCTTACCCTGACAGGTGACATGTCTTGATCATGCCTTGACACGTTCCCTCTGATGAGTTTGGCCAGCCACTGCCATACCTTGACGCGTTCCCTTGACGGGTTGGTCTGCCTCAGTCATCCCCTGATAGGTTCCCGTGACAGGTTCCCCTGATAATTCTTAATCATTTAAGCTTTGTTTGGAATATCTGATGTGCGGAATACTTTGACTATTTTCGAGTAACATCAGACATTCCTCTTCACTTTGTCAAGTCTTTTAGATGTTCCAATTTATGACTTGTCTTGTGAAGTGTTTGATCATCCCCTAATGAATACGTTTATTATCAGTGGATGCAAAACTTGTGCTGATATTTAAGGTTTATAAATTACCTTAAGTATTTACATATACACAATTTATTCTTTAAACATCATCATCATCTTTTAACTCTAACATAACCTTTTGCAACCAGTCTTGCTTTGTTTCTGATAACAATGCCAGCTCCATCCATCTTGTTTCTAAATACCCATTTGGTACCTATTATGATTCTATCTTTAGGTTTAGGTACCAACTTCCATACTTGATTTCTTTCGAACTGATTCAGCTCTTCTTGCATAGCCATTATCCAATTTGCATCTTAAATGGCTTTTTCAAGTTTCTTTGGCTCTACTTGTGAAAGAAAACAAACATATAAGCATTCATTAGATGTTGCTTTTCTGGTCTGCATTTTTTTGTTTGGGTCACCAATAATTGAATCTGTTGTGTGACTCCTAGACCATTTGGGATTAGAGATGTATCTTGATGAGTTTGCTTGATTATCATCTCCTCCCCCTAAGTTAGTGCTCCCAACTTCTGAGAAAACTCCCCCTGAATTAATACTTAAATCAAGGTTAAAGTTATCCCCTGATGAAGCATGCCCTGATGGTTAATCCCCTGATGGAGTATTCCCTGACCTGTTGTCTAGGAAATCAACTCTATCTGAAGAAGGGGTTTCTGTGATATTTGGATTAACATCAGGGATGGTTAAATTTTCCATTTGTCTGTACTCATCAGCTTCATTCTCTTGATATTCAGAATCATCTTCTTTTCAAATCTTCAGATGACTTTGGTTTGGTGACATCAGGGTCATCAGTTTTGTCTTGGTTCTTATCCCCTGATGCACCTTTAGGATTCTGAGATCTTCTTGGTTGAGGTTTCCTGGAGGTCCTGGGTCCGACACTCTTTTTCTTCTTTTCTTCCTCCTGTTCCTTTACCATTTCCCTCTCTTCTTCTTCTTAAAGTTGCTGTGCATAGAGTGTAACAGCTTCTACGAGCTTTTCGTCCTGAGGGTAGACCAGCTCCACTTTCCCGTTAATCACAACTTCAACAAGAGTTGGAAAGTAGGTTGTCTTCATGGCGTCTCTAAGTAGCCTAGGCCCTGATTGAGTGTTGGATTTCTTCTTTGGTTCCTCAATCAGGATGCCTTTGCCTTTGTCCTTGGGTTTTGGAGCAGGAACAGGAGCAGTCACATCCCCTAATGGTTGACTTGTAGATTTCTCAGCAACATCCCCTGACGATGGCCTAGTAGATTTCTCCCCCTTTTTGACAGCATCATCAATGGAAGTTGAGAGTCAGGATGTGACTTGTAGAACTTGCTTTAGAGTGTCAGCCATGTATTGTTGCATAGTTTCCAAACTAGACAATTGAGTAGTTAGATCAGCAAGTTTCTTGTCCACATTGTCAGCTTACTTCTTCATTCGAAGCAGGGTCTGGCTGGTCACCAGGGAGTTGACAACCTGCCGTACATTGTTGATTTTATCTGTGAAGTATGTGTGTAGTTTCTTGTTCTCAATATCTACAGACTGACCAATCATGATCTGTGATTTTAACACTTTTATCAAGATTGGATCAGTGTACCTTGCAAGCTCTTGCTTGAGTAAATATACAGTGTCCACCATTTGATTCTGTTGAAAGTACAAATCAACTCCAATGAACTGGGAAAAATCATCTTGTGGAGCATCATCTTCATCACTTTCAGAGCTTGTAATATTTTGTACAGTATCTGTATTTTCTCTCTTTTCTTTATTTATAAGGATCTCATCCTTATTTCCCTCATTCTCTCCTTTTTCTTTGCCTTCTAAGGCATCACTCGTATACTCTCCTTTTTCTTTCCCTTCTAAGGTAGTATTCTCATCTTCTCCTTTTGCCAAAGTCCTCTCGGAGGTTTGACTTTGCCTCTCTTCACTAATTATTTTCTCAGCCATACTCAAAATTGTCCTAGAAGGGCTCCTATGGGCTGTGAGATCAGCTTCTGTGGCCAGCTCAGGTAAGTTATGTACAGTTAAAAGTTCCACAGAAGTGATAGGAGAAGGAGTGAAAGTAATATGTGTATGTACAATTGGAGAAGTGTATGTCTCTATTGAAGCAGTATTTACAATTGGGGGAACATAAAGATTTATTGCTATTGTATATACATTAGAATTGATGTCCCTTATCTGATCAACAGTGTTTGTATCAAGTAAAAATGAGTCAACCATTTGAGTGTGGTGACTATCAATCACTGTGTCAGGTCAGTGTATGTGCCTCACTCAACTGTGTCCCTGGTTGAGGACTATTTTCAATAACTAATTCCTTTTGAGAGGAACTAGTTAGAAATATGTTTACTTCATTATCAAAGGCAGGCTTTTGGGTGACACTTGTGGCTCCCTTCTTCTTCTTCTTCATACGCCTGTAGCCAATCACTCTCTTTCCTTGCTCCCGCTTAGTTGATGTTAACTTCACCGGGTTTTCTTTTAATCCCAATAATCTTTTGGGAGACTATGGGTTGGGCTATAGAGAGTGGTTGTGTTGAAATCGGTTGTTCTACTTGGGAAGGCAGAGAAGTGGTTGTGATCTCTGCCATAATAGATAAAGGTGAAGAATTTACAGGTGGGGAAGTAGAGGGTGAAGTATGTACTACTTGTTCCATATGCATTGGAAGAGCAAATGGTTCTGTAGTGTATGACTTCTTTATTATTTCTGAAAACAATTTCTTTGTTTTCTTGTATGTCTGTACAATAACATCATTCTAAAAAAAAAAAAAATTAGTAATTTGATCTTTAATAATCATATACAAAAATCTAGCATAATAAACTTCTGATTTCCTAGAATTAAAACTGCCTAATTTATTTACTAGGTCATCAAAAATTATTTTACCTACATTTATATTTACATTTCTAATCATTGCATATGTTATTTTTAAAGTTAAGGAGGTAATTACCTCGAAGTTAGAAGACTTACCTGAGAACACCTTGGTGATGGTGTCGAAAAGGTAGGAGATCTCTAGCTTCACGTTCACCCTCTTGAGGTCCTTGAACTTTAACACTGCGCTAGGAGCAGCGTTATAGACCAGTTCCCTCAAGAAGTTGAGTAGTACAGCATCATCAAGTACTTCCACAAGGTTTTGAGTAGGTAGCCTCAGAGCAGAATTAATTCTGGAAGGGATTATTTTTCCCTTCTCAGAAGAAATCTTGAATGAGATTCCCTTTACCACATCAGCCCTAGTGGTGGAGTACATGAACTTCGCACTTTTCCAGAGTTGAGACAGTGCTTCCCCCGACATTTCTTTATCGATGAAGATTGCTTGACTATACTCAGATTTGAGTAGATAGTTCATCATTAGCTTAAAAAAATCATTTACCTCTTCAATGTCGAAGAAACTCACATAGTTTGTGGGTGGTACAATCAGATTCCTTGGGATTTGTTGAGCGTTGCTGGGTGCCATTGATGCTTGTTTATGATTTGAAGTTCTAGGGTTTCTGTGAAAACGAGAGAGAGAAAGAAAGAAAACTCGAGCAAATATCAGAGAAAGATTAAATGAGTTAAGGTGTTTTAAAAGGCAGGAGAGATATAGTATAAATACCCGCTTGTTGAAGTTTGAAAACTGCTCCTGAAAACACGCAATCAGGGAGTCGTTTCAGTTCTATGATGACACGTCATCAGAGAGAGAAATTTTTTTTGATGAGTTGTCATCACTTAACTAACCTTAATCCCCTGATGCAGTCAAAAACATTTTACCTTACCCTGATGCTCAATGTATGTACATACCCTGACTCTGATGCACAAGACATATGCCCTGACCCTGATGCGCGAGCCGAATACCCTGACCCTGATGCGCGAGTCGAATACTCTGACCCTGATGAGCCTTGACAGAGACCCTGACCTTGATGCATCAGTAAAAAACAAACACAACCATACAAAAATACAAAATATACAAGTATACATATACATCTTCACCAAATCATTGATAACCTTGAAGTTTAGGTGAGAGAACTTCTTATGCCACAATCTGCTCTCATCAGGGGTTGCCTTTCTGTAGAAACATGATTCTCCACTTACTAAATTGAAATCAGCAATGTAGAGATCTGCTTTCCTAATCCATGACAAGACCAGCTTCCCATCATCCTCATTTGAGATCAAGCACTGATCTCCTTTAAAAGAAATGATGTATCCTTTGTCACACAGTTGACTTATGCTTAACAAGTTGTGCTTAAGCCCATCAACTAGTGCTACATTTTCAATGAGACATTCCCATTTGCTGTTTTGCCATAACCAAGAGTCAGTCCTTTGCTGTTATCTCCAAAAGAGATTACTGGGCCAACCTTTTCTTTAAATTCTGTGAGCAAGGCTTTGTTTCCTGTCATGTATCTTGAGCAACCACTATCTAGAAACCAGATTTGACTGCTTTTGGCTTTTCCTTGCATGCAAAATATGTTTAATTTGTTTTTGGTACCCAAGTGGCTATGGGTCCTCTAGGTTTAGTCACAGTTAATGGTAAAATAGTTTTTTCTTTATGAGTGACTTTTGATTTTAACAAATTAAAAACTTTCTCCTTTTTAGGAGCTTCAATATATGCTTTTGATTTATCAACAACTTCCTTATCTTTACCCTTATGGGTGCATGCTTGAACAGTAGGTAAATCATCAGCATATAAAATTGTGCCAGATAAAATTTGTGGTTTTTCTTTACATTAAAAAGATAAATGATTATTGCTACCACAATTCCAGTACACTTTTCTAGGGGCTTCATGAATGGAAATGTAATTACTAGCCTTGTTTACACCTAGCTTACCATTCATATTCTTTTTATTTTCCCCTGACAGGCCTTTTTCCCTTGAGGGGCTACGACGGCCTGATGCACTGTTTCCCCATGATGACTGTGTATCCACTAATGCACAGTTTGGTTCTTTTATGACTGGAAGTTTGAGTGCTTTGGCAAGAATAGGTTTATTGCCACTTCCAACACTTGTGGAAGCTTCACTCATCAGGAAAACATTCCCTTTTTCCAACTTTGTTATAACCTTTACAAACTTAATAGGTTGTAATGGCCTTTTTGCAAATCTAGCTGCATTTTCAACCTCAATGAGAGGTTATTTCACTAGAGTCTCTCCATAGCCTAAACCAGATTTGGGATCAGATTTTGACTGTTCAACTGATCCTCCAGTTTCTTGCTGGAGTCATTCCATTTCTTTATGACTTCCCTTTCTTAACTTAGAAGATTGGAGGTCCATTCCTCTCTTTTAACGCACAATCAAGGGGATATTTAGCCCTTGAGAGTTCTTTTTCAAGACTCTCAAGTCTAGTGAGTTCAGATTCTAAGAGAGTGTTTCTTACAGTCAAATGCTCATTTATTTTCTGCATTCTCTCAGTCTCAGCTACTACACTCCTCAGGGTGTCATAAAGATCCTTTATCTCACAAGTCATTTCCTTAATAGTTTTAACACAATCATTTTTAGACATGTTAGAGGAAATTTCAAGACTTACTTGTGAGCTGCTACTGTCAGTGGATGAGGCTATCAGGGCTAGGTTGACATATTCTTCATTATCTTCTTCATCTAAGTCAGCCCAGTCCTTTCCCTCTACAATATACTGTTAGAGTTAATTGATGATGATGATATTTAGAGAATAAATTGTGCATCTGTAAATACTTAAGGTACTTTATAAACCTTAATATCAGCACAAATTTTACATCCACTGATGATAACATTATTCATTAGGGGATGATCAAACACTTCACAAGACAAGTCATAAAATGTATCATCTAAAGGACTTAACAAAGTGAAGAGGAATGTCTGTTGTTACTCTAAAAAGATTAAAGTATTCCGTACATCAGATATTCCAAACAAAGCTTCAATGATTAAGAATCATTAGGGGAACTCGTCAGGGGAACCCATTAGGGGATGACTGAGGCAGACCAACCCGTCAGGGGAACGCGTCAGGGTATGACAGTGTCAGGCTAACCCATCAGGGTAACCCGTCAGAGGGAATTCTCAACACTTCATCAGTGGAAGCCATCAGTGTATATCGTAAGTTATAACATCAGTGGATCAAGAAGCACTGAGTGAAACTCAAGTGAAGGTTGAAGCCTTGATCTAGTCTTTATCAAGTCTTGTTATCAGGGGATCCAAGAAGCACTGATCAAGTTCATCAGGGTTTGTTGTCAGTGGATGGTTATGACTACATACACCCGTCATCAGGACTTGCACTCAAATCAATGAAGCTTGTTACAGAAGCAAGAGATATTAACTGGAAAGATATTTCTTGAAGTTTGTGTGGTCTAATGACAGTTCTCGAACATTAAATGCTCACTGATCAGGGGAAGAAAAAGAAGCAACAAAAGTGACAGCAGTCTGACACATAGTTTCCAAAGGACAACGGTGTGACATATATGTGGTTAAGTTGAAAAGAGCAGCACATCTTCGCACGTGGTTTCAACCACTGATCTTGCATATATGCAAAGGAGTTCTCATTACACAGATATCAATCCAACAGATCAAACAAACACTGAAGCACACAAATCACTATAGCAGCTTTGTAATATATCTCGAGAGAAATATTTCAAAGAAAGTTAGAAGCTAGTGAGTGTGATTTAGAAGCTGTAATTTTATTACAGACATTGTAGCTGTTTAATCATATTTGTGATTATCCAGATTTCCAGAAATACATCAAGTTTTAATACAACTATTTTAACTTGAATTTGTGTGTTCATATTTTATTGTTTTTCTATTCATTGTAGCTATTTCCAATTAGTGCTAACTAAAGTTCATAAAGAGCAAAAAGTTTGTAGTGTTTGTATTCCCCTCCCCCCCCCCCCCCCCCCCCCCCAAACACTTTGACTTATATTGTTCAAACATATACGCTTTTCCCTTCTTGGAGGAATTTAGAAGGTCAAAATATTTCTTCTTGTAGTCCATTTTCTTAGGTTTTAGAACATTTGATGATGATTGTCTTTAGATTACTTAGAGTACAAATGTATAGAAAGTGTTAATTAGTAATACTGAAGTTTTGTAGCCAGCAGTTATCTCTTTGTTTGTAATTCATTCATTCTTTGTAAAGAGATATAATTATTTCTTATTTGTAAGTAACTGCTGGAATGGAGTATCAAAACTTCAGTAAGTCAAAATGTGTATTTGATCCGTTGGAGTTTACAAAAAGGCTTGTCGGAGACTAGGAAAACTTGTCAGAGACTAAGGATTTTTTATCAATCAGAGACTAGTTTTGCCTGTCGGAGACTAAGGCTTACGTCATCAGAGACTAAGTCTAAAAGAGTCGGAGACTAAAGCTGACGACATCGGAGACTAAGGTTAAAAGCATCAGAGACTAAGCTAACGTCATCAGAGACTAAGCCTTAAAGCATCGGAAACTAAATAACTCTATCGAAGACTACACAATCTGACGTCATCAGGGACTAAAAGCACCAGAGATTAATTGATGATGTCACCAGAGACTAAAGATGAAGCATCATGGACTAATTGTGATTTATTTCCTGAAAGATACAGAGTTTGAATTGAATAAGGATTGTCTTCCACGTAAAACAAGATATTATTGAAGACGTAGCTGGAAAGGAAACTAATCAGAAATCTCTTCCTAATAAAAAAAAGGAAAGATTGTATTTGATTCAAATAAGGAAGCTGAATTTTATTCAGAATAGGAACTGAGTTAATAGTAATTCAGTTATTAGAGAAGCTGTTATTTAGTTTTACAGAGAATAGTAATTTGAATCTGTATAGTTTTTTCATAGTTTGTATCTTTTACTATACAGAATAGAAAAGAAGCTGATGATCACATTGTTGTGATTGTTAGAATTTGTAATCAGTTGTGAAATCAATATAGTAATTGTTTATAAATTGATTTGAGTTCTTGTTCTCTATATTCCGCAAGAAAATTTAATTTCTTAAAGAACAAGTAATTCGAAAAGTATTAAAAGAACTTGTATTCAACCCCCCCTTCTACAAGTTCTCAGCATCTCACTGGGAAAACAATTGGTATCAGAGCCTATAATTGAATTTATTCAATTAAAACGTTCCAAGAGATGGCCAACGACGAAGCAAGCAGCTCTAACATAATTGCGTATACGGGAAGTCCTGATGGTGGTACCAGAATTCCAATCCTTAAAAGAAAAGAATATCCGATGTGGAAGCAAAAGATGTACATGCACTTAAGAGCAATAGATCCTGACTATATTGATAGGATTGAGAAGCGTCCCTATCTACCCAGGAAATTTATTCCTGCTAAAACCGTCGATGGATCTGTTATGGCGGAACACTTTGAACTTGCTCCAGAATGTGATTATACAAACGAAGACAAGTTGCAAGTGTTGAAGGATGCTAAGGTGATGAACATACTTTATAATGGAATTGATAAAAATATGTTCACAAGCATCATCAATTGCACAACATCTAAGTAAATTTGGAACACCATCAGAGTCCTATGTGAAGGAACTGACCAAGTCCGAAAGAACAAAAGGTCATTGTTAACACAACAATACGAGTTCTTTCAAGCAAAGCCTGGTGAACCAATAACGTCAGTTTATGATAGGTTCAACACTTTGCTCAACGATTTGAAAATACTTGGAAAGTCCTATGACAATGAAGATGTCAACACCAAGTTCATGAGATCTCTTCCTCCAAGTTAGGATCCAAAAACAACAACAATAAGAGAGGCTCATGACTTGGATATCCTCACACTGGACAGGCTCTACGGGAATTTAAAGACATGAACTTGAAGTAGAGCAACGACAACGCATGCATGGCAGGGACAAAGGAGCTGCGTTGATGGTTGAGACAAACAAGTCTCAAGAGAAGCTTGATGAGGAGTCTTCCAGTGCTAGCTCGACTGATCAGGAAGATGAACTGGACACTGATGATGACATGGAGGAATTCATGGCATTCATGGTCAAACAGTTCAAGAAATTTAGGGCCAGCAGTAAAGGAAGAAAATTGTCAAGGAAGCCTAACCCTAAATGTGAAGGTCAAAAAGTCACCTTCGACTTAAAGAAAATAAGATGTTACAATTGTGACGGGTTAGGGCACTTTGCCAATGAGTGTAGGAAGCCTAGATCTAGTGATAGATCTAAGGATGAAAAATCAAGGAAAGACTTTGCTGACAAGAATGCTAAATCAAAAAGCAAAGCCTTGATTACAGAGGGTAAAGATTGGATTGACAATGACTCTGATGAAGAAGTTGTCAACTTTGCCCTAATGGCTCGAAGTAATGAGTCAAGTGATTCTACAAAGGTATGTGATGCAACTCAAAATTTTAATGTGCTTGATTTACTTGACACGTCTAGCATTGAAAGTATACAAAAAGATATGTCTGATTTGCATGTTAGTTTTAGATCTTTAACTAATGAACATACCAATGTAAAAGAATCACGTGACATTCTCTTGAAAAGAAACAAGTTTCTCGAAGAGAGATTGGTACAATTTGACACTATCAAGTCTGACTTAAACAAAGCTCATCATATGATTGATGCTTTGAAAAAGAGGGAATATTACTTAGTAGAGCAACTTGAAAATGCTCAAGCTAAGATTAAACAATGGAATACTTCCTCTAAAAAGTTGATAGACTTGGTAGAGTGTCGAACAATAGATCAAAAATCTGGACTAGGTTATGATGAAAATTTAAACAAGAGTTCAGATTTAAATGATCTATTCGAACCTGCAAACTCCTTAACTAGTAAGCCAAATTTTATAAAAAGAATTAATTTTGTCTCTCTTGTTATTGAATCCAAATTCATTAACACTCAAGATCAACAAATCTTTGCAAAAACAAAAAGTGATCAAAAGACAGTGAATGTTGTTGATAAGAGTGAAACAAAAAGATTAAATATTGGGTTCATGACAAGACACAATTAAATAAAAAATTGGAAAATCTTCTAGACAAAAAGGCTGAAAAATTAGTGGAGTTAAGCAGAAATAAGAAAAATAGGAATGGAAAAATCGGCGTTAATAAATATACAAATTATGCTAGAATGCCTGATGCTCCTAATTGTTAACTGTATGAGCAAAAATAAAATTCCTATAACTGAGACTGCATCTTCAAAGAGAATAAAAGATGAAACACCTGTAAAAAGGTTAAATAATCTTTGCATTAACAATGAAAACCCTAAACTTGGTTGTCTCTCACAAATAAGTAGCAAGACTAATGATTGTCCAATTAAAGTCAAAATTGCTAAAAGACAATCAACTCAATCTGAGTCAAGTCTTGAGTCTACAACTAGTGAGAAAGGACCCAAGAAAGTCTGGGCTCCAAAAATCTCAAACTAGTTACTCTCTACTGTGCAGGGCAAAAAGAAGAAATCATAGTACTTGGACAGTGGCTGTTCAAGGCACATGACTGGAGATAAGTCCCTGCTAAAACAGTATGAAGAGAAAAGTGGCCCAAAAGTCACTTTTGGAGATGACAGCAAAGGCCATACGAGGGGATATGGCAGTGTTCAACATAGAGATGTCATCTTCACTGAAGTAGCACTAGTTGATGGCTTAAAGCACAATTTACTAAGTGTGAGTCAACTATGTGATAAGGGATTCAATGTCACCTTCAAAGAAGATAAATGCTTGGTGTGTGACAAAGAATCTGATAATGTGATTTTGACAGGAAAAAGAAAAGGAAATTTGTATGTTGCAAATCTTATTTCTTTTACTGATCAAATCACATGTCTCTATAGCAAAGCTTCAACTGATGAAAGTTGGCTTTGGCATAAGAAGCTCTCCTACTTGAATTTTAAGAACATAAACAAGCTTGTGAGGAAAGGTTTGGTAGCTGGCATTCCACAATTGGAATTTACACAAGATGGATTGTGTGATTTATGCCAGAAAGGGAAACAAAGAAGTGTGTCATTGAAAAGCAAACCAGCAACATCAATCACTGACCCTTTACAGCTGCTGCACATGGATTTATTTGGTCAAGTGAATGTGATGTCAATCTTAAGAAATAGATATGCTTTGGTTATTGTGGATGATCACACGAGGTATACTTGGGTAAAATACTTTCATATAAAAGATGAAGCTGCTCAGTTGATAATTGATCATATCAAGAAGACAGAAACTAAGTCAGGAAAAACAGTAAGGGTGATAAGGAGTGATAGAGGAACAGAATTCAAGAATTCCCAAGTTATTGAATTCTGCACTGAAAAAGGAATAACTCATCAATTCTCAGCTCCAAGAACCCCTCAACAAAATGGAGTTGTTGAGAGGAAAAATAAAACCCTTATTGAAGCAGCAAGGACTATGTTACAAGAGGCTAAGCTTCCCACATATTTTTGGGAGGAAGCTATAAGCACTACTTGCTTTACACAGAATAGATCTTTGATAAACAAAGCATGCAACAAAACACCTTATGAATTAATGACTGGGAGAAAACCAACTCTCAAGTTTTTACATGTGTTTGGCTGTAAATGCTTTGTACTGAGAGACTCATCAGAAACAAGAGGAAAATTTGAGAAGAAGTTTGATGAGACAATCTTCTTAGGTTATTCTTTGTCAAGTAAAGCATAAGAGTATATAATCTAAGAACAAAGGTCATTGTGGAATCGATTCAAGTTGTATTTGATGATAAAAAGATTCCAGGAATGATTGGACAAGGATTGCATGAACCTCTCAGTTTTGAGAATGAATTGGATGCATGGGAATATCCATCAGAGACTACTGAAAAACCCCAAGATAGCAATGATCCCTACATAATTGAGGGGGAGTTAACTGTTGTGCATGAAGTACTAAGAACTAATACTCTATCAGAGACTAGAGTATTAGATGAAACTCAAGAGACTGGTGAAATTAGTATTCCATCAGAGACTAATGGTTCACCAGAGACTAGAGTCACTGATGCACAATCAGAGACTATACTGACACCAGAGACTATTGAGATAAACAACTCAGGGGGAGCTAATAATGAAGAAGTCAATGGTTTAGGGGGAAGAGTCTCTAATCATGAAGCTAGATTGAATAACATCAATCTATAAAATGAAGCCTCCACTTCAAGGTCAAATCTGCCTCATGCAATTCCATGGTTGAGAAACCACACACCAGATTTGATAATGGAAGTCTAGAGGATGGAGTCAAGACTAGAAGTGCAACACAAAATGAATGTTTATATCTCAGTTTTCTTTCAAAGATTGAGCCAAAGAAAATTGAGGAAGCACTTCAATATCCTGACTGGATAATTGCCATGCAAGAGGAGTTATACTAATTCACTCGAAACAAAGTCTGGAGACTGGTACCCAAACCAAGGAATAGATCAATAATAGGTGCCAAGTGGGTCTTCAGAAATAAATTGGATGAAACTGGTACAATTACAAGAAATAAAACAAGACTGGTTGCAAAAGGATATTCTCAAGAAGAAGGAATAGATTATGATGAAACTTTTGCACCAGTAGCAAGACTTGAAGCAATCAGAATCTTCTTGGCTTTTGCAGCCTACAAGAACTTCAAGGTGTACCAGATGGATGTCAAAAGTGCTTTCTTGAATGGAAAATTGGAAGAGGAAGTCTATGTCTGCCAACCCCCAGGTTTTGTGGACTCCAAATTTCCAAATCATGTCTACAGGTTAGACAAAGCACTTTATGGCTTAAAGCAAGCACGAAGAGCCTGGTATGATACTCTATCTCAATTTTTGCTTGAAAATAAATTTGTTAGAGGTATCATAGATAAAACCTTATTTTATAGAAAGCAAGGCTCTGACATTATAATGGTGCAAATATATGTAGATGATATTATATTTGGATCTACAAATGAAAAACTTTGTGAAAAATTTTCAAAACTTATGCAGTCTAGATATGAAATGAGTATGATGGGAGAATTAACATTTTTCTTAGGTTTGCAAATAAAACAATCAACTGATGGAATATTTATCAGTCAGTCCAAGTATATCAAAGACTTATTGAGAAAATATGATTTGGTTGATTGTACATCTGCAAGAACACCCATGCCTACTGCCACTAAGCTAGATAAAGATTTAAAAGGAAAGAAAATTAATATTACTAGCTATAGAGGCATGATAGGCTCTCTTTTATATCTAACTGCAAGTAGACCAGATATAATGTTTGCTACATGTTTATGTGTTAGATTTCAATCTGACCATAGAGAGTCACATTTGATTGCTATAAAAAGAATTCTCAAATATCTAAAGGGTACCCCCAAACCTTGGTTTATGGTATCCCAAAGAATCTGATTTTAAACTAATTGGTTATTCAGATGCTGACTATGCAGGTTGCAAGCTTGATAGGAAAAACACAAGTGGAAGCTACCAACTTCTTGGAGGCAGACTTGTTTCTTGGTTTAGCAAGAAACAAAATTCAGTTTCTACTTCAACAGAATAAGCTGAATATATCGCAGCTGGGAGTTGTTGTGCTCAAATCCTATGGATCAAGAATCAACTCCTAGACTATGGTATGTCATTATCCAAAATTCCTATTGATTGTGATAATACTAGTGCCATAGCAATAACAAAAAATCCAGTGCATCATTCAAGAACAAAACATATAGATATTAGATATCACTTCATAAGAGAACATGTAAGTGAAGGTAATATCGAATTACACTGGGTAACAACTGATAAACAACTTGCAGACATATTCACAAAACCTTTAGATGAATCTACTTTTTTTAGATTAGTTTCTGAATTAGGAATGTTGAATTATGCCTCTAAAAATTGATTAAATTTTAAAAACAAGTTGTTTAGTTGTGAGAATCTAGAATTAAATTTCTGGAATGTAGCTGTTTTTTTTTAATTAAACAGAATTTTAGTATCTAGAATTAAATTTTTGGAATGTAGCTGTTTTTTTTAATTAAACAGAATTTTAGAAGCTAGAATTTAATTTCTGGGATGTAGCTGTTATCAAATAACAGAATTTTTGAAGCTAATAATCATTAAATTGATTGTTGGAAATGTTTTGAAGAACAAAATTGTAGCAAGGACTACATTTTCTTAGTCCTTGAAAGCTTAAGAGAAAGAGACTATCTTAGTCCCTGATAGTGTTTTTAATTAGTCCCCGACTGAATTAAAAATTTGAACCATTAGAGACTAACTAGTCCCTGACAGTTGTTTTTAATTAGTCCTCGACTGAATTAAAAATTTGAACTATCGAAGACTAACTAGTCCCCGACTGTTGTTTTTAATTAGTCCCAGACTGAATTAAAAAATTTTGAACTATCGGAGACTAACTAGTCCCCAACAGGTGTTTTTAATTAGTCCCCGACTGAATTAAAAATTGAACTATTAGAGACTACCTTAGTCCCCGACGTCGTTTTTGGTTAGTCTCTGACTCAATCAAAAATGAACTATCGGGTTTAGTCTCTTATGAGTGACCTTATCAAAGATTAGGGCAATCTCCGATCAAGGGTAATCTGATAATTATCCTACCCACGATCAAAAACGGTTCACTATCTTTAGAATTGCAAACGTTTCTCATACTTTGCTAAAAGTAAAATCAAACACATTTGCAATCACAATCTCTCAAAGCTTTGAAATTATTTTTTCTCTGCAAATTCTCTGCAACCTAACCCTATTTCAAGTTTCTTCAAAGTTCACAGATCTCTTCAAATGGCCGCTAAAACAGTCTGTTTCCAGTTTGGAGATTTCGATTTCATAAAGACTAACTATGCAGGGGTGGCTAATAAGCATGAATTTGGAGCCCAGTATCACCCCTTCGTGGATTTCCTTCAGAACTCCACTCTATCATATGCCATTTATGAAGCTCCCGTCCAAGCCGCTGAAGTCATCATGGCTATGTGGACCACTGCAACCATCCAGGATGAGAACACTGACTCTCATGTGGTAAGTTTCAAGTATGATAACACTGTTTATAGAACTTTGACTCCCCTGCCTCTGATGAAGAACTTTTTTCTATGTTTAAAAACTTGCATTATTCTGCTGAAATTAGTCCTGTTGGGTCTATTACACGACCCCATCTAAGGCAAGAGTGGTCACTGTTCTTTGACATTATTACAAAAGCTTTTACTTCTAAATGCAGTGGCTATGATGCTATCACTACATTCACGCAACAAATTGCTTTTAGTGTGTTGTATGATAGACATCTAAACATTGGGCTTTTAATTTTGCAAAACCTTTTGGTAAAACTAAAATCTGGTAATAAAAATAAAATTTATTATGATAGGTTTTTGATGATGAGTGCTTATTATCTAATTCCTAACCTTAATATTACTGGATTGCAAGTTGTACCAACTGTTTTGCAGAGTAAAAGAATTTTTATTGATGTGAAGCATAAATCTGCAAAGGTAAAGGTACCCTTATTTTTCTTTCCTGTCATGAGATCTATTCTCATTGACAGGCTTCCAAATCTTTATTCTTTGCAATTCTTTGAGGATATTGAAAGCCAAAACCCCATTAATCCTCCAACCACTTCACAACAACAATCCATAGCCCCCTCCACAGTTTCCCAAAAGGCTGTGGTTGTAAAAACAAAAACAGCCAAGAAGCTCCCAATAAAAAGAAAAATAATTGAGGGAGTAAGTGAGGATGAGGGAGAACCAGAAGCTAAAGTACCACTTCAGAGAAAGAAGAGATCAATAACCCTTAACCAAAAGCAATCCATTGCTTCCCAACAAGCAATGGAGGTTATAAGGACAAACAGTGAACTGTCACCATCCTCCCAAAAGGATGTTGACATTGAAGAAAGTTCCCAACCAGGAACACACTGTACAGAGTCTGCATAACCTCTTGTTCACCAACAAGAGGAACCCCAAAGAGAGATAATAAAAGAATAGAGTGCACACACAGAGTCCTCTCTTGATGTTCCTCAATTTTTAATGTCTGAGGAATAGCTAACACTCCACACTGTACATTCTTCTCCTTCTTCTCCCATACTTGATTCTTTTGAAATTACACATTTAAATTCTCTTGATTTTTCCCAAGAGGAGCCAATACTCGAGACAAGCTCTCAAACATATTCCATGGATAGATCCCTAGCCTAAGATATACAAAGGGAACCCCTTATCCATGTCGTCACAAGTATTTCTTAAACCCCCACTTCTGTAGGACAGAGTGCACCTATCCAAATAAGTGAGGTTGTGAGAATAAATAGTGAGAGTTAGGCTCCTGTCCTGGAAAAAGGAGAGAATACAAACATACAAGAGAGTCAAGCTTTAGAAAGCTTGGAAAAAGGAGAGCAAGAGAAGCTGGGTGCCCAACCCCAGGCAAAAAGAAAGGGTGTGAGCAAGGATGAGATCCTTGAACAAAATAAAAGAGAGAAATTTTCAGCAGGTGAATTTTTACAACCTGTTGAACTCAGCTCACAAGAAGCTCAAGTTTCTTCTGCTCCTTCCACAAATATCCAAACAGAAGAAACTGGGAACACTTCAAGCACAGGGGATGCAACATTAAATGTGATATCTGAGATGTCCAATGCAGACTTTGAAATGTTATATGGTCTACAACAAAGACAAGACCACATTTCTGCATTGAAGACAAGGCTTGCAGATGAACCTATGTTTGACCCACCTACAGAAGAAAATATTGGTGAATGGCTTGATGCCACATACTCAAATACTCTAGAGGATGTAGTCGCTCAGCTTAGGCAGGATTATCTGACCAATATAGGGTCAACAACCGCTGTCCCATCTCCCAAGGACTTACTTGAAGAAATAACCAAAGTGGACAAGAAACATACCAAGTTTCACCACTTTTTGGCTATTGGCATAAATGCAGCAGTCAAGGAGATGAAGTAGCAAATGGATATTGAGACTGATAAGATTCGAAGGAGCTATGAAGGACACTTGCTAAGGAGGATTGTCTCTGCAATTGATACTCTTATCAAGGACAAGTCCAAGACTGACAGTCGCCTTCAAGCCCTAGAAACCAATATCTAACTCCTGATTAGCAAACAAGACAGAATGGAACAGCTATTGATGTAGGTAATTCCACATTTGGCCATCTCCTCTCAACCTAAGGATGCTGATGTCAAAAAGGGGGAGAGTGGTCATTCCAAACATGCATCTGTACAAAAACAAAGCCAATCTGTTCCAGTTCAAATACCTGCTCCATCAAAACTTCCAAGCTCTGATGAGCTACAAGCAATGATGGACAGGATATTGAGGAAACATTCTGATCTTCAAGCAGCAACAGCAACAACAAAAGCAACAACAAGAACAAGAACAAGAACAACAACAACAACAACAACAACAACAACAACAACAACAACAACAACAACAACAACAACAACAACAACA
>CM025782.1:14932020-15003208 GCA_014636745.2 Centella asiatica
CAACAACAACAACAACAACAACAACAACAACAACAACAACAACAACATCTCTTCCTTCCACTGCACAAGCCCCATACTAGAAAGACAAAGGCAAGGGGATCATGGTTGAGGAATCAAAGAAGCAAATTTTAACTCAACCAGGACAGCCCAAGCTATTGGGGGATGCCATGAAGACTGCTCACTTTCCCACCCCTATTGAACTTGATCTAGGAGGGAAAGTTGAGTTAGTTAATCCTCGAGATCCAAGATTGATAAATGCTGATGCAATGCTTGCTCAAAAACTTCAACAAGAAGAAGACATGGCTGCAGAACAAGAAAAGAAGGAGGACGAGGCTAAAAAGAAGAAATACTCAACAAAGAAAACAAGTGCACGGAAGGTAACCATGACCAAGAAAAGAACTTCAAGAATAAAATCTACACATCAAGAATCTCCAAGGACAACTGAGACTGCCTTGGTGGCTGTAAGTGGACCAACAAAGCCACAAACAGCTCCATCAAGGAAGCCTTATAAAGTTGAGATGGCCAGTAAAAGTGAAATGATCAAGGCACTGAAAAAGAATACAAGGTATATTAACCTGGTCAAGGGTGTAAACGACAAAGATTCACTTCATATCTTTTTCAAAGATGGAGATTCTGTAAAGTATGCTAAGCCAGACTTAGAGGGCAATCAAAAGAAGATTTGAAATGGTTGTTGTTTGTAGTACTTGAAACTTCAAAGCTCAACATGGAATTTTGAAACCAAATCAAGAAGGAAATAAAGGAGATAAAGAGTGTGGACAAAGTGCCAGCCGATCTTCCTAGGCCAACACATCTTGGATTGTGGTATGAGACTTTCCATGGTGATAAAGTATTTTTTAACTACAACAGTGATATCAACAAAGTGAGTGAAAATCATATTGAAGGATTCATCAAACTTCTCAAGAATGCAGAAGAAGCAACTGAAGTTGTTCTTAAAAACCTGTTGATGGAAAGGTTAGAACAATTAAGGGAAAACAAAAGGAAAGATAAAAGTTGTTGAGCTAAAGGTATGTTGTTTGCTGTAAAAGTTTTTTTTGGAGTGGAAGCTGAACAAGAGATCAAAGATCTTAGTTCAGAATACATTTGTAGTTAACAATTCTTTATTCTTTTTCTAAATAATTGTAATATTGAGTTTTGACATCATCATCAACCTTGAAATTATGCTTATCATTCTGATATTCATAATTAGGGGGAGATTGTTAGGTTTTAGAACATTTGATGATGATTGTCTTTAGATTACTTAGAGTACAAATGTATAGAAAGTGTTAATTAGTAACACTGAAGTTTTGTAGCCAGCAGTTATCTCTTTGTTTGTAATTCATTCATTCTTTGTAAAGAGATATAATTATTTCTTATTTGTAAGTAACTGCTGGAATGGAGTATCAAAACTTCAGTAAGTCAAAATGTGTATTTGATCCGTTGGAGTTTACAAAAAGGCATGTTGGAGACTAGGAAAACATGTCAGAGACTAAGGATTTTTTATCTGTCAGAGACTAGTTTTGCCTGTCGAAGACTAAGGCTTACGTCATCAGAAACTAAGTCTAAAAGAGTCGGAGACTAAAGCTGACGTAATCGGAGACTAAGGTTAAAAGCATCAGAGACTAAGCTGATGTCATCGGAGACTAAGCCTTAAAGCATCGGAGACTAAATAACTCTATCGGAGACTACACAATCTGACGTCATCAGGGACTAAAAGCACAAGAGATTAATTGATGACGTCACCAGAGACTAAAGAAAAAGCATCATGGACTAATTGTGATTTATTTCCTGAAAGATACAGAGTTTGAATTGAATAAGGATTGTCTTCCACGTAAAGCAAGATATTATTGAAGACGTAGCTGGAAAGGAAACTAACAAGAAATCTCTTCCTAGTAAAAAAAAGGAAAGATTGTATTTGATTCAAATAAGAAAGCTGAATTTTATTCAGAATAGGAACTGAGTTAATAGTAATTCAGTTATTAGAGAAGCTGTTATTTAGTTTTACAGAGAATAGTAATTTGAAGCTGTATAGGTTTTTCATAGTTTGTATCTTTTACTATACAGAATAGAAAAGATACTGATGATCACATTGTTGTGATTGTTAGAATTTGTAATCAGTTGTGAAATCAATATAGCAATTGTTTATAAATTGATTTGAATTCTTGTTCTCTATATTCCGCAAGAAAATTTAATTTCTTAAAGAACAAGTAACTCGAAAAGTATTAAAAGAACTTGTATTCAACCCCCCCTTCTACAAGTTCTCGGCATCTCACTGGGAAACACACTTCAGCTTCCTTTCCCCTGGATTCACCTTCCTTTGTGGCCTTGCGACACTCATTTGCAAAATGACCCATTTCATTACATTTGTAGCACTTTATTCTTGATTTGTCAATAAAGTTTTTAGTGCTACTAGGCTTTTTTGCTAAAAATCTTTTGGATCCTGCAGGCTTTTGAAATTTCAGATTGGAAAACCTTTTTGCAAGAAAAGTCATGGTTTCATCCAATTGCTCTAACTCTTCAGGAGTATAGTCATCCTCCCTTGAGTCAGCTTCGTTGTCCCCTTCAATTTCAGCATCCCCTGACTGCTGCTTCATCAAGACACTTGGACTTACTTCTTCTTTGTCCTTCTTGGCAGCCATCAGGGCTACAGATTTAAGCTTCCTAGCATCCCTTGACATTTCAGATCTTTGCTGAACTTCAAGTTCATATGTCTTTAAGGTGCCATAAAGCCTATCCAAGTCTAGGAGATTCATGTCCTTGGATTCCCTGATGGCTGTCATCTTAGGATCCCATGATATAGGAAGGGCTCTCATGAATTTTCTGTTCACATCTTTATTAGCATAGGCCTTCCCATATATTCTCAGGTCATTTACCAACCTGTTGAAACTATCAAACATTTCAGTGAGTGTTTCACCATTTTTCATCGTGAACCACTCATACTGTTATGTTAATAGCTGGAGTTTGTTCTCCCTCAGTTCCATCATAAAGGATTTGTATGGTATCTCATATAGATTTAGATGTTGTAAGATTCATAATACTATTTAGCATATCATCGTCTAAACCATTATATAGGATGTCTGTGATTTTCAGATCCTTTTTTACTTTTTCTCTTTCCTCTAGTGTCATTTCATCAGTCGTCTTTGGAACTAATTTTTCTGGAACATTGACTCCATTGACAACTTTTTGAGGAATGAGCTTCTTTGGAACGTGAGGGCCTTCCTCCAGAATCTGCAAATATTCATCATCGATTGCTTTTAGATGAACTATCATTCTTTGTTTCCAAAAGAAGTATTTTCCCCTTTCCAACATGGGGACTTTACTATTTCCTGCTTAGAATAAAATAGCCACAAGTGTTTGTAATTGGGGTGGGGGGGGGGGGGGGGGGGGGGGGAGGAATTCAAAACTTTTTCTTCTTTTTCAACTTTTTGCACAACAGGAAATAGCTACTATACTTAGAAAAACAATAACAGATAATCAGATGAACACACGTATTCAAGTTAAAATAGATATATTAAAACTTGAGGTTTTTCTGGAAATCTGGTTAATCACAACTGTGATTAATCAGCTACAAATTCTGTAATGAATTACAGATTTTAATTCACACTCACTACCTTCTAACTTTTTTTGAAATATTTCTCTCAAGATATATTACAAAGCTGCTATAGTGATTTGTATGCTTCAGTGTTTGTTTGATCCGTAGGATTGATACTTGATGTAATGAAAACTCTTTTGCATATATAGAAGATCAGTAGGTGAACCCACATGCTGATCTTTTTAAGTTAGCCGCATATATGTCACATTGTTGTCTTTTAGGAACCATGTGTCAGACTGCTACTACTTTAGTTGCTTCTTTTTCATCCCCTGATCTGCGTGCATTTAATGTTCGAGAGTTGTCATTGGACCAACAAACATCAAGAGATATCTTTCCAGATTATATCTCTTGCTTCTGTAACAAGCTTCATTGATTTGCGCGTTAGACCTGATGACAGGTGTATGCAGTCACAACCATCCACTGATGGCAAGCCCTGATGTGAACTTGATCAGTGCTTTTGGATCCCCTGATGACAAGTCTTGTTAAAGACTGGATCAGTGCTTCAAACTTCACTTGAGTTTACTAAATGTTTCTTGATCCCCTGATGTTATGACTTATGACATACACTGATGGCTTCCACTGATGCAATGCTGAGCATTCCCCCTGACGGGTTTCTTTGATGGGTTAGCTTGACACTGTAATACCCTGATGTTTTCCCCTGACAGGTTGACATGTCTTGTTCATGCCCTGACGCATTTCCCCTGATGAGTTTGACTTGCCTTTGTCATCTCCTGATGGGTTCCCCGGACGGATTCCCTTGATGATTTTAATCACTGAAGCTTTGTTGAATTTGTTTGGAATGTCTGATGTGCGGAATACTTTAAATGACTTTGAGTAACAACAGACATTCCTCTTCACTGCCAAGTCCTTTAGAAGTTCTATTTGATGACTTGTCTTGTGAAATGCAGTTCATCCCTTGATGACTAATTTTATCATCAGTGGATGCAAAACTTGTGTAGATATATTAAGGTTTATAAAATACCTTAAGTATTTACAGATACACAATTTATTCTTTAAACATCATCATCATTATTTAACTCTAACAACACATAATCATTCTCATTTAGCACATCAGTTGCTATAGCATATGCAAAAATTTGATCAACACGTATTTCATTGTGGTTCCATATTGTACCATTCTGTATATAGTTTATTGAGATCTCATAATCATTAGGTACTTGAGTTTCTTCTGGAACTTCATTAACCTCTTCTGGAGTTTTATCGACCTCTTTTAGGGTTTTATCGACCTCTACTGGGGTTTTATCGATAACCTCTTATGGGGTTACACCAATTACTCTATTTTGCTCTTTCCTTTTTCGTGGATTTCGATCTTTGGAACCAATTGGTCTTCCACGTTTTCTTTGTATAGAAACCTTTACTGGGATTACATCAACTCGAGTAGGTGCATTTAAAGCTAGTACATGTGATTTAGTAATCATTTTTGTATCTACAAATGCATATGGTAATTCATTTGCTATTCTTTGTAAATGTATAATCTTTTGAACTTCTAGTTCACGTTGACCACTTCACGGATCAAGATAAGATATTGATGATGCATTCCAAGTTACTTCTTGTTGTTTCAGCTTTTCTTTTTCTCCCCTAAGATTGAGAATATTGTCTCATTAAATTGACAGTCAACAAAACGTGTTGTAAAAACATCTCTAGTTTTTGGTTCTAAATATTTAATAATTGATGGAGGGTTAAAACAAATATAAATTCTCAATCTTCTTTGTGTTCCCATTTTTGTACGTTGTGGTGGAGAAATTGGAACATACACAACATAACCAAAAATTTTAAGATGAGACAAGTTTGGTTCTCTTTCGGAGACCAATTGTAATGGAGAAAATTTATGATATGAAGTTGGTCTTAATCTAATAAGTGCAACAACATGTAAAATGGCATGTCCCCATGCAGAAGATGGTAGATTACATTTCATAAGTAATGGTCTAGCAGTCAATTGCAATCTCTTAATTAATGATTCAGCTAAACCATTTTGTGTATGTACATGAGGCACATGATGTTCTACCATAATCCCAATTGATATACAATAATTATTAAAAGATTGGGATGTAAACTCTCCTGCATTATCAAGTCTAATTCTTTTAATTTGATAATCTGGAAAATTTGCTCTCAGTTGGATTATTTGTGCTAATAGCCCGACAAATGCATCATTTCTTATTACCAATAGACAAACATGTGACCATCGAGTTGATGCATCAATTAAAACCATAAAATATCTAAATGGTCCACATGGAGGAGAAATAGGCCCACAAATATCTCCTTGAATTCTTTCTAAAAATGAAGGAGATTCAGTTTCAATTTTATTTGAAGATAACCTAATTATCATTTTTCCAAGAGAGCATGCTGCACATAATAAATCTTTTGATACTAGGATCTTCAGGTCCTTTAGGGGATTCTCATTTGCACTTTCAATTATTCTCTTCATCATAGTGCTACCTAGATGACTTATCCTGTCATGTCATAGAATAAATGTTTTGTGTCAAGTAACTTCTGGTTACTGATCATATTTGAGTCTATTGGACTTATGTTCATACAATATAATCCAGAAGATAAAGTTTCTAACTTTTTCAATATGATCTTCTGGTCATATTCAATAGATGTTATGTGAAGATACTCAATATTATTTTTAGTCATGGTTTCAAGATGATAACCATTCCTTCTAATATCCTTAAAACTTAGTAAATTTCTTCTAAATTTACTTGAGTATAATGCATCATTTATAAATAATTTTGTTCCTTCAGGTAACAAAATATAAGCTCTTCCAGAGCCTTCAATTAAATTACTAATACCAGATATTGTATTAACATGTGTCTCTGTAGGAGACAATTGAGAAAAATATCTCTTACTTTTTAGTATAGTGTTTGTTGTTCCACTGTCTACTAAACATTCATTTTTACTATTTGTCATAACTTTTCTTGAGCCTCCAATCATATTCTTTTTTCTTGGAACAAAAAATATTTATAAGATCAAATAAAAAGGAAAACTAATTTTATTTCATGACAAACTGACTTACAACATATATAAAGAGAAAAAAAAATTAAACTAAACTTATTATTAAAACAAAAAATAACAAAAACTATTTCATGACATTAATTTCTTCATCAACATTTTCAAAGAAATCAGAAACATCTAGGTGTGTATTTATAAGCAAATCATTCGAATCATTTTCAACTAGATTTGTTTCTACTACTTTTTCCTTTTTCTTGATGGATGCTTGGTAGAGTTCGACCAAGTGTTTTGGAGTACAACATATGCGTGACCAATGATTTGTCATACCACATCTAAAGCAAACATTTTCATGTTTCTTAGAAGATAAAGAATTATTTTCCTCTTCATATCTTCCAACATTGTTTTCATTTTATTTAAGATTATGACCATCACGTCGCCATACATTAGTGCGACCACATCCACGACCTTTTCTGGGATCGTGACCACGTCTTCGTCCTTGACCTCCTTTAAATGATGTCGCATTCACTTCAGGGAATGGACTAGAACTAGTAGGTCGTGATTGATGATTTTTCATCAAAAACTCATTATTTTGTTCCGCAACAAGAAGACATGATATCAGTTCTGAATATTTTTTAAAACTACGCTCTCGATATTGCTACTGCAGAAGCAAATTCGTGGCATGAAATGTAGAAAATGTTTTCTCTAACATGTCTTTATCAGTAATCTTTTCTCCATATAATTTTAATTCAGAAGTTATACGAACATTGCAGAATTATATTCACTCACAGATTTAAAATCTTGTAACCTTAAATGAATCCATTCATAACGAGCTTTTGGGAGGAGTATTTATTTTTTATGGTCATACCTTTCTTTTAAATTTCTCCACAATTCTAACGTATCTTTCACCGTTAAGTATTCAGTTTTTAAATCCTCACGGAGATGATGACGGAGAAATATTATTGCTTTGGCTTTCTCCTGCGGGGAGACCTTATTTCCATATTTTATTGTTTCTCCAAAATTATTTGCTGTAAGGTGGATCTCGGCATCGAGAGTTCATGGAAGATAATTCTTGCCCGATATATCAAGAGCATTGAACTCAAGTTTAGAAAGGTTGGCCATAAGAACTAAAAAAAAAATAAAAAAATACTAAATTAAAATATGCATTTGTATTCAATAAACATAAATAAAAATGACTAAAGAAAAAAAAATCTTAATAACTTCTGGTTATTAAGAGAATTAAGTATTGGAGACATATATATATTATATTAGGCAAAGAACTCCAAGGTCTCTTGTATAAAAATTACAAAATAAGAAGTTCAGGTTTTTTTAATTTTATTATTAAGAACTTCAAGTTCTTTTCTTTTTTTTTTTTACAAAAAAAAATAAATTATAATAAAATTTTTTGACTTTATCATGTACTTAATTTATCATTCTCTTATGAGAATGAAAATATTACTTTCATACAATGTTAAATAAAAAAAATTCATCCGATAAAGAGGAAGAAGAAATAAATTCATAAAGCAAAAATAAAAATTAATAAGATATAATCTAGAAAGTACCTTCTTCTAGAAACAAAATCTGATTATTGCAAACTTGTACTTCTACTCGAAAAAAATCTTATCGCAATTTGACTAGAGTAAACTCGTACTGATAACGTATTATAAAATAAAGCAAAAATAAAGAGAGACTAATCTTATTTTTATATTATATCTCAACTTGATTGTGTAAATTACCATTCTACAATACCGAAGAACTGGAGAGACGAAGAAATGGAGAGATGAGGAGGTAGAAAAGTGAAGAGATGAAAAAATGAAGAAGATAAAAAATCTATATTTCATAACAAAAACTACAATTCTTCCTCCAAATTCTATTGTTCATCTCTCTCTCTCTACCTCGATTTTTACTGTCATTCTTATATGCAGCAGATATATGAGGTGTGCATCATATATATATGGTTAAATTAATACTACCCTTAAACCATTTAGAAATAATTTTGTACACGTGTGCGATGCTAATTGACGTGAATGTACGTGCTTGACATGTTAAATAAACATTCCCTACGTACCTTGACTTTTCTGTCCAGAATCAATTTCTAGATTGCCGGGGGGGGGGGGGGGGGGGGGGGGGGCGGGCTAGCCTTTTGTTTTCCTTTCTTTTCTTTTATTTAAACCTTAATTTAGTAACAAAGAAAAAAAGATATTATTATAGTATCAAAAAGAGAATCATCAATATTTTAACAATGCTCGTTTGCTATTGTGATTATTGCGCTAAAGTTGTCCAGAAAGTTAGATTAGAGATTTCTTATGCTTGTTCTTGATTTCTTCTTGGTAGTTTCTAAATTTTCTATTTCTTTTGGTGGTCTTCCAAGGAATGAAAAGATCAAATTTCTCTAAATTGTTGAACATATATTTGTATTTCGAAATTTACCAAATGAATGGTGAAGAGAGAATGAGAGAATCTTATTGTCAAAATAATGACGTAAAATATGAAAAGTCTATCCATTTTTTTCCTTGCGTTTGTGACAACTCATAGGATTGAACAAAATTGAATGATGTGAGAATGTAATATGTGAATAAGAAAAAAAAAATAGAAATAAAAGATAAAGATTACAAAAATTATGAGGATATGAGATTAAAAAAATGATCGATTGTATATAAAATTTTGGTTGTGATGAAATTGATAATATTCATCTTAAAAGATAATTTTAGAAATACATATGAACTTATGGAAAAAAATGAAACAAAAAATGAACTATTAAATAATATAAAATTTATTTTATTTATTTGTTATTCCATTTTATCAAATCATCATTCTATCAAATCAAACGCAACAATAGAATTGAAGACCAGCTATTATAATAGAAGGAATACAACTATGTATAAGATTCATACCAACGAGAAACTACGATTAGCACATTACGTGAGCAACTAAAAGTATATACAGCTAACACTAAAATTCTAATGTTAATACTCTCTTCATTTAAAAAAAAAAGTAATATTTAAACTTTTGACGTAATTAGTTTTGTATGTTTGATTAAAAATTGAATATATAAATAATATATTTTTTCTCATAAAATTTGTTATAAATTTTCGATTAAAGATAAAATTGGAACATTGTAATAACAAATTTTAAAAAATATAGCATTATAATGAAAAGTTTATATATATGTTACTTTTTTTTTGAACAAATTTTATTCTAAAATATTACTATTTTTTTTTTTGGGAGAGAGGTAGTATCTTAATTCCATTAAGATTGATACATTAAAGAAAGAAGTGAAACAGAGGAAAAAAAAGTGGAGAAACTTGAATCATATTAAAAATTAGTGCAGTTCTTCACCGTCAAACCACTTGAGCCCAGGCACTTAGACAAAAACAATTTAAAGTTTTCACCAGAAACTGCGTTCCCTACAATATCTAATTGTCTCAAATTCAAACATTTAAGAATTGAATAAGCCTCCCAGTAGTTTATTTTCTCCATACCACTAGTTCGAAATTTCTCGAAACTCCAATCATTTCCAACTGTATGAGACAGAGGGGAGGAGCAGAAATACCTTCTCGTGTCAACAGAATGTGTACCAATCTCATCGTATGAGATATCTAATACATTCAATGATTTCAACAGTCTTAGAGGGCCTAAAGCAGTAAGGCTACCAAGTTTGTTGTTACTTAGGTTCAACCAAGAAAGAAGCTGCATAGCATAGCCTCCAAACCTGTAAAAAAGAATGCCACTTAGCTATCAAACCCCTGCAGATGGATTTAGGAAGACTTCAATTGTGACTCTAGTACTAGAATAGTAATTGAAGATTAATTATTACAACTCAGCTAATCAATGTTTTAGTCTTAGAAGAGACTATGATGAATTGTTGAGGGTTTTGGCAGAGGTACTTTTCCTACATAGCATGAAAAGCTTTGAGACTTTACCCAGCTCGATCCTTTGGCAAAATCTTTTGATGTGCAATTATTATATATGTACAGAAAAAACAACGTAGGCGTGGTATATCAACCGAAACCTCACCCAACTAAATGGTTTGGTTAGCCAAGGTTATGGTTAATATTATGCTAGAAACCACACTTAACAGTTTGGCTAGTGTTACATCTCGTGACCACACCATGAATGATTTACCTTCAATTGACCGAAGGTGATTGTGGCTGAGGTCTAGCACTCTTACCCACAACAATTGCTCAATAGATCCCATGAGTGACAATGAAAGGTTAGTTAATCTTAGACATATAGAATCACCGATGCCAAAAGAATCTGTCGTCCTTAATTAATAAATAGATTTCACAAATAGATATATCACGATTTGTTCTCTGTGCTAAACCTTAATTAATAAAATACTCTCTCCTTTCCACGCTGTAAAATCTTAAAACTAAAATTGTGATGAGATGACGTCAAAATTTAAAGACGAGAAAAGTTTCATTCTATTGATATTTTCATGCATTTGAAGTATTAATCTTTTCAAAATCAAAATCAATTCAATATATATTGAATTTAATTAAAGGTTATCGAGTATATGACTGATCCATGACTTGCATCAGTTATATATCTCTCATAACTAACTTACTTCACATCGTATGATCAATAATCAAATAGTTGAATTTTTTTCCCTATACCACCACTATTAAAGGCCTCCACGCCACTAATAGTAGTATCTATTAAAATATACATATGTGTGTGATCCACGCCATTAATAGTAGCATCTATTTAAAAAAGAGGTACAATTTTTTTTTTAATAACCGTCACTATTAGGGGCGGATATGGTTGATGTTATTAATTTTATATAAAAAAGAGGTATAAACAGAATGTATTGCTAGTCAATATTAAACTTTTTTCAGATTTTAAAAATTTCTGTCTACTTGCCTCTTCTTGCTTCGCTTTGCTTCGTCTAAGTTTTTACTCGTCTTGCATAGTTTGAGCTCATTTATTTTCTCTTGGTACGTTTTCTTGATGTCTTCCTTTAATTTTAACAATGAATTAGATTTTTCATCTATAGCTAGATGTTAGATATAAAGGATGATGATGATATAATAAGTGCATTTGTAAATACTCAAGGTGATATATAAACCTTGATTTACCTGCACATGTTTTGCATTCACTGATGGTTAAGATAGCCATCAGATAATGAGTTTTTAGTCACTAAGCAAGTCAATAGTGCAAAGCTCAAAAGGACTTGTTAGTGATCTTGGTATGTTGATCGAGTATTCCGCACATCAAACATGCCAAGCCAATCGACAAAGCTTCAATGGTTAAGTATCATCAGGGGAACCCGTCAAGGGAACCTATCAATGGATGAATAAGGCAGACCAACCCGTTAAGGGAACGCGTCAGGGTTTGGTAGTGACTGGCCAAACTCATCAGTGGAACGCGTCAGGGCATGACCAAGACATGTCACTAGTCAGGGTAAGGCATCAGGGAATGACAGTGTCAGGCCAACCCGTCAGGGAAACCCATCAGGGGGAAAACACAACACTGCATTAATGGAAGCCATCAGTGTGTGTCACTGGTCATGACATCAATAGATTAAAGAAGCACTGAGTAAAACTCAAGTGAAGGTTGAAGCCCTGATCCAGTCTTGAACAAAGACTTGTCATCAGGGGATCCAGAAGCACTGATCAAGTACACGTCAGGGCTTGACATCAGTGGATGGTTATGACAGCATGCACCTGTCATCAGGTCTATCGCGCAAATTGATGAAGCTTGTAAAAGAAGTAAGAGATATAATTGGAAAGATATTTCTTGAAGTTTGTTCGGTCCAATGACAACTCTCGAATATTAAATGCACGCAGATCAGGGG
Organism: Centella asiatica; assembly: GCA_014636745.2. Lineage (NCBI taxonomy): Eukaryota > Viridiplantae > Streptophyta > Magnoliopsida > Apiales > Apiaceae > Centella > Centella asiatica. Next base: position 14,944,374 of record CM025782.1, read on the forward strand.
ATGAAAAAGAAGCAACTAAAGTAGCAGCAGTCTGACACATAGTGTCTAAAAGACAACGATGTGACATATATGCGGCAAAGTTAAAAGAAGTAGCACGTCATTAGCACGTGATTTCATCCACTAATCTTCTACACATACAAAGGAGTTCTCATTACATAAATAGATCAATCCAACATATCAACAAACATTGAAGCACACAAATCACTAGAGCAGATTTGTAATATATCTTAAGAGAAATATTTCAAAGAAAGATTAGAAGCTAGTGAGTGTGAATTTGAAACTGTAATTTTATTACAGATCTTGTAGCTGTATAATCACATCTGTGATTATACAGATTTCCAGAAAACCCTCAAGTTTTAATATAATTATTTTAACTTGAATCTGTTTGTTCATATTTTATAGTTTTTCTGTTCATAGTAGCTGTTTCCAATCAGTGCCAACTAAAGTTTAAAAAGAGCAAAAAGTTTGTAGTGTTTGCATTCACCCCCCCCCCCCCCCCCCCCTCCCCTTTACAAACACTTGAGCTTATATTGTTCTAACAATTGGCATCAGAGCCTTTTAGCAGATTATACTTGCTAACAACGATCAACATGTATGGCTAACAAAGCTGGAAACAGTAAAGTCCCCATGTTGGAAAATGGAAAAAACTTCTTGTGGAGACAACGCATGACAGTTCATCTTAGAGCAATCAATGATGAATATTTACAGATTCTGGAAGAAGGCCCTCATGTTCCCAAGAAGCTCATTCCTCAAGAAGTTGTCAATGGAGTCATTGTTCCTGAAAAATTAGTCCCAAAGACAACTGACGAAATGACACTCGAGGAAAAAGAGAAAGTGAAAAAGGATCTCAAAGTCACAGGGATCCTGTATAATAGTTTAGACGAAGATATGCTGAATAATATCATGAATCTTACAACGTCTAAATCCATATGGGATACCATACAAATCCTTTATGATGGAACAGAGGAAGTGAGGAAAAATAAACTGCAGCTGTTGACACAACAGTATGAGTGGTTCACAATGAAAAGTGGTGAAACACTCACTGAAATGTTCGACAGATTTAACAGGTTGGTAAATGACCTGAGATTATATGGGAAGGCATATGCAAATAAAGATGTGAACAGGAAGTTCATGAGAGCCCTTCCCATATCATGGGATCCTAAGACGACAACTATTAGGGAATCCAAGGACATGAATCTCCTAGACTTGGATATGCTTTATGACACCCTAAATACATATGAACTTGAGGTTCAACAAAGATCTGAAATGTCAGGGGATGCTAGGAAGCTTAAATCTGTAGCCCTGATGGCTTCCAAGAAGGACAAAAAAGAAGCAAGACCGAGTGTCTTGATGAAGCAGCAACTTGGAGATACTGAAATGGAAGGGGACAACGAAGCTGACTCCAAGGAAGATGAATATACTCCTGAAGAGTTAGAGGAGCTGGATGAAACCATGGCCTTTCTTGCAAAAAGGTTTTCCAAGCTGAAATTCCAAAAGCTTGCGGGTTCTAAAAGATTTTCAGCAAGGAAGCCTAGTAGTACTAAAAACTTTATTGACAAATCTAGAATAAAGTGCTACAAGTGCAATGAGATGGGCCACTTTGCAAATGAGTGTCGCAAGGCCACAAAAGAAGGTGAATCCAGAAACAAGGAAGTTGAAGTGGACTACAAGAAGAAATACTTTGACCTTCTTAATGCAAACAAGAAGGGAAAAACATATATTGCAGAGGGAAAGGACTGGGCTGACTCAGATGAAGAAAATGCTGAAGAATATGTCAACCTAGCCCTGATGGCCTCATCCACTGACTGCAGCAGCTCACAAGTCTTGAGATTTCTTCTAACATGTCTAAAAATGATTGTGTTAAAACTGTTAAGGAAATGGCTTGTGAGATAAAGGATCTCTATGACACCCTGAGGAGTGTAGTAGCTGAAACTGAGAGAGTGCAGAAAATAAATAAGCATTTGACTGCAAGAAACTCTCTCTTAGAATTAGAACTCGCCAGATTTGAGAATCTTGAAAAAGAACTCTCAAGAACAAAAAATCTTCTTGACTGTACTATCAAAAGAGAGGAATGGACCTCAAATCTTCTAAGTCAAGAAAGGGAAGTCATAAAGAGATGGAATGAGTCTAGCAAAAAACTAGAGGATCAATTAAATAATCAAAAATCTGGTCTCAAATCTAGTTTAGGCTATGGAGAGATTCTAGTGAAGCAACCTCCCCTTGAGGTTGAAATTGCAGCTAGCTTTGGAAAAAGGCCAATACAACCTATCAAGTTTGTAAAGGCTGTAACAAAGTTAGAAAAAGAGAATGTTTTCTCAATAAGTGAAGCTTCCACAAGTGGTGGGAGTGGCAACAAACCGATTCTTGCCAAAGCACTCAAACCTCCAGTCAGAAAAGAACTAGATTGTGCATCAGTGGATATACAGTCGTCAGGGGGAAAGACTGCATCAGGCCTTAGTAGCCCTTCAAGGGAAAAAGGCCTGTCAGGGGATAGTAAAAAGAATAGGAATGGAAAACTAGGTGTAAACAAGGATAGTAATTACACTTCCATTCATGAAGCTCCTAGGAAAGTGTGTTGGAATTGTGGTAACAATAATCATCTATCTTTTCAAAGCAAAAAGAAACCATAAATTTTGACTGACACAATTTTATATGCTGATGATTAACCAACTGTTAAAGTTTGCTCCTCCAACAAAAAAGGCAAAATAACTGTTGAGAAATCAAAAGCATATGTTGAAGCTCCTCAAAAGGAGAAAGTTTTAAATTTGCCAAAACCAAAAGTCACAATTAAAGAAAATGTTGTTTTACCTACAATTGTGACTAAACCTAGAGGACCCAAAACCAATTGGGTACCAAAAACAAATTAAATATTTTTTGTGTGCAAGGAAAAGTTAAAAGCAGTCATATCTGGTTTCTAGACAGTGGTTTCTCAAGGCACATGATAGGAAACAAAGCCTTGCTCACATAATTTCAAGAAAAAGATGGTCCAGTGATTTCATTTGGTGATAACAGCAAAGGACTGACTCTAGGTTATGGCAAAGCAGCAAATGGGAATATCTCATTTGAAAATGTAGCACTGGTTGATGGGCTTAAGCACAATTTATTAAGCATAAGTCAACTATGTGACAAAGGTTACATCATTTCCTTTAAAAGGGATCAGTGCTTGATCTCAAATGAGGATGATGGGAAGCTGGTTTTATCAGGAATAAAAAAAGGAGATCTGTTGACTTCAATTCAGGAAGTGGAGAATCATGTTTCTACAGCAAGGCAACTCCTGATGAAAGCAGGCTATGACACAAGAAGCTCTCTCACTTGAATTACAAATCTATCAATGATTTAGTGAAGAGAGAGTTGGTAATTGGGCTACCCCAAATGGAGTTCATTCAAGAAGGGTTATGCTCAGCTTGTCAACAAGGAAAGTAAAGGAAAACATCCTTTGTCAGTAAGGAAGCCACAATGATTAAAGATCCAATTCAATTGCTACATATGGATCTCTTTGGCCCTGTCAATATTATGTCAGTGTCAAAGAAAAGATTTGCAATGGGCATTGTGGATGACTACACCAGATACACTTGGGTGAAGTTTCAAAATGCTAAATCAGAAGTTCCTCAGCAAATTATGAACCACATCAAGAAAGTGGAAACTGAGTCAGGGTCAGTGGTTAGAATGTTGAGGACAAACAATGGAACTGAATTCAAGAATGCAGCTGTTGATGGATTTTGTGTGGAGAAAGGCATCAATCATACACTTTTTGCTCCAAGGACTCCTCAACAGAATGGTGTAATGGAAAGGAAGAACAGAACCCTGATAGAGGCTGCTAGAACAATGATAGCAGAGGCAAAGATTCCTACCTATTTTTGGGCTGAAGCAATTTTCACTGCTTGCTTTACTCAAAATATGTCATTAATCAATAAGGCTCACAACAAGACTCCATATGAGCTAATGACAGGGAGAAAGCCAAACATCAAGTTCCTACATATTTTTGGATGCAAATGCTTTATCTGAAAGAACTTTGGTGAGAACCTGGGAAAATTTGATCCAAAGGCTGATGAAGCAATTTTCTTAGGTTACTTCTTAACATATAAGCCCTACAGGGTTTACAACAAGAGACTTCAGGTGGTGATGGAGTCTATAAATGTAGCTTTTGATGATCAAGAGATTTCTAGACTTGAAGACCCTGGTTTTCATGAAGAGCTCAGGTTTGAAAATAAAGATGAGACTGATTATCAAGAGATTGAAGCTGATGAGTGCAGACAGATGGAGACTTTATCCATTTTTGATGTCAATCCAAATTCTATAGAAGCCCCTTCCAATGATAGAGTCAATTTCCAGGACAATAGATCAGGAGATACTCCATCAGGGGATCATCCATCAGGGCATGCACCATCAGGGGATAACTTGAACCTTGAATTAAGCACTAATTCAAGGGGAGGGTTTTCAGAAGCTGGGAGCACAGACTTAGGGGAGGAGATGTCAATCAAGCAAGCTCATCAAGATACATCTCTAATCCCAAATGGGCCAGAAGTCATTCACAGGACTTAATTATTGGTGACCCAAACAAGAAAGTGCAAACCAGAAAAGCAACATCTAATGAATGCATGTACGCTTGCTTTCTTTCACAAATGGAGCCAAAGAAATTTGAAGAAGCCATTCAAGATTCAGATTGGATAATGGCTATGCAAGAAGAACTAAACCAATTTGAAAGAAATCAAGTATGGAAACTAGTACCTAAACCCAAAGACAGAATTATAATAGGTACTAAGTGGGTATTCAGGAACAAGATGGATGAAGCTGGTATTGTTATAAGGAACAAAGCAAGACTGGTCGCAAAAGGATATCTTCAAGAAGAAGGGATTAACTTTGATGAGACCTTTGCACCAGTAGCCAAACTTGAGGCTATAAGAATTTTCTTAGCCTATGCAGCACATTCAAATTTCAAGGTTTATCAAATGGATGTGAAAAGTGATTTTCTCAATGGGAAATTGGAACATGAGGTGTATGTCTAACAAGCTCCAGGATTTGAGAGTTCAAAATTTGCAAATCATGTGTTCAAGTTAGAAAAGGCACTTTATGGACTGAAACAAGCTCCTAGAGCTTGGTATGACACATTGTCAAAGTTTCTTGTGGAAAATAAATTCACAAGAGGTATCATTGACAAAACATTGTTCTTTAGACAACATCAAGGTCATCTGATTTTGGTTCAAATTTATGTTGATGATATTATCTTTGGATCCACTGACACTAGACTGTATGAAAAGTTCTCCAAACTCATGCAAAGCAAGTATGAAATGAGCTTGATGGGTGAGTTATCATATTTCTTGGGGTTGCAAGTCAAACAAGTCACTGATGGAATTTACATTCATCAGACAAAATATGCCAAAGAACTTCTCAAGAAATTTGATATGGAGGACTCAAAAATAGCAAAGACACCAATGGCCACTGCAACCAAGATTAACCCTGATAAGGATGGAAAGAAAGTTGATTTGAAGACTTACAGGGGAATGATTGGATCTTTGCTGTATCTAATAGCAAGTAGGCCTAATATAATGTTTGCAACATGTCTTTGTGCAAGATATCAAGCTGACCCAAGGGAATCTCATCTCATTGCAGTGAAAAAAATCTTGAGATATGTCAAGGGCTCTGCAGAGTTGGGACTTTGGTATCCATAGGAGTTTGGATTTGAATTGATAGGATATTCTGATGCTGACTTTGGAGGATGCAGAATTGACAGAAAAAGTACAACAGGAAGCTATCAGTTTCTAGGAGGAAGGCTTGTATCTTGGTTCAGCAAAAAGCAGCATTCAATTTCAACATCAATTGCTGAAGCTGAATATATTGCAGCTGGAAGTTGTTGTGCACAAATCCTATGGATGAAAAATCAGTTAATGGTCAAAAATATTCCAATCAGGTGTGATAACACTAGTGCCATTGCCATTGCTGAAAAGTGATAACACTAGTGTCATTGCTATTGCTGAAAATCCTGTGCAACATTCTAGAACCAAGCATATAGAAATCAAATATCATTTCATCAGGGAACATGTTATGAATGGAACCATTGAACTACAGTTTGTACCATCAAATTAGCAACTGGCAGACATTTTTACCAAAGCTCTTGATGAAGCCACGTTTTTCAATCTTGTGGGAGAGCTGGGAATGATGAATTATGTGTCAGGGTCAGGGTTAAATGCTTAAGTTCTGGTACTCCTGTATCATTTCATGAATTCCTGATGAAATAAATTGATATGTGATAATATATGTTATAACTGTAAATATGTATATGTATACTTGTATATTTTGTATTTTTGTTTGATTGTTTGTTTTTGACTGATACATCAGGGTCAGGGTCTCTGTCAAGACGCATCAGGGTCAGGATATCAGACTCGCGCATCAGTGTCAAGGTATCAAACTCGCGCATCAGGGTCAGGGTATTTTGCTTTGGAATCAGCGTCAGGACATTCGACTTATGTATCAGTATCAGGGTATGTATATACAAAGAGCATCAGGGTAAGGTAAATTGTTTTTAACTACATCAGGGGATTACGTCAGTTAAGCGATGACAACTCATCAGGATGTTCTTCTCTCACTGATGACGTGTCATCACAGAAACTGAAATGACACCCTGGTTGCGTGTTTTTAGAAGCAGTTTTCAAACGTCAACAGGCGGGTATTTATACACCATCTCTCCTACTTTCTAAAACACCTTAAATCATTTAATCTATCTCTAATATTTGCTCGAGTTTTCTTTCTCTCTCTCTCTCTCTCTCTCTCTCTCTCTCTCATTTTCACATTAACACTAGAACTTCAAATCTTCAAAAGCATCAATGGCACCCAGCAACTCTCAACAAATCCCACAAAATCTGGTTGTCCCACCCACAAACTATGTGGGTTTCTCAGACATTGAGGAGGTAAATGATTGCTTCAAGCCGATACTGAATTATCTACTCAACTCGGAGTATAGTCAAGCAATCTTTACTGATGATGAAATGTCGGGGGAAGCATTGTCTCAACTTAGGATCAATGCAAAGTTCATGTACTCCACTACAAGGACTGATATGGTGAAGGGAATCTCATTCAAGATTTCTTTTGAGAAAGGGAAAATAACCCCTTCTAGAATTAATTCTGCTTTAGGGCTTCCTAATCAAAACCTAGTGGAAGTACCTAGTGATGCTGAACTACTCGTCTTCTTGAAGGAACTAGGCTATAACGCTGCTCCCAACGCAGTGTTAAAATTCAAGGACCTCAAGAGGGTGAACGTGAAGCGGGAGATCTCTTATCTTTTCGACACCATCACCAAGGTGTTCTCAGGTAAGTGTTCTAACTTTGAGGTTATTACCTCCTTAACATTACAGATAGCATATGCAATAATTAAAAATGTAAATATAAATATAGGTAAAATAATTTTTGATGACCTTGTAAATAAATTAGGTAGTTTCAATTCTAGGAAATCAGAAGTTTATTATGCTAGATTTTTGTATATGATTATTAAAGATCAAATTACTAATTTTTCTTTTGAGAATGATATACCTGTACAGACATACAAGCAAACAAAGAAGTTGTTTGCAGAAATTATAAAGAAATCCTATACAGTCGAACCATTTGCACTTCCACTGCATATGGTACAGGTAGTAAATTTTTCACCCTCCACTTCCCAACCTGTAAATTCTTCACCTTTATCTACTATGGCAGAGAATACAACCACTTCTCTGCCTACCCAACTAGAACAACCCATTTCTACACAACCACTCTCTATTGCTCAACCCATAGTCTCCCAAAAGACTATTGAGATTAAAAGAAAACCCAGTGAATTTACCACATCAACTGAGGGGGAGCAAGGAGAGAGAGTGATTGGCTACAGGCGTAAGAAGAAGAAGGGAGCCACGAGTGTTACCCAACAGCCTGACCAGGCAGCACCCTCTCAAAAGGATACTACTTTTGATAAGGAATTAAACATATTTCTAACTAGTTCCTCTCAAAAGGAATTAGTTATTGAAAATAGTCCTCAACCAGGGACACAGTTGAGTGAGGCACAAACACTGACCATGGACTCTGATGAAACTAACATCAGGGTCTCTGAGAGCCACTTGCAGATATCTGACACAATGAGTGCACACACCACTCAAGATGTTGTAGTTCAGAAGCTTCTCAATAAGTTCAACATGAGTCATAAGCATTCTTCTACAACATCTTTTGATGAATCACCTCCTCGTTCAGTGATTCAGCCAACACTCCCATCTACACCACTTCCTTTTTTCTCTGTTCCTCAAATTCTTTCAGATATTATGACACAAACATTGAGTGTCATAAGATTATATTCTTCACTTTCTCAATTCATGGAGGAGCCAACACTCCCTGACACAGTGATTGAAAGTCACCACTCTCAAATGTTTGACTCATTTTCCCTTGAAACAATCACTGATGATCAGACAGGGGACATAAATTCCAATGTACATACCACAACAATAAGTCTTTATGTTCCCCCAATTGTAAATACTTCCTCTATAGAAACATATACTTCTCCAATTATACATACACATATTACTTCTACTCCTTCTCCTATTACTACTGTGGAACCAGAACCTATACATAACATACTTGAACTGGCCACAATTGCTGATCTCCAAACCCATAGGAGCCCCTCTAGGACAATTTTGAGTAAGGCTGAGAGAATACTTAGTGAAGAGAGGCAAAGTCATACCCCTGAGAGGACTTTGGCAAAAGGAGAGGAAAAGAGTATTGCCTTAGTAGGCAAAAAAAAAAGGAGAGAATACAAGTGATGTCTTAGAAGACAAAGAAAAAGGAGAGCATGAGGGGGATAAGGATGAGATCCTTGTAAATAAAGAACAGAGAGAAAATACAGACATTGTAATACTACTTCAATCTCTGAAAGTGTTGAAGATGATGCTCCACAAGATGATTTTTCCCAGTTCATCGGAGTTGATTTGTACTTTCAACAGAATCAAATGGTGGACACTGTACAGTTGTTAAAGCAAGAGCTCGCCAGGACCACTTACTCAATCTTGATCAAAGTGTTAAAATCACAGATAATGAATGGTCAGTCTATAGATATTGAGAATAAGAAGTTATACACACATTTTACAAATAAAATCAACAATGTACAGCAAGTTGTCTACTCCTTAGTCACCAGCCAGACCCTGCTCCGAATGAAGAATCAAGCTGATAATGTGGACAAAAAGCTTGCTGATCTCACCACTCAGCTAACCAGCATGGAAACTCTACAATAATCCATGGCTGACACTCTAAAACAAGTGCTACAAGTCACATCCCGCCTCTCAACTTCCACTGATGATGCTGTCAAAAAGGGAGAGAAATCTACCAGGCCATCGGCAGGGGATGTTGCTGAGAAATCAACAAGTCAACCATCAGGGGATGTGACTGCTCCTGTTTCTACTCCTAAACCCAAGGACAAAGGCAAAGGCATCCTGATTGAGAAACCAAAGAAGAAATCCAACACTCAATCAGGGCCTAAGCTACTTGGAGATGCCATGAATACAGCCCACTTTCCAACTCTTGTTGAAGTTGTGATTGATGGGAAAGTGGAGCTAGTCTACCCTCAGGACAAAAAGCTCGTAGAAGCTGATACACTCTATGCACAACAACTTCAAAAAAAAAAGAGAGGGAAATGGCAAAGGAACAAGAGGAAGCAAAGGAGAAAAAGAGTGTCGGACCCAGGACCTCCAAGAAACCTCAGCCAAAAAGATCTCAAAATCCCAGGGGTGCATCAAGAGATAAAATTCAAGACAAAACCGAAGACTCTGATGTCACCAAACCTAAGTCATCTGAAGTCAAGGATCAAGCACCTTCTCCTATAACCACAGCATATGGTCCACCCACTCTAGCTGTATCCCTCAAAGAAGAAAGGTGCAAAAACCTAACATTTATGTTCTCAATAAAAAGCATAAATGTCAGGTTCAATAATAAAAAGGATCAGCTGATGATAGTACAACTAAAGAGTGGGTCAGAATTCAATGTTACAATGTATTGGTTTAGGAGAATGGATGCTGAACAATTGGGACTGATCCTAAACCTAATCTCCAAATCTTCAAAGGCCAATAGAGACTTGAGGGGGATGATCGACAAGCTGAGGAGAGCCATCAACGATGAAAGGAGCCTGCCCACAACTTTGGAAAGACCATTAAGGTTGTTCTATAGATCCACTGATGGGCAGGAAAAGAGTATTAAAATCAAAGACGTTGATGGCCTCGACCTAGAGGAAGCGATGCATGTTCTAAGCCAAATTGCTTATCACAAAAATGAACATGTCATCCAGTTCAGAATCTTACTGATTCAGAGAGTGTTAAATGAGATTGAAGAAACCAAAGCTGATGATGGGAATGCTGCAGTAAGGGATGTGCCACCACTAAAGGGATTCAAAGAATATCCAAAAATGATCACAAGTCTCATGGGCGTTGAATTCAAAAATAAGAAGGGGGAGATCATTACCTTCTACTGGTCACAACTTGCTGTAGCCAACATTCAAGAGATCAAATCTGTCCTTGAAGCTTTGGAATCAAGCAAGAATGTAAACATTGTCAACTTCAGAAGGCTTCTTCAAAAGGAGTTGGATCAGCTGCTTGCAGGAGGAGAAGACAACAGACTCAGGATTCCTGATCAAAATCCAGATCAAAGAAGACAAGGCCTTGGAAGTGACACTCAATCGATTGAATCAAGTTATCCATTGCCCTTTGTCTTAGCCAAAAGAAAAAGGGGTTCTGATGTCTAAATCTGTATATTTCTGTTGTAATAGATATAGGTAATACCTATACAGATCATTCTTTAATTCTTTATTAGACTAGATAAATGCAAATTGCATTTGTATAAATTTTATACTCATTCTTTTGGTTTTGACATCATCATCAGTGTCTTAGTTAGATTTAAGATTATCAAATTGATATTCATAAATCGGGGGAGATTGTTAGATATAAAGGATGATGATGATGATGATATAATAAGTGCATTTGTAAATACTCAAGGTGATATATAAACCTTGATATACCTGCACATGTTTTGCATTCACTGATGGTTAAGATAGCCATCAGAGAATGAGTTTTTAGTCACTAAGCAAGTCAACAGTGCAAAGCTCGAAAGGACTTGTTAGTCATCTTGGTATGTTGATCGAGTATTTCGCACATCAAACATGCCAAGCCAATCAACAAAGCTTCAATGGTTAAGTATCATCAGGGGAACCCGTCAGGGAAACCTATCAGTGGATGACTAAGGCAGACCAACCTATCAGGGGAACGCGTCAGGGTATGGCAGTGACTGGCCAAACTCATCAGTGGAACATGTCAGGACATGACCAAGACATGTCACTGGTCAGGGTAAGGCATCAGGGAATGACAGTGTCAGGCCAACCCGTTAGGGAAACCCATCAGGGGGGAAAGCACAACACTGCATTAGTGGAAGCCATCAGTGTGTGTCACTGGTCATAACATCAATGGATCAAAGAAGCAATGAGTAAAACTCAAGTGAAGGTTGAAGCCCTGATCCAGTCTTGAACAAAGACTTGTCATCAGGGGATCCAGAAGCACTGATCAAGTTCACGTCAGGGCTTGACATCAGTGGATGGTTATGACCGCATGCACCCGTCATCAGGTCTATCCTGTAAATTGATGAAGCTTGTAAAAGATGCAAGAGATATAACTGGAAAGATATTTCTTGAATTTTTTGGGAACATTAAATGCACGAAGATTAGGAGATGAAAAAGAAGCAACTAAAGTAGTAGCAGTCTGACACATAGTGTCTAATGACAACGATGTGACATATATGTGGCAAAGTTGAAAGAAGTAGCACGTCATTAGCACGTGATTTCATCCACTGATCTTCTACACATACAAAGGAGTTCTCATTACATAAATAGATCAATCCAACATATCAACAAACATCGAAGCACACAAATCACTAGAGCAGCTTTGTAATATATCTTGAGAGAAATATTTCAAAGAAGGATTAGAAGATAGTGAGTGTGAATTTGAAGCTGTAATTTTATTACAGATCTTGTAGCTGTATAATCACATTTGTGATTATACAGATTTCCAGAAAAACCTCAAGTTTTAATACAATTATTTTTAACTTGAATCTATGTGTTCATATTTTATAGTTTTTTTGTTCATTGTAGTTGTTTTCAATCAATGCCAACTAATGTTTAAAAAAAGCAAAAAGTTTGTAGTGTTTGTATTCATCCCCCCACCCCTTCTACAAACACTTGAGCTTATATTGTTCTAACACTAGACAAGGTAATTATAACATTGGAGGTAGTTCTCAACCACAACGAAATTAGAAACAAAATAATTTTGATGAGGGAGAAGAACAAAGTGATATGCAAAATAACTTTAATAATAAAAATGTTGATGAGGAGAAAGACATTGTACCATTTTTAGGTCAAATTTTTAATTTGGTTAATGAAGCTGAAGTTTTTTACAGAAGATATGGTACTAAAAATGGTTTTGAGATAAAAATTAAAACTTCTCGTAAGCATGCTCATACAACAAATCTTTGTTTTAGATTTTTTACTTGCAAAAAGCAAAAACTCCTATAAAACATACAAATATTGGAGATGAAAATGCTCAACTAGAAAAGGGTAAACGATAAAAAGATTGTGTCGGTCGTTTTATGTGCAAGTTAGAATGTACGTTGTTCATGATAAAATTACTGACAAATGGAGGATATCGATACTCATGAACTAGTTAGCCCGAGTAAAATAAATTTTATAGAAACTTATCAAAAATTTACTCTGGTGGCTAGAGACATGTTAGAGTTGTTTAGTGGCACGGAATGGGTCTGACAAACTTTATAAGTGTTTTTAAGAAATGTTATAGTAGTCGAGAAAATGTTGGGTTATGTGACCGGGATATAAAAAATGTGATTTGAGGTTTTTCAAGTTCTTCAAATGAATCAGATGATGTGATAGTAACATTGCATACATTAAGAAGTTTTGAAGCGAATAGTTTAGGTCGATTCTTTCATCGCATCAAAGTTGACGAAGAAAATCGTTTATTTTGTATTATGTAGATCGATTCTATAAGTATAATTGCATACAAGAATTTCAGTCATATTGTGGCATTTTGATACTACGTATATGACAAATAGGTACAAGATGTCTTTTGCTCCATTCACATGGATTAATTGTCGGTTTTATTTGATTTTTCATTGCTAAGAGATGAGACCGCGGATACATTTATATGGATTATGGAGACATTGCTAGAAACGATGGAATACAAGGCACCTCTTACAATTATCACTAATCAAGACAAAATGATATCAAATACGATTGCAAAGGTATTCCACAATGTACATCATATTTTATGTCGTTGGCATATAAGTCAAAAACTTTCTAAAAAATTGTATAAGATTTATAAAAATAATCCTACATTCAGTGATGTTTTTAATATATGTATTTATTATGTGATTTTGGATAAGTTTTAATCTCGGTAGGATGAGATGATAGATGCATATGATTTACATGATCATAAGTGACTCAAATCAATATATGCAATCAAAGTAAAATGGATAGGTGCATACTCTTAGAGGTATTTTGTTGCAGGTACGACAACCACTGGGATGAGTGAGTCAATGAATTTTTTTTTTTATGAATATGTAAATTTTAGTACAAGATTTGAAGAATTTGTGGTAAAATCTCAAGAGATAATTGATAAATAATTTTATCTCGAAAGGAAGACTGACCATATCCTTATTCATCGTGAGCGAAATTTGGCCACAAAATTTGAGATTGAGAAATATGTTTCTGAAATATACTAAATAAATCTTCAAGAAATTTCAAAAGCAATTATTAGATTATATGATGTTTAGGGCTGTCAAGAACCAAAATACAAATTCATACTAAGTTTGTATTATTGCATCTCAGTAGTCTATCATATCAAGTGATGATCTTTCTACTTTCATAATATGTTAAAATGCTAAATATGTCATTGGTATTATCATAACACTCACAGCCTTACAAGTTTTGGTAATGTCGATATGCCAATATTCTAAAGGAACCTTCTGTGGGTTTTTTTCCCTCAATATTTCTTTTCGAAGTCATCATAAATCTCTTGGTTGTGTTTTGTAGAAAACATCTAAGGTCGCTCCATTTCGTTATATATCATCTCAAAATTTTGAAATTTCTTGAAAAGATAAGAGTTAACGAGAGTCACTGCTATATGTCCGAAGCAAAGAATGCAATAGCGGTAGGGAAGAAATATTCACGTGGATGAAGATTTTGATCACACCATCGCAAGTGATAATATATTTGAATTTGAGTTGGAGATGTAATTGATGAAGTTACTATCTTGGATATGCTTTTGGTAGTATGTTTTCTTTTAAGTTAAACGTATATGATGAAGTAGTTTTAACATTTTGTTTATTAATATATTTTAATGAAATATCTTATATTACATTATTTGTTAAATATAATGTTATGAATGGATGAGTTGATTGGTTTTTTCTGTTTTAAAAGTTCATTCATGAATAACAACTTTGTACTTCTAATCCATTAGTCTATATTTTGTAAACCATTTTTCCTTTTTGGTAAGAACATTTTTTAATCACTACAAAGAAAACTTATATCCTATGTTATAATTTAAAAAATGATCTAGAGAAAAAAAGAATCATCCAGTATTTAGTATCTATATGAGCTACTGAAACAGAAAACCCCAAGGGGCTCTCTCGTGAATCTTTCAGCCCTTTGGGACATACAGAAATGAGGAAGGAAATGGAAACCAAAGGGAAGATGATCATGGATGAAATAGGGGAAAACCAAGATGCAGATGACATAAGAGACGCTTCAAGCTACAGCTTCCGGTGTACACAGAAAGAGAAGATGTCACCTGTTGGGTCCATGACTCTAAGGAATTCTTTGATATAATGGTGTGAAAGAACATAGGATGGTGGCTATGGCAGCAATGCGCCTCCATGGGACACCCAAACACTGATAGAAATAATTTATAGTGGGAAAGTCTGGAGTGACATGAGAACAATTCTCTCTAGCCCTTATCATTAGGTTCACTGATATGGACACATTTGATGCCTATGAACAATTTAAACTATGCAAGCAAGATCGAGGAACTACTAGTGACTACTATGATTGGTTTGAGAAGTTGAGAGTGTTAGAGTGTATGTCATAGTGGCCAATTTTATAATGATTGTGACACTATATTTATGTTATGTTTTGGTTAAATGATAATTTCTTTTATTATGTTTTATTTACTGCGTTATATAAATGTTAACATAATAAATGTCCTTAGAAGAATAATATTAATTATATGGATTTAAGTATGTGACTTGAATATGAGATCATATAAGTATATTATATATACCATTATTCTTAAATGTCCCTAGTCGAGTATTATTGTTAGTGGGACAACAATAATACATTGAGACTAATATATGGATTGATTGATGGCCACATCTCATTGGTCATAAATATATACGAGATATATTAAGTTAATGCATAGGTACCATGTTAGAGAACAGTGTACTAGATAGACCCACCATGAGAATTCTACATGGAACATTATGCTATGTGTCATAAGTAATTCTCATAGTGACAATGATGTAATGGTCCTTCGACTTGAAGTCATGACATTTCTACACAAAGAGTTATGTGTTTTGACATTGTCAAAAGTCACCTTTAACCAGACGGACGATAAAGGTGATTGTTGGATGCATCATGAGTTATGTGAGAAATGGGAATGATGTAGATGAAATTTAACCCTCCTATAAATTAGGGGTGATATCTGTAGGCCTCTTGATTGAGTGAGACTATGAAATGCATGACCATGCTCAAATAGAGATTTGTTTCATATAGTCTACTTATTGATCAAGAAAACTGAGATTAAACTGTGAAGAGGATGACACATCCATGCCTTGAATTTAATCTTAGATATCAAGGTTAAAAGGATTAAATTACATTGAAACATTGGTCACAAAAAGGTTGCGTCGAATCAACGACTTTATTATTACTTGGGTAATAGTGATATATTACTAGATGTCACTCACTGTTTATAATTTTATAATATGATTTAAAATTATTGTCAACGTAATAATAACCTACAGGGTCTCACACTAAGAACATTCATTAAAGAGATATAATTTAAATATCAGTGATTTTAATATATCAATAAGATTGATTTTATTTAAATCATGACTTTAAATTATATGTATGTAATTCCGTATATATATTAGAGTCCCTTGCAAGAAAATACGAATATATATTTATTTGACATATATATTAATTAAGTGAGACTTGATTAAAATATATAATAAATATAAATTTCAAATTTTATTCTCCTAATCAGATTAGGGTTTGGAATTACTCTATACACAACTATATATAAGATATATCAGTTGTTCTCTCTAATATACGTTTTCTGAAAAACCCTAACTGCTTATAAGAGAGAGACTAGAGTTAAGAGAGAGAGAGAGAGAGAAGCAGATCTAGCAGCTAGTACTGCAATTCTCCTTACTTTGGATCGTGAGACAATTTGTGGGGTGTTCGTGAGGATACTGTAGAGGCATCGTCCAGTTGGATTGTGTTAAAGATTCAGAGACGTTCAACACCCTCATCAAAATTTCGGATTCTGCAGGTTTAATCGGTAAAATCTTAAACCATCTGTATTAAATTGTTTCGCATGAATCATTGGGTTGAGTTTCATTTTTGTTTTAAATCGTTTTTTTTCCCGCTGCGTTTTATCTTTCGAAACCCTACAGAGAGGCCTCATGTTTTATTGTCTTCTTTGAAGATATCTTGGTTTACTCCAAGAGCTTAGAAGAGTATTTGCAACACCTTAAGGTTGTTTGAGATTATGACAACTAATCATGATGTGGACATGAAATGTAACAATCCAGATTTGTCTTCATTAAAAGTTGTGCATGGATTAGATGGAGATAAAGAGATTGATAATAGTGGGCTAAGGCTTGAAGGTCCAATTACTAGGTCCAAGACTAAAAAGTTCAAAGTAGGTTTGTCAAATGCAGCAGGTTTGAATTTTGAAGAGTTTAAGGCCTTGAGCTTGTGTTTGGAGCATTATGAAGAAGGAATAAAAAACTTGGACTTGGCATAATATGAGTTGTGTGAGGCTTGAAGGGCAGATGCAAGAATTAATACTTTTGGAGTCTAACGGGTTGCAAGAAGTCCAAACTTGAAGGAAAAGAGCATTATTGGCATGTGGGGCTGAGTTCTTGGCTCTACGTTGTTTTCTTGTTATGTTCTTGATATGTTATTTTAATTTTTTTTTATTTAGGCCTAAATTGCATGTAAACCCAATTGAATAAGTTATAAATTCATTTGGGTTGGTTTATTTAGATTTGATTGAGTTCATATTAATCAGATTAAGAATAAGATTAGATAATCAGATAAGGAATAACATTAGGTAATCAGATTATGATTTGGAGTTTGAGTCCTTAAGAGTTATTATAAATAGGATTGTATTTCCTTTATTCAGAATTAATGACTAAGAATTATTTTTTTCAGAAAAGTGTCTTGCACATTTTTTTTCTTGTTTGTTTATGAGATATAAACAAAACTATATTCGTGTGATTGGAGTAGCTTTGAACGTAAGATTCGTTCAAAATACTTAAATTGACTTCTTATATGCATATCGACAAATTGATTTAAATTATTTGAGATCGTAAGCCGACCACCCTACATCAAATCAGCCCCACGTCATTGACACGCAATGCTTTTCGTTAACGTCTGCCGGTTCAAATTGACGGAATGGCATTTTGAAAAAAAATGTTCAATGACAGTCAAGTGACTCAAGAGTGGCCAATTGCCCATCAGTGCTCATCTGTACTGGTCCAAGTGGCAGCTCCATTAAAACGAAAACTAGCTTCACCTCATCCATCATCGAGGTATAAGAAAGTTAAATAATTACCCAAGCTAAATCTTCTCATCCTCCAAGGCAATAGTCCAAATCATGTCTTATATTAAAGAGGAAAACCAACAAATAAAATTCATAAAACTTACGATTCTCAATTCTTCATCCAGGATTGATTTGATGGAATCTGGTTGAGAAGAGATAGCATATTCAAAAGCGAGTTTTCTATAATTCCAAGCTGTGTAATATTCTGGATTCACCTCCACAAGCTTGGACACTAACTTGTAGGGCTTCTTCCGTGTAACTGAAAGAGGACCAGGAGAATGAAAATCAATATTACCTCTTTAAAAAATTAAGAATAAATAGAGAGAAAAGAGATTACATTTGGTTCTGATGAAAATGATGGAACTGACATTGAAGTGAGCGAAGATTTGAAGCTTTAAGAGCCGAAAAAGTGTATTACCTCAATAGTCAAATTGGTGTTTTTGTCTAGCAAGAAACTATTAGGGCTAGTATTGGTATAACAGGACAACCAGACCGGATGGAGAGTAACTTATCTGTTCCAAGCGGATAATTAAAAATTGACAAGTGGAAGGTTTTATTACAGGTGAGAGATTTCTGTCCGATATATTCGCCACTCCCCTTTCGTTCTTTGATTCGTCACTTTGTCCTCCTTCGTTATCATTTTTCCGTTATAGTGTTGAGGTTATATCTATTCAATTTGTGAAACTCGAAAATGAGCAGTTGGGCGTGTAGGTTGTATTCGCTCGAGGGGAAATGTCGTCCAAAAGAAATTTATCTATTTGCTAAAGGCAAAAATAATGAATTGGCATTCAAATTGGTAATATTTTCGAGTTAGTCCCTTAAATTTAAAAATTCCTGATTAAATTTTTAGACTTTATTTTAAATAAAACTTAGTTTATTCTGTTAATTTTTGTTAACAGATGTTTTTAACTTTTTGTGACGTGATCTGATATGGACTAAAATAAAGTAAATAATATGTAGTTGCTGACATGGCTTCTTATCATGCTTCTATTCATTTTTTTCTGTTTTCTGTTTTCGTTTTTCTTTTCTTTTCTTCTCTTTCTTCCATCTCCTCCTTCCTTTCGTGTTTCAGCCTCTCCTCCCCATCGTCATAACATCACACACATATACACATGAATTTCAAGGTAAATTCAGTTTTATGTAATTCTCCATAGCCAAATATGGCGATAAACACACGATGTCGCAGCTTAAGAATGAAGTATAGACGTCGCCGAAGTAGTCACTGGCGAAGTCGCCGGTGACCATGGCAAACATGTAAAAGTTTTGTTTGTTCACCGTTCTAATCGATTCAAGATGCTATTTGAAACTAGAGACGTGCAGAAACTGATAACAACAAATAAAATCTGTTTTAATCGAGTATTAATCGAAAATGCTCGCCGATGTTAATGGATGTCATCAGTGATGGTGACATCGAAACCTCTATTTTCTCTGATTTAGGCGATGGCAATTTGCGTACGGGGTAAACTACTATCCTAAACGACATGGTGGCGGTTCTACCTTCGATCCGAACTTCTGAGCTTGAGTTTCGACGTCGTCGGCGAGGAAGTAGAAGTTGGACGGCAGCGGCGGCGGTAATGAAGAGAGAGAAAGCACTGGGGAAGAAAAAGTCTTACGTCAGTGTCACGTCACTCACAATTAAAGTCCTTTAGGAAAATTTAACAGAATCAGGAGGAGGAAGACATTAGAGGATGATAAGTCGACGAAGGTAGAGGTGCACATGAAGAAAGAGATGAAGATGTAAGTTTAAGTTTAAATTTGAAGAACGGGAAGTTTATATCTGAAAAAACAAAATTATATTCGGAATATTGTTTGAGATCAGAGATGACTGTGATGCTGATGGATAGTGGTAGTGGTATAATGGCGATGATGTTGTTGGTGGCAGTGATTGCATGGTGAAAGAGAAAAATGAAAATGATGGAAACCGGGGTGATTTACGTAATAAATAAAAAATACCACTTGGATGGAATAATAAAATGTACCATAACTGTTTGGAAATTTCAATAAATGAGATAGACGATCCGGGAATTCTCTTTACCCTTTCTTTTTTTTTTTTTTCCAATTTCCCTTAATTCATCTTAAAATTTTGAATAAAATTTATTTTATGTAATTTTAACAGTACGATACATAAACCATGAAAAAAATAAGATAATGTATCAAGTTTCATGCAATTTAACAATATTTAACATATTTATCGTAATAATTAAAATTTGAAATAATTTAAATACTTGAAATTTTAATAGTTTCCAATTGTTAAAATCATATGTTTTGTAGTGTCAAATTATATAAAACTTAGTAATCCCTCCTATTTTTTTAACATTCTATCCATTTGAACAGTCAGGAATTAAAAAAATTCAAGAATAAAAAATTACGTCTACAGAAAAATTTCTAAAATGTGACTCTATTTTCATATTTGAACGGTCAAATTTCCAAATTAAGAGATTTACTATTAAATTTCTCACATAAAAAGATAATATGTATTATAAAGATACTTCTGTAATTTATTAAGGAGGAAAAAAGACCTCCTCTTTGTTCCAAAAATAAATAATAACATTTGAGAATAATATGTGTTCCACAAAAACAACATTTGCATATAATTTTTCATTATGTTCTTATATTTTTTAAAAGTTATCACTATAATTTTTTTTATCTTATCTTTAATTATATATTCATAAAAAAAAATTATAGAAAAAAACTTATTATTTGTACACATAATTATCAGTTAAACATGCAATATTAATATTTGTCAAAAGTTTAAATTTGACTCTTTTTGTGAAACGGACAAGGAATATAAATTATGAAAAGGTAAAATAGAGAATTTGTAGTGCGTTCACTAAATCGCTCGGAGTATATGTTTTAGAATACAGATTAAATCGTATACATTCTCCTAAGCAGCAACTAAAGGCTTGCATTTCTGAAACAAACATCATTATCAGAAACAATTACACACCAGAAACACCAAATACAATGCTTATTCATATAAGACGAGCCAATTTTAGCTGTTTACCATCTCATTTCTATATGGAATTCATACTAATTCTTTCTTTACGGTAACGATCTTCATCACTTTGGTTAGCAATCCTTTTTTCACTCAATTATTTGTCGCCATATATATGACTTTCTGCTTCCCTTGATTTGACTGTAAGTGGCATTTGTTGGCTCTATCTCTAAATTATTTTGCACATGATTGGTCAAGAGTAATGTTTTTGGATATATTCATTGAAATGTATATGGATTTGAGGCATTAAATTATGGAACATGCATGTTATAGAAGCCACATGCACCACAAGGGCATCAATGATAGGCATGGAAAAAGAGCAGGCCCCTCACCCCAGACAACAAGATAAAGTCACAACATTATGACCAAGTGATGTTAAACATTTCTTCCAACTTTATGTGTGTTGTTTTTTTATTTCCAATCAACATTATAACATACATTTAAATATCCTATTATATGCAGTCTATTTCACAAAAGGGTCATAAAGAAGTAACCAAACTATTAAAACTTCCCTACCGAAGATACATTGCAGGCTTTATACATTGAATACATACTAAAGATATGTTTGCTACAACCAAAGTTTGATGGTCCTCTGTGAATCTGCATTTGTACATCTCTCGTGTTTTTTCTTTTCAAGAATTAATTGCATACTTAATCAAAATGCAAGACAGACATCTAATCCAATTAAAAATGGGAATGGCAATATATACATATGCATATATGTATATGTGTGTGTGTGTGTGTGTGTGTGTGTGTCTGCTGTTAAAGAAAATCATTTATCACAAGAAGGAAAAAAGGGAGGGGGGAAGGGGGAGGGGGAGGATTTATAGTTTTCAACAATATAATCACCGTTTATCCTGAAAGAACGAGCATCATAAATAAAGTGTATCTCTTACAAAAGCTGGCATCTTATGCATGAAGCAGTTCTCAATTTGAACATGTTTCCCAGATGGACATGAAGATCTCTGATCCCAATGAAGAAAAATAATATGCTATCTACATGCGATAAATCTGGTGAAACGCCACTCCCACGATATAAACGGGAACCAGTTCTTACTAAAGATGCAGCAATAACCTAATGGGAAGAAAACCTGCAAATCCAGTTCCCAAAGAACACACAATCTGATTCAAATTCCACATTGTTGCAATGGCAACCTTATCTAAAACCAGTATTTAACTATGACACAGTACTTCCGCAACAATCCAAATGAAAATGTACACCCATCAGAGCAAATCAGATACAACGCGACAAGCTCAATTTTGTTTTTACAACCAACAACATGAGATCCTATAACCAATGCTCTTTTCAGCAACCCAACATTGCCCTAAATCATTGCATTCCCACTCCCCAGCGTGAGCTCCAAATCATCTAATCCCACCTCATGAATCCTCTCCCCTTCCCATGCCTTTACTGGTACACTCTCAAACTCAAATTCTATTCCTTTTCCTTTGTCTGACATTGCATTCCTGGGAGAGACATTCTGAGACGGAGGTTTCACCAGATTAAAAGTTGGAGAAGTTGGTCCCACAGTGGGTGCATAAGTTTTAAAGTTCACCCATTGGACTGAATCGACTGTAGACGAGTCAGACTCATCACATTCCGGTATAGTGGCTGGAGCAATACGCTGACCACGAGTTGGACTGCTTGGAGCAGAAGCTGCCAAAAAGGGGAAACTCAAGGACGCAGATTGTTTGGCAATGGACTCCCAATTGAAATTTTGCATTGAAATTCGGGTGGCTGATGTTGAAAGAGGTGGGGTTACAGGTGCACTGTTTGAGATCCGGAGAGGAGGGAGAGAAGATGGGTTGGAGTAACGGATGAAAGAAAAGGGATTTGATGACATATGAGCATCAAGTCGGGTAGGACTGGGAAAGGAAGAGGATGCTGGGCTGGGTTGATAAGAAGGAATAGGACTTGGAAATGATGAAGACGGTGGACTTGGCATTCGGGAAGAACACGGGGTAGTGTTGGTTGAAGTGCCACATATATCCATTGATGCAATATCAATTGAGGGTGGTCTTGATCCCTGAATTACAAGTTAGACAAAGACTATTAGATTACAACAAATTCTACCACAAACTATAAAGCCTCAAAAACTAAAAAAACACTGCTAAAAAAGACATGGATCAAGAAGAGATGGCAGCGACAGTAGGTGAATGTGAGAAAATTTGTTCATTCCACTTATTTAGTTACATGGGTTGCAATAGTGCTGCAGAAGAATTAGTAGTAGAGCACCCTAAGGAACGTCAAATGCGCACAATTGTAGGAGAAAATTTGGCTGGCAAAAGAACGCGTATGTACAATTATAATTGAGCTAAGAGAATCACTTTGCAATATCTGGAATAGGATTTAGAAACTTAAGAAATTATACAACTGAACAAAAAATTAAAATTTTATAAAGAGGTAAAGAACTGCTTTTTTAGTAATTTTTTTGTTTTTGTTTTTTTATGGTTTTCTTTTTTTGGCTTCAAAATGATGCAAACTATTAAACCCTCAGCAACAAAAATACATATCAGCAGAACAAGACGATTCCGAGATCAAGATCTACACAGAAATGAATGGATAAATAGGGTCTATAGATCTATATAATTAATAAACACCCAGTTCACAGTTCTGTAGATCTAGTAGAAATTACTCAAGAACTAAACATAAATGCAGATCAAGTGATTAAATACTCCTTTAAACCTATATTACTAAAACAATCACAACAATAAAAACAAGGAAAATTTGTGAAAATAAAATGAATTGAATTAACCTTGCGATAAGTGGTGCCATCAGGTTCAACAACCCATCCAGCTTGAGTACAGAGAGCTTTCAAGACCTCGTTATTATCACAGTGCTTAGGAAGATTAAAATTCCCCTGAGCTCTCAACCCAGCATAAATCTTAGCTGCAATCGCCCTTCTTCTCCTCTCTCTCCTCCTATTGTTTTCTCTCTCCCTCCACGACGGCTTCCTCCTCCCACTTCCTCCTACACCAGCTACCGCCGCAGCCGCCGCAGCTGACGATGATCCCGATGACCCACCTTCCCAATTCATCATCTCTCGTTTCTCCCTCAATCTAACAACACGAAGACAAACATAAACTCAAGTACGATTACACGAACACCTTCAATTTCAACTCTTTAATCTATCAGACCGTATGAGTCTATGTATATATATGGAGAGAGAAAAACAGAATCACCAGGAGTGTGGATGGTGTGGTGGGCGTGTAGGAAATCGCGTATTCTGTTGCTACTGCTCACGAGGAATACGCTTCTCTCTCTCTCTCTCTCTCTCGGAGTGCAAAAGTCTCTTTTATTTCCAAGCTATTCTCTGTTCCTCAATAGTGAGAAACATTTATATCCAATACGATGTCATATTGCACTTCAATTTCCTTTTTCCTTGATATCTGTTTTATGTATTCCAATAATAAATAAATAAATATATGAGAAAACCAAATATTAATTGCAGTCTAATTTTAAAAAAATAGGTTGTAATAATTTTTTTATATGTTTTATAATATTTTCAAGAAATCCAACCTTATAAATGGATAGAGCATTTAAAAATATGAAAATGTGCAAATTGTTATAATTTTTTGTAATCCGTAAAATAATTTTTATAACTATATAGAAGTATACAAAATTGTTTTCCCAGTGAGACAACCTAGAACTTGTAGAATGAGGGGTTGAATACAAGTTCTTTGAAAATTCTTTTCGATTGACTGTTATTTTAGAAATTTAAACTTTTATGCGGAATATAAAGAACACAATCAAAACTCTATAAACAATTGTCTTTATTTGATTTAACAATTGATTACAAGTTTTCTAACAATCAAAATAAGCTTTGATCGTCAGCTTCTATTCTGTATATTAAGAGAATACAACTCTTTCAATTCTATATATCTTCGTATTTCTATTCTGTAATTTTTATAATTACAGCTTCTTAAAAACTAAGTTGCCAAAAACCTAGCTTCTTAATTCAAATCAAATACAATCTTTCCAATTGAAAGATTTCTAACAAGTTTCCTTGTCAGCTACGTCTTCAATAAAGTCTACGTGTGCATGGAAGACTTTCCTTCTTTGATTTGAACTCTAACTTCATCAGTGATTAAGTCCTCGACTAATCTCCGATGGCTTCTTTCATTAGTCCCCGATCACTTCGAGTAATCTCCGATACTTTGCCTTTAGTCGCTGATGACGTCATCTTTTAATCTCCGAGGTATTGTGTTAGTCACTGATGACGTCAGCATTAATCTCTGACTCTTTAGTTCCAATCCCCGATGACGTAAGCTTTAATATCCGATGACCAATCCTTCAATTTCTGATGAACAAAACTTTAATCTCCGATGAAGGATTCTTCAATCTCCGATTAACAAAACTTTAATCTCCGATGGGCAAAGTCCAATCTCTGATGAACAAAAACTTAGTCTCTGATGGACTTTTCCCTTAGTCTCCGACAAGCCAAATTCAATCTCCGAAGGACTAATAAATTTAAAACAACTTGTTGAACAAACTCAACAAGTATTCCAGCAGTACATACAAATGAAATAAATCTATCTCTTTATTATAATGACTAATTTACAAACAAGAGATACTACTGCTAGCTACAATACTAAAGTGTTACAAACCAACACTTTTCTGTACATTTGTATTCCTAAATATTCTAAGAACAATCATCATCAAATGTTTATAAAACCTAACAAAAATTTTACTTATGAGAAATTGTTGAATATACATCATCAAGAAAACTATAATGTATATCGTATAAACTTATAAAACTTTGCACATTTTATTATTTTTTTAAGATTATTTTAATCGCAATTAGATATATCCCTAAACATTGTGAAATAACAAAAAATCATTACCATAGCCCAAAATTCAAAGATATGCTACAACTTATTTTACATAATCCCTAAATACTTAAAATAATAGGAAATATAATAACAAACGCTATAGGACAGCAAGTGTCATTATTAAAAATGATTTTTCTATTACAAAAGAGTATCCTTGTGCGTCAAATTATTTTGACAATAATATTTTGTTTTATCATTATTTTCTAAATTAATATAAAAAATATCAAAATGACTAAGGGAATTAATTATTAAGTCAATTTACTAAATCAAAAGTCTAAACCATAATAAAATTTTAACTCTTACAAAAAATGTATTAAATCATATTAAGATATCGAGTTTACTACACTTTTTACTTAAATTAATTTGAAAATAAAAAATTAATTAAGAAAATTATAATTTATATCACAATTCTTAACCTAACTTTAAAAACCAAATATGTTTTACAAATTAGATATCTCTTTCATATAGAATTTAAAGTTAAAATAAACAACTACGATAAAATACATTCATAAAATAAAACAATGCACTATATTTAGTTTAAAGTAAAAACAAATCCTAACAAACTATTTGAATAAATTTATTAAAAATAAAATTATATATATATATATATATATATATATATATATGAAAAAAGAGAATTTAGTTATACCTCATTTTTATGCTTCGCTTTCCAGAATATATGAGAAAAATTTAACCATACAGATTAAAAGAGTATGCAAAACTAAACTATATGTAATTTTTTGGGTTTTCTTGAGATTTTTTACATAATTTTTATAATCATACAAAAATTAATATATCTTAATAATTAAAAATATACAAATTTTATATAGTTATAAGAATCATGTTCTACAATATGAAATAATTTAAAATTTTGTGTACTACTCTATCTTTTGGCACTCTTTCGATCCGTACGATTGAATTTGTAAGATAGATTATGAATTCATAAATATAAAATTAATGAGTATGATTTGAAATATGAGTTATAGCTCAATTACCTTAACCTCATATATATATATATATATATATATATATATATATATATATATAGGGGGCCAATCCATCGCTAACGTTAGTTATGGAGACTTTCCTAGATAACACATTTATAACTGTCGATTGGATGATCCAACTGTGGAGTTTAAAAAGGAGGAAAAAAAATTGGAATCTTTACGCCAATGAGACTGGCATTTCCGCTAGTGACACTTGCGGAAGGAGTGCATTATTTTTTTTTCCTTGGCATTTCCGCCAGTAACACTGGCGGAAAGAGTGCAATAATTTTTTTTTCTTCCTTCCTTCATGATATAATATATATTATGATAAAAAAAATCTAGGTCAAAAAAACTATCTTATTCCACCGCCTGTAAGTTTCCTTCTTCGTTCTCTCATTTTATGAACAATTTTTTTTTTAATCTAATTCATTTGTTAAAAAAAAAATTTTTGTTACAGATCAGATCAGCATATCTCAAGTTGACATTTTCATCAGATTTTCCACTTTTTACCTTTTTAATTTTAAAATGAGTGTTAACGATAAAATATATGATGCAGATACATTTTTTGATTATTCGGATTCTGATATAAATATGAATGTTGAGAACGAAGAACATCATATTGATGAAGAAAATAAGTTCGAACAATAAAATAATTTGAATGACAAAGGAAAAATAAATTTAGACAGTGATGGTGTTCGTCCTCCGTATGTAGGTCAAATATTTACAAGTATATTTGAAGCTGAACATACTATAATGCATATGCTCATAATAATGGATTCGAAGTCAAAATTTTAATGAGCAGAAAACATTCGGGGTCAAATCAGTTATCTCATATACTATATGCATGTAGAAAAGTAGGTAGACCTATTCAGAAAAAAATTTTGTTTGAAAATGAAAACGATTATGAAAACATAATTTGGAGGAAGAGGAATACTATTGAATGCACAATGTGCAAATCCAGAATATTTGTCGTTCATAACGTGCAGAATGATAGTTGGCGTGTAACAAAAGTGGAATTAAATCACAATCATTCAATAGTAACGCCTAGTAAAATGGATTTCATGGCAACACACAAAAATGTAACTGTTGGCGATAGAGAGTTAATCAAACTACTTCACCGGTCAAAAATTAAACCGAGTTTGATCATAAATGTGTTGAGTATAATGAGTGGTGGAAGGAACAAATGTTAAATTAACCGACAAAGATATTCAAAATATTATACGTAACTTGCGACATGAAGCATTTGATGCAAATGATGCACAAGAAGATTTGACGGTTTTAAAGAGACACAAGTCAGAAAGTCTTGAAAATTTCTTTTACAATATAAAAGTTGACGAAGAGAATCACATTGCATGTATCATGTGGATGAATTCTCGATCAATTATTTGTTATAGAAATTTTGGAAACGTAGTGACGTGTTTTCCCAGTGAGATAGCCGAGAACTTGTAGAAGGGGGGTTGAATACAAGTTCTTTGAATTCTTTTCGATTGCTTGTTCTTCAAGAAATTAATTATTACTTGCGGAAATAAAGAACAAGAACTCAAATCAATTTATAAACAATTATTTTTTATTGTTTTTAACAATTGAATATAAATTCTAACAATCATAATAATATGATCATCAGCTTCTTTTCTTTTCTGTATAATAAAGATACAAAACTATGAACCCCTATATAGTTTTGAATTACAATTCTCTGTAAACCTAATTACAGCTTCTAAAACTGAAATTACAATTAACTCAGTTACCAATTCTGAATAAAATTCAGCTTCCTTATTCGAATCAAATACAATCTTTCCTTTTTGACTAGGAATAGATTTCTGGTTAGTTTCCTTACCAGCTACGTCTTCAATAATATCTCAGTCCATGTGGAAGACATTCCTTATTCAATTCGAACTCTATATCTCATCAGGAAATAAGTCACGACTTGTCCCTGATGGCTTCAGTCTTTAGTCCTTGATTACGTCATCATTTAGTCTCTGGTCTTTTAGTCTCTGATGGCGTCAGGTTGTGTAGTCTCCGATAGAGTTATTAATCTCCGATGCTTTTAGGTTTAGTCTCCGATGACATCAGCTTAGTCTCTGATGCTTTTTAGATTTAGTCTCCGATGACGTAAGCATTAGTCTCTGACGCTTTAGACTTAGTCTCTGATGACGTAAGTCTTAGTCTCCGATAGGTAAAACTTAGTCTCTGGTAGACAAAATCCTTAGTCTCTGACAAGTTTTCCTAGTCTCCGATAAGTCTTTTTATAAACTCTGACGAATCAAATACACACTTTGACTTGTTGAAGATTTGATACAGATTTCCAGCAGTTACAAATAAAAAATAAATCTATCTCTTTATAAAGAATAAACGAATTACAACCAAAGAGATAACTACTGGCTACAAAATTTCAGTGTTACTAATTAACACTTTCTATACATTTGTATATCTAAGTAATCTAAAGACAATCATCATCAAATGTTATAAAACCTAACAATCTCTCCCTAATTATGAATATCAGAATGATAAGCATAATTTCAAGGTTGATGATGATGTCAAAACTCAAACTTACAAGTATTACTTAGTATAAGGAATAAAGAATTACTAACTACAAATGTATCTGAATTAAGATCTTTGATCTGTCACTCAGCTTCTACCAAGACTCAGATTTAAATCCTTTAAGTCTGGCTTCGAAAAAAATTAAAATTACAGCTTATTCAACAATCAACATACCTTCCAACACAACAGTTTTACCTTCTATTTTTCCTCAGCACTTCTAGCCTTTCTATCAACAACTTTCTCAGAATAATCTCTGTTTCTTCTTCTGCATCCTTGAGTAGACTGACAAATCCTTCAATGTGTCTCTCAGTGATACTGTTGATATCTCTGTTATAATTGAAGAACACTTTCTCTCCATGGAAAGTCTCATACCATAATCCAAGAGGCTTAGGATCAACTTCTGGCATTGTGTCCAAGTTATGTTTCACCTTCATCACCTTCTGGATTTGGCTTCGAAAATCCTTGTTGAGATCAGAAGTCTCAAGCACTACAGTCAGTAACCACTCCAAATTTTCTTTAGTTTGTCCCTCAAAGGCTGGCCTCTCAAATTTCAAAGATTCTCCATCTTTTAGAAAGACATGGAGTAGTTCTTTATTATTTTTACCCTTGATCAGATTTATATTCTTTGTACTCTTTTTCAGGGCTTTGATAATTTCTTCTGTGCTAGCCATCTCAACTTTATAAGATTTCCTTGATGGAACTATTCATGGCTTTATTGGTCCACTCACAGCCACTAAGGTAGTCTCGGTTGGCCTTGAAGGTTCTTGAGATATAGGCTTCTTGATAGATGCTTTAATCATAGGTTTCCTTGCAGATTCCTGGACCAAAGACCTTCTTCTTGATTTCTTCTTTACCTCTTCCATCTCCTTATTTTTCTTTTTGGTAATGGTTGTTTTCTGTGCACTTGATCTTCTTGCAGAGATTTTCTTTTTCTTTGTCTCCTCCTCCTCCCTTGCTACTGCCATGTCCTCCTCCTCTTATAGTTTCTGAGCTAATAAAGCATCAGCTTCAATTAGTTTCTACTCTTGACGATAAACTAACTCTACTTTCCCATCCACTATCAATTCAACTGGAGTGGGAAAGTGAGCAGTATTCATGGCATCCCCCAATAGCTTGGGTTGTCCTGGTTGAGAAGAAATTTGTTTCTTTGGTTCTTCAACCATGACTCCCTTGCCTTTGTCCTTTGTTGTGCTTGGGGCTTGTGCAGTGGAAGGAGAAGCTGTTGCTATTGCTGTTGCTGCTACTGGTATTTTTGTTGTTGGTGGTGGTGGTCGTTATGTTGTTGTTGTTGACTTTGTAGTTGCTTCAAGGTCAGAATGCTTCTTCAAAATTCTGTCCATCATTGCTTGCAATTCTGCATCAAGGACTGGAACAGATTTTGGTTGTTGTTTTAGTACAGGAACATGTTTGGAATGACCACTCTCCCCCTTTTTGACATCAGCATCTTTAGGTTGTGAGAAGGTGGCCAAGTGTGGAATTGCATGTAGCAAGAGTTGTTCCTTTCGATCTTGTTTTTGAAGGAGGAGTTGGACATTGGATTCAAGGGCTTGAATTCTACTGTCAATCTTGGACTTGTCTTTGATGATTGTATCAATTGAAAAGATAGTCCTCCTTGGCAAGTGTCCTTCATAGCACCTCCTTATTTTTTTAGTTTCCAACTCCATCATTTCCTCCATTCTTTGGACTGCACCATTGATCCCAGTAACCAAGAAGTGGTGAAACTTTGTATGTCTCTTATCCACCTTGGTTACTTCTTCCAGAATGTCTTTTATTGATGGTGCAACTGCATTTGACCCAATATTGGTCACATAATCCTACCTTAGTTGGGCAGTTGCATCCTCAAGAGAGTTTGTGTAGTTTGCATCAAGCCAAACATCGACATTCTCCTCTTCAGGTTCTTCAGGCACAGGGTCATTTGCAAGCCCTGTCTTCAATGCAGAAATGTGGTCTTGTCTTTGTTGTAGACCATATAAGAGTTCAAAATCTGCATTGGACATTTCGGATAGAACATGTAATGCTGCATCCCCTGTGCTTGAACTGGTCCCAATTTCTTCTGTTTGGATTGTAATGGAGGGACCAGAAGAAACTTGAGCTTCTAGGGTGGTGGTTTCAACAGGTTTAAAAAATGTACCTACTGAAAATTTCTCTCTTTTATTTTCTTCAAGGATCTCATCCTTGCTCACACCCTCTCCTTTTGCCTGGGGTTGGACACCCAGCTTCTCTATCTTTCCTTTTTCCAAGCTTTCTAAAGCTTGACTCTCTTGTATGTGTATGTCCTCTCCTTTTTCCAGGTCAGGAGCTTGACTCTCACTAATTATTCTCACATCATCACTCATATGAATATGTACACTCTGTCCTAAAGAAGTGAGGGGTAAGGGAGAATTACTTGTGACTGCATAGAGAGTGGGTTCCCTTTGTGTTTCTGGGGCTAGGGATCTCTCCATGGAATGAGTTTGAGAGCTTGTCTCGAGTATTGGCTCCTCTTGGGAAAAATCAAGAAGATTTGAATTTGTAATATCAAAAGAATCAAGAATAGGAGAAAAAGAAGAAGAATGTACAGTTTAGAGTGTGGGCTGTTCCTCAGACATTGAAAATTGAGGAACATCAAAAGATGACTCAGTGTGTGCACTCCTGGTGTCACTCTTTTCTTTTATTTTCTCTCTTTGTGGTTCCTCTTGTTAGTGAACAAGATATTGTGCAGACTCTGTACAGGTTGTTCCTGGTTGGGAACTTTCTTCAAAGTCAACATCCTTTTGGGAGGATATTGACAGTTCACTATTTTTCCTTATATCCTCCATTGCCTTTTGGGAAGCAATGGATTCCTTTTGGCTTATGGTTATGACTCTTTTCTTTCTCTGAGGTGCCACCTCAGCTTCTTTGTCTCCCTCAGCCTCACTTACTCCCTCAATTATTTTTCTTTTTACAGGGAGTTTTTTGGCTGTCTTTGTTTTTACAACCACAGTCTTTTGGGAAACTGTGAAGGGGACTATTGATTGTTGTTGTGAAGTGGTTGGAGGATTAATCGAGTTTTTGTGTTCAGTATCCTCAAGAAATAACAAAGAATAAAGGTTTGGGAGCCTGTCAATGAGAGTAGATCTCATGACAGGAGGAAAAAATAAAGGAACCTTTACCTTTGTAGATTTGTGCTTCACATCAGTAAAAATTCTTTTACTCTACAAAACAGTTGGTACAACTTGCATTCCAGTAATATTAAGGTTAGGTATTTGATAATATGCAATCATCATCAAAAACCTAGAATAATAAAATTTATTTTTATTACCGGATTTAAGTTTTACCAAAAGATTTTGCAGAATTAAAAGCTCAATGTTTAGATGTCTATCATACAACACACTAAAAGCAATTTGCTGTGTGAGTGTAGTGATAGCATCATAGCCACTGCATTTTGTAGAAAAAGCTTTTGTCATTATATCTAAGAACAGTGACCACTCCTGCCTGAGATGGGGTCAAGTTATGGACCCAACAGAAACAATTTCTGAAGAATAATGTAAGTTTTTAAACATAGCAAATATTTCTTCATTAGAGGCAGGAGAGTCAAAGTTTTCAAAAATAGGTAGACGTAAAGCATTATTAACAACACTATGACCTATAGTGTAGACAATATTATCATACCTGAAACTTACCACAGGAGAGTCAGCATCCTCATCCTGTATGGTTGCAGTGGACCACATAGCCGTGATAACTTCAGCGGCTTGTGTGGGAGCTTCATATATGGCGTACGACAATGAAGAATTTTGTAGAAAATCTACAAATTGATGGTACTGTGCTTCAAATTCATGTTTATCAACCACCCCTGCATGGTTGGTCTTGATGAAATCAAAGTCTCCGAACTTGAAGCATACAGTTTTGGCCGCCATTGAAGAGATATGTGTGAACTTGTGAAGAAATTCTTTGAAAAAGGGTTAAACTGCAGAGTTTTTGTAGAGAAAAAATAATTTCAAAGCTTGAGAGATTGTGATTGCAAAGGTGTTTGAATTTACTTTTATCGAACTGTTAGAAACATTTGCAATTCAAAAGATAGTGAACCGTTTTCGATCGTGGGTATGAATAACTACCAGATTGCCCTCGATCAGAGATTGTCCTAATCTCTGATATGTTCAATCATAAGAGACTAGACCCGATTAGTCTCTGATAGTTCATTTTTGATTGAGTTAGAGACTAATCAAAAACACTGTCGGGGACTAAGGTAGTCTCCGATAGTTCAATTTTTAATTAAGTCAGGGACTAATTAAAAACACTATCAGGGATTAAACTAGTCTCCGATAGTTCAATTTTTAATTAAGTCGGGGACTAATTAAAAATACTATCAGGGACTAAGCTAGTCTCCGATAGTTCAATTTTTAATTAAGTCGGGGACTAATTAAAAACACTATCAGGGACTAAACTAGTCTCCGATAGTTCAAATTTTAACTAGTCAAGGACTAAGCAAAAACAACGACCGGGCACTAAGATAGTCTCTTTCTCTTAAACTTTCAGAGACTAAGTAAATGTAGTCCCTGCTACAATTTTGTTTTTCAAAATATTTCCAACAAATCAAGTTAATGATTATTAGCTTAAGAAATTCTGTTTAATTAAAACAACTTCAACCAAAAATTAAATTCTAGCTACTAAAATTTCTGTTCACAAAAACAGCTGCAATCTAGAAATTGAATTCTAGCTTCTAAAATTTTGTCCATTAAGAACAGCTTCAATCCAGAAATTAAATTCTAGCTTCTTACAACTAAACAACTTGCTTTCAAAATATAAAATTAATTTTTAGAAGCAAAATTCAACATTCCTAATTCAGAAACTAATCTAGAAAATGTAGATTCATCTAAAGGATTTGTGAATATGTCTGCAAGTTGTTTATCAGTTGTAACCCAGTGCAATTCAATATTTCCTTCACTTACATGTTCTTTTATGAAGTGATATCTAATGTCTATGTGTTTTGTTCTTGAATGTTGCACTGGATTTTCTATTATAGCTATGGCACTTGTATTATCACAATAGATAGAAATTTTGGATAATGACATACCATAGTCTAGGAGTTGATTTTTGATCCATAAGATCTGAGCACAACAACTCCCAGCTGCAATGTATTCAGCTTCTGTTGTTGAAGTAGAAACTGAATTTTGTTTCTTGCTAAACCAAAAAACAAGTCTGCCTCCAAGAAGTTGGCAGCTTCCACTTGTTCTTTTTCTATCAAGCTTGCAACCTGCATAGTCAGCATCTGAATAACCAATTAGTTTAAAATCAGATTCTTTGGGATACCATAAACCAAGGTTTGGGGTACCCTTTAGATATCTGAGTATTCTTTTTACAGCAATCAAATGTGACTCTCTAGGGTCAGCTTGAAATCTAGCACATAAACATGTAGCAAACATTATATCAGGTCTACTTGTAGTTAGATATAAAAGAGAGCCTATCATGCCTCTATAACTAGTAATATCAATTTTCTTTCCTTTTAAATCCTTATCTAGCTTAGTGGCAGTAGGCATGGGTGTTTTTGCAGATGCACAATCAACCAAATCATATTTTCTCAATAAATCTTTGATATACTTGGACTGACTGATAAAAATTCCATCAGTTGATTGTTTTATTTGCAATCCTAAGAAAAATGTTAATTCTCCCATCATACTCATTTCATATCTAGACTGCATTAGTTTTGAAAATTTTTCACAAAGTTTTTCATTTGTAGAACCAAATATAATATCATCTACATATATTTGCACAAGTATTATGTCAGAGCCTTGCTTTCTATAAATTAAAGTTTTATCTATGATACCTCTTACAAATTTATTTTCAAGTAAAAATTGAGATAGAGTATCATACCAGCTCTTGTGCTTGTTTTAAGCCATAAAGTGCTTTGTCTAACCTGTAGACATGATTTAGAAGTTTGGAGTCCACAAACCTTGGGGGTTGGCAAGCATAGACTTCCTCTTCCAATTTTCCATTCAAGAAAGCACTTTTGGCATCCATCTGATACACCTTGAAGTTCTTGTAGGCTGCAAAAGCTAAGAAGATTCTGATTGCTTCAAGTCTTGCTACTAGTGCAAAAGTTTCATCATAATCTATTCCTTCTTCTTGAGAATATCCTTTTGCAACCAGTCTTGCTTTATTCCTTGTAATTGTACCAGTTTCATCCAACTTATTTCCCAAAGCAAGCTGTGCTAATAGCTTCTTCCCAAAAATATGTAGGAAGCTTTGTTTCTTGTAACATAGTCCTTGCTGCTTCAATAAGGGTTCTGTTTTTCCTCTCAACAACTCCATTTTGTTGAGGGGTTCTTGGAGCTGAATATTGATGAGTTATTCCTTTTTCAATGCAGAATTCAATAACTTGGGTATTCTTGAATTTTGTTCCTCTATCACTCCTTATTACCCTTACTGTTTTTCCTGACTCAGTTTTTATCTTCTTGATATGATCAATTATTAAGTGAGAAACTTCATCTTTTGTATGGAGGTATTTTACCCAAGTATACCTCGTGTGATCATCCACAATAACCAAAGCATATCTATTTCTTAAGATAGACATCACATTCACTTGACCAAATAAATCCATGTGTAGCAATTGTAAAAGGTCAGTGATTGATGTTGCTGGTTTGCTTTTGAATGATACACTTATTTGTTTCCCTTTCTGACATGAATCACACAATCCATCTTGTGTAAACTCCAATTGTGGAATGCCAGCTACCATTCCTTTCCTCACAAGATTGTTGATATTCTTGAAATTCAAGTGTGAAAGCTTCTTATGCCAAAGCCAACTTTCATCAGTTGAAGCTTTGCTATAAAGACATGTGATTTGATCAGTGAAAGAGATAAGGTTTGCAACATACAAATTTCCTTTTCTTTTCCCTGTCAATATCACATTATCAGATTCTTTGTCACACACCAAGCATTGATTTTCTTTGAAGGTGACATTGAATCCCTTATCACATAGTTGACTCACACTCAGTAAATTGTGCTTTAAGCCATCAACTAGTGCTACCTCAGTGAAGATAACATCTCCATATTCAACACTGCCATAACCCTTGGTATGGCCTTTGCTGTCATCTCCAAAAGTGACTTTTGGGCCACTTTTCTCTTCATACTATTTTAGCAAGGACTTATCTCCAGTCATGTACCTTGAACATCCACTATCCAAGTACCATGTTTTCTTCTTTTTGCCCTGCACAGTAAAGAGTAACTAGTTAGAAATTTTTGGGACCCAGACTTTCTTGGGTCCTTTCTCACTAGTTGTAGACTCAAGACTTGACTCAGATTGAGTTGATTGTGTGTTAGCATTATTGACTTTAATTTGACAATCACTAGTCTTGCTACCTTTTTGTGAGAGACTGCCAAGCTTAGTATTTTCATAGTTAATGCAAAGATGATTTGACCTTTTTACAGGTGATTTATCTTTTATTGTCTTTGAAGGTGCAGTCTCTATTATAGGAATTTTATTTTTACTCCTACAGTGCATAGCTATGTGATTAGGATTACCACATATATGACATGTCTTTCTAAGAGCATCAAGCATGCTAGCATAATTTGTATACTTGTTGATGCCTATATTTCCATTCCTATTTTTCTTATTTCTGCTAGACTCCACTAATGTTTCAACCTTTTTCATAGGAATAATTTCCAATTTTTTGTTTAATTGAGTGTGAGAACCCAATAATTCAAAAGTAAAATTTTGAGGATTATTTATGAATTTATCGTCCAGTAAATATTTTTTTTTACGGTTACGTGTACGTAAGGGTTACGTAATTCATTACGCACACGTTCATTAATATTTATAACAAATGTTATATTATTAATTATTGCGAGACAATAAATTGTGACAAGATATTTATTTTAAATTTATTAGATGTTAATTTTGATAATAATTTTATAAACGCACTTTTATTTCGCTGAGGCGGATTAATTTTTCGGTTAATGCAATAAATAAATGCATAACCATTAAAAATGTAAATTAGTGAGTAATTAAATTTTTACTAATTACTCCTATGGTAAATAATTAATTTACATCAGTTACAAATGACAATGTTAATTACCATGCAATTAGTATGCAATTAATTAAGGATTTAAAATTTGAAATTCAAAATTCAATTAGTGCATTTATTAGATACTAATTTGCTCCTTGATTATCTTCCTAGCTTTGTTAGTAAAATCATTACAGCATATTCACTAAACATATTTCACAAACTCTCTCAAAATTTCGGAGCATTGTTCTTCATCTCTAGCAAGAATTTGAAAATTTTCATTTCAAGGTTTTAATAGGTAATTATACTGCACTTTTATTTTTACGTCAAATAATTTTTCTGATTATACCACTGTGAAGATAATATTTTTCAGTATGATTTTCATATATTGCACTTGTTCATATCATCTATATACTGAGAGATATTAATTTTTGAGGTTTAATCAAAATCTTAATAAAAAAAAAACCCTTTAGCGACGGCTGTTTAATCTTTAGCCACGGTTTATTCATAATACTTAGAACCCTAGAACCCGAAACTTTGAATCGAGATTTTGGCCGATGTAGTTCGTGGTAATTCAAATAGTTTATATCAATATGTTTCTGCACTTGTAAGGATCATTTTGCCTTAAACAATTTGAGAAATAGTTGAGTATTTATGATTTCGTGTTCATATGAAATTTTCATTTATATCTAAAACTTTAAATCGATCTAGCATGCGATGTAGTTGATGAAAATTGAAATTGATTCCATGTACGAGTTTCTTGTGATCTCTAGAATCATTTCCATGTTTGATTCGTCAAAAATGGTGAAGGAATGAGATTTGGAAGCTCGGCCGAAGCTTCTCGCCGACGTTAATGGCGAGAGCTTTCCGGCGAGCTTCAATCTCTGTTTCAGTAAGTTTCGGGCTATGGCGTCGAGCATATGGGTGTAATAACCTATGTAGATTGTCATGGTAAAGCCAAAACCTTCGATCCGTGTGTGTACATGTAAGAATCGAGGGTGGCATGTTTCGGGTTCGCCGGCCGGCGCTACATGCTGGCCTGATTCTGCAGGTTTCTGTTGAATGTGACTTGGTCGAGTTGACTCGGCAGTGAGCCGACCCGGACCGAGTTGACCCGAACCGTGACCCGGTTTTGACCCACTATTTTGACCCGGATTTCAAAATAAAATTTTGGATTTTGATCCAATAAATTTTAGCCACTTGATTTAAAATTTTAACCCACTTTGAAGATTATTTTTGACCCAATCCAAAATTTCAAAAAAAAAAATAAAAATAAAAATAAAATAAACACTTACATATTTTTTTTAAAAAAAATATTAATAAATAATTTTTAAATTATTAAATATTAATTATTATTTAATTAAAGTAATTAAATAATAACTAATAAATGATTTTTAAATGATTAAAGATTAATTATTATTTAATTAAAGTAATTAAATAATAATTAATAAATGGTTTTTAAATAATTAAATAAATCATTTAAGTTAAGATTAATTAAGAAATAATTCTTAATTAATTAAATAAAGGATGAAAGATCAATTATTATTTAATTAAAGTAATTAAATAATAATTAATGAATAATTTCTAAATGATTAATAATAATCATTTAAAGCTTAAGTTGATTAATTAATATTTATTAATTGATCTAAGGCCTCCTATAATTAATTTAAATTATCGAGGACCTACGAGTGACGTTTAACCAAGTCCACTAATCTCTTGGACTTCGATTCGGTTCCAACCGAATCCCAATATTACGAGTGACCACATAAGTAGTTAAGTATAGACTTGAGAATTTCATTAACACTTCGCATGAACATTTATCATGTGTAATTAAGTGGAGATTTCTCATATTATTATCTGTACATGTTTTACAGAATTTTCTGCTTTCACGAGTTATTAAACGTGAGCATTCTAAGGACCAAAGGCAAGTATACATTCAATCTTATGTTTATTTCAAGATAACGCATGATCACTTGTTTCGATATGCGTATGATATGTTATGAAATGATATGCATGTACATATCTCTTTTATATTCATGACAAATATGTTTCCAAATGATTTATATTTCAAACTAATGCGTATAATCAATTCTTCGATATACGTACATGATATTGATATTATGTTGATATTTATTCAAAGCTAAGTAACGTATGATCATTCGATCCGATGTACGTGAAAATATTGTACTAGATACAAGTACTTCTTGGGCGGTTATTAGCTGTTTAAGTTCGCTAATACGTCAAAGTAAACCCTATACGGATATAGAAGCCTTATTCTTTACCCCTTACTTGAAAAGTATATCCGTGTGAGTAAACTAACGGTTACGTGGATGCATATGCCTGGCATCCCGTGCCTATTATGGATAAGGAACGGAAACCGAGGCATCAGTAACCGAACCCTTGCAGACAAAATTTTCTGCATTGACTACGTATGTCATTATGGTTAAGTCAGACGATCAGGTTGGCCATCTGATATAACGTTTGATTTAAGATAGTTCTTAAGGGCACCTGCGCCAAACAGACGGTGTTAAGAGTTCTTAAGGGCACGTGCGCCAAACAGACAGTGTTATAAGGCGCATGTGGTTTATTTAAGATTTCTCCAAGAAAAGGGTCAAATCCCTCACTATCACTCGGGGACCCTAGAAACTATTTTTTTTTTCTATATTATTGGAGTTGTTGGACATTGTTTTCGTCCAACCTCATAAATACTTAAACCATTATTTTCCATCGTTCAAGCTTACCCAAATACTATCGAATATATACTTGCTGAGCGTAATATCGCTCATGTTGCTATGATTATAATTTTTGCAGGTTATGGCGAGACGACCAATGCGTCTCATAAGGGAAAAGAAAAAATGGAATTTTGAGAGCTTCTTGGGGTGAAGAGGGAGAAGATTATAGAAATGTTTAGACTTTAAGGCTTGAGTGGGCCCTATTTTAAGACTTCCGCTATATTAAATACTCTTTAATGGATATTGTAATAGAGATTCGTTATTTATCTCTTAATTAATGATATGTATGCTTGGATGTATTAGTTATCTTTTGTCAATTATTGATGGTGCCCGAAATCTGTTTTATGATTTTTAGGGCCGTCACATTGAGTCTTTGTCATGAGCCCAATGTTTAATCTTTTATTTTTACTCTTGTCAACAACATTCACTGTCTTTTGATCAATCTTTGATTTTGCAGTGATTTGTTGATTTTGAGTGTTAATAAATTTGGGTTCATTGATAGGAGAGACAAAATTAATTCTTTTCAAAAAATTTGGCTTACTAGTAGAGGAGTTAGCAGGTTCAACTAGATCGTTTAAATCTGAACTCTTGTCTAGATATTCATCATAACCTAATCCAAATTTTTGACCTATCGTTTGACATTCTACCAAGTCTATCAACTTTTTAGAGGAAGTATTCCACTGTTTAATCTTAGCTTGAGCATTTTCAAGTTGCTCGACTAAGTAATATTCCCTCTTTTTCAAAGCATCAATCATATGATGAGCTTTGTTTAAATCAGACTTGATAGAGTCAAATTGTACCAATCTCTCTTCAATAAATTTGTTTATTTTCAAGAGAAGGTCATGTGATTCTTTTATATTAGTATGTTCAATTGTTAATGATCTAAAACTAACATGCAAATCAGACATATCTTTTTGTATGCTTTCAACACTAGATGTATCAATTAAGTTAAGCACATTAAAATTCTGAGTTACATCACATACCTTTGTAGAATTACTTGACTCGTCACTTCAAGCCATTAGGGCAAAGTTGACAATTTCCTCCTCAGAGTCACT
Organism: Centella asiatica; assembly: GCA_014636745.2. NCBI lineage: Eukaryota > Viridiplantae > Streptophyta > Magnoliopsida > Apiales > Apiaceae > Centella > Centella asiatica. The sequence goes on from CM025782.1 coordinate 14,985,350, forward strand.
GTCAATCCAATCCTTGCCCTCAGTAATCAAGGCTTTGCTTTTTGATTTGAACTTCTTGTCAGCAAAGTCATTCCCCGTTTTCCTTGATTTTTCATCCTTAGATCTATCACTAGATCTAGGCTTCCTACACTCATTGGCAAAGTGCCCTAACCCATCACAGTTATAACATCTGATTTTCTTCTTGTCAAAGGTCATAGTTTGACCTTCACATTTAGGGTTAGGCTTCCTTGACGACTTTCTTCCTTTTCTACTAGCTCTAAATTTCTTGAACTGTTTGACCATGAATGCCATGAATTCCTCCATGTCATCATCAGTATCCAGTTCATTTTCCTCTTCAGCCGAACTTGCATTGGAAGTTTCATCATCAAGCTTTTCTTGAGACTTGCTTGTCTTAACCATTAATGCAGCTCCTTTGTCCCTTCCATGCATGCATTGTCGTTGCTCTACTTCAAGTTCATATGTCTTTAAATTTTCATAGAGCCTGTCCAGTGTGAGTATGTCTAAGTCATGAGCCTCTCTTACTGCAGTAGTCTTTGGATCCCAACTTGGTGGAAGAGATCTCATGAACTTAGTGTTGACATCCTCATTATCATAGGATTTCCCAAGTATTTTCAAGTCATTGAGCAAAGTATTGAACCTGTCATAGACTGACGTTATTGGTTCATCAGGCTTTTCTTGAAAAAACAAATATTGTTGAGTCAACAACAATGATCTCTTATTCTTTCGGACTTGATCAGTCCCTTCACACAAGACTTTGATGGTGTCCTAGATTTGCTTAGATGTTGTGCAGTTGATAATGCTTTTGAACATATTTTTGTCAATACCATTGTAGAGTATGTTCATAACCTTAGCATCCTTTAACACTTGCAACTTGTCTTCGTTTGTATAATCACTTTCAGGAGCAAGTTCAAAGTGTTCAGCCACAACAGATCCTTCAACTATTTTAGCAGGAATAAATTTCCTGGGTAGATACGGACCCTTCTCAATCCTATCAATATAATCTGGATCTGTTGCTCTCAAGTGCATGTACATCTTTTGCTTCCAAATAGGTTATTCTTCTCGTTTAAGAATAGGAATCCTAGTACCACCATCACGACTGCCTACATACGTCATTATGCTAGAGCTGCTTGCTTCATCGTTGGCCATCTCTTGGAATGTGTTAATTGAGTAATTTCAATTAAAGGCTTTGATACCAATTGTTTTCCCGGTGAGATAGCCAAGAACTTGTAGAAGGGGGGTTGAATACAAGTTCTTTGAATTCTTTTCGATTGCTTGTTCTTCAAGAAATTAATTATTACTTGCGGAAATAAAGAACAAGAACTCAAATCAATTTATAAACAATTGCTTTTATTGTTTTTAACAATTAAATACAAATTCTAACAATCACAATAATATGATCATCAGCTTCTTTTCTTTTCTGTATAATAAAGATACAAAACTATGAAAACCTATACAGCTTCGAATTATAATTCTCTGTAAACCTAATTACAACTTCTAAAACTGAAATTACAATTAACTCAGTTACCAATTCTGAATAAAATTCAGCTTCCTTATTCGAATCAAATACAATCTTTCCTTTTTGACTAGGAATAGATTTCTGGTTAATTTCCTTACCATCTACGTCTTCAATAATATCTCAGTCCACGTGGAAGACATTCCTTATTCAATTCGAACTCTATATCTCATCAGGAAATAAGTCACGACTAGTCCCTGATGGCTTTAGTCTTTAGTCCCTGATTACGTCATCATTTAGTCTCTGGTCTTTTAGTCTCTGATGACGTCAGGTTGTTTAGTCTCTGATGACGTCAGGTTGTGTAGTCTCCGATGCTTTTAGGCTTAGTCTCCGATGACATCAGCTTAGTCTCTGATGCTTTTTAGATTCAGTCTCCGATGACGTAAGCATTAGTCTCAGACGCTTTAGACTTAGTCTCTGATGATGTAAGCCTTACTCTCCGATAGGTAAAACTTAGTCTCTGGTAGACAAAATCCTTAGTCTCTGACAAGTTTTCCTAGTCTCCGATAAGCCTTTTTATAAACTCTGACAGATCAAATACACACTTTGACTTGTTGAAGCTTTGATACAGCTTTCTTGCAGTTACTTACAAATAAAAAATAAATTTATCTCTTTATAAAGAATAAACGAATTACAACCAAAGAGATAACTATTGGCTACAAAACTTCAGTGTTACTAATTAACACTTTCTATACATTTGTATATCTAAGTAATCTAAAGGCGATCATCATCAAATGTTATAAAATCTAACATGACGTTTGCCACCACTTATAGAACAAATAAATATGGGATGCCATTTATTCTAATTATGAGAGTTAATCATCATTATCAATCTATTTTTTTTTGGGTTTGCTCTTATTAAGGATGAAACGGTAGCTACATTTGTTTAGGTGTTAGAAAATTGCCTAGAAGCGGTTGAAAATAAAATTATGTTGACGATCATAACTGATCAGGATAGAGCAATGAACAATGTCATTGCTACCGTATTGCCTTCCACCAATCATTTGATATGTACGTGGCATATCAGTAACAAATTTCCCGAGAAAGTTCATCATTTATATAATAGTTACGAAACGTTTAAGGGAGATATCAATAGACACGTATCCATTTTTGTAAATAGTCGACATTAAATTGTCAATATTTTGTTGTTGTTGGTTTATAATGTGTTGTTATTGTAGGTGTTTGTATTCAGTGACAACTGTAGAGTTCGAGGAAAGGTGGGTAAAATTGGTGGAACAATATGATTTGCAACATCATGAGTGGCTTCAATCTATGTATGATATAAAGGAGAAGTGGATCGGAGCATACTCAAAGTCATTTTTTACTGCAGGGATAACTACAACTGGGAGCAGTGAATCCATGAACAGTTTTTTTGGTCAATACATGAATAATTGTACCAGTTTGAAGGATTTTATGATTAACTCACAAATAGCCATTGAGAAACAATACTTGAACGAGAGAAAGCAAGATCTTGAAACAGAGTACAAGACAAGAAACTTACATAACAGAACTTTATTGGAAAAACTTGCAGTACTTGTGTATACGAAGAATATTTTTAAGGACTTTTCTAACGAGTTCTATGAGGGTCAAAAGTTAACATGTTGTAGGATTCAAAATTTTGGGGTCGGTGGTACAAAGGGATATATAGTGTTCAATGAGGAGGTATCACAAAACCGACGATATTATTATGTTGTCGTTAAACACGGAGACTCTGACAATGTGACATGCATATGTCAACACTTTGAGCACAGCGGCATGATTTGCAGACATATTTTGAGGTATACGACCTTCAAAAGCATAAACGAGATTCCAATGTCTTTGATTTGTGGTAGGTGGACGAGAAATGCAAACAAAATTCATGGTGATCCTATTTACATAAATTAAATAAATGCTAAATCAAATTCTGATGTCAGTGATATTAGAACAATATGTTACAATCATTTGAATAGGGTTTATCAAAAAATTGCAACAATTGGATCGACATCGCAATCATCTTACATGCATGGTCTTGAAACTGCTATGAAAGAGAAAGTATAGATAAGTAAGTCAAGATTGATTGAAGAAAATGACACAGTTGAAGGTGAGAGCGGATTGAAGGAGCATAACATGGAAAGTGGTGGTATTGACGAAGAAGATGAGTATTTTCCATCGTTTCAGTCACAAACTAAGGGTAGTAAGAAGGTCACAAGATTGAAGAGTGGAATTGAACAAAATCAATCCGCAAAAAGATTGCGAAAATGTGTTATATGTTAAGAATACATTGATCATGATAAGAGAAATCATGATAAAACAATGGAGATGCGTGCGCAAATGTCTCAACATAGCATATTAGATTTAGACAATGATGAAAAAGAATTGTGATTGAGTTTGACTTTTAAATTATATTAATTATAATTTTATGACTTTTTGATGTATTTGATCTAAGGAAGATCAAATAAGTTGCAGAAAAATAATTTTAGGTTGATTCCGTAATGAATTTAAAACTCAGTGGATAAATATCCCCTGACGGGCCAAAAATAATCGGAGGAGGATAATTATCCCTTGACGAGTAAAAATACTCATCAGTAGATAATTATCCCCTGATGGAAATAACAGTCGTCAGAGGATAATTAGTCCCTGATGGGTTAATGTTCCCCTGACACCACATTATCCTCCAATGACGTTACTTTAGCCTCCGATTATATCAATATACATTTATCCTTCGATGAGTATTTTAACCCCTGATGCAGGTTTTCATAACTTTATCAAGTATACTATGTCTAATTATATGTTTTATTAATTACTACTATTTTACTAATAATATGATTATGATTATTAGTTTTATATTATGATTCCAATACATAATATAATAAATTTTTTTATTCTATACATAATATGATTACTATAATAAGTTTTATAGTAAAACATAAAATGATTATTAGTTTTTGAAAATGTCATTAATAATATAATAATATTAATTATATTATCCGTATAATATTGTTAAGGCTCTTGATTTATTGATGAAAGTCCTTTCTGCCAATGTTAGTAACGGAAGTGTTTTTTTTTTCCAAACCTTCTGCCAGTCTCACGGGTGGAAAGGACTGAAAAAGCCTTCCACCAGAGAGACTGACATTTCCGCTAGTTACACTAGTGGAAAGGAGAATTTTTACTAATAATACTAATTATTATAATATACAATAATAATACAATAATGCTTTTATTATTATAATAAACAATTAATTAATACAATAATAATCATTTGTATTGATAATCATAATTTAGGGTTTAGGGTTATAATGTAATGGAATCATAATATAAAAGTAATAATCATAATATAAAACTAGTAAAATATTATGAATTTCATGTTATGATTATTAGTAAAATATTATGATTATAATATAAATTTTTTATTTATATTATGATTATTAGTATAATAATATGATTTCAATACATTATAACTCTAAACTCTAAATTAGATATAGTATATAGTAAAACATATAATGATTATTAGTTTTTAAAAATGTCATTAATATTACAATAATATTAATTATATTATTGTGATTTTTTGTATTGATTATTAGTTATTGTTTTAATTAATCAAGTATAATAAATATTATTGTCTTGTAATAATATTGTATATTATATTAATAAAAGTGCTTCCGCTACTAACACTGGTGGAAGGCCCTTAATTTATTGATAATAAAAGTGCTTCTGATACTACCACTTATGCTTGAAAGGGTTTTTTAAAAAAAAAAAAAAAAAAAACCTTCTGTCAGTCTTATACTTGATATGTATGCTTGAAAAGGCATTTTTTTAAAGCCTTTCACCAGTTTCACTGGCGAAAAGAGTTTTTTTTTTTTTAAGTCTTCCACCAGTTTCACTAGCGGAAAAGGGCTTTTTTTATTTATTAACATGGTTTTTAAAGCCTTCCACCAGTCTTACTAGCGGAAATAGCCTCTCTTTTTTTTATCTCTCTAATGAAAGGGTTATGATACAACGTATGTTTGATATTTATGCTTGAAAGGGCAGAAGGACTAAAACTAGCACACCATCAACGAAATATAACACACCATCAACAAATACAAATGCATAACATAGCATCAACAAAAAACTTATATATTACACTAAAATAAATATAACTTCACCCCACTAATCCTACAAATTAATCACTTATCTTCATCAGAATCTAAGATCACTAATCCTACCATCTTGTACCCTCTAGGGGGACCCCTCGTCATTCCTTTATATAGTTCTCAAGTAAGACGCAAGCAAAAAATGGATGCATGTTCAACTGTCCATTTAGCTGTAGTGGGATTTAGTCCATGTGAGATTGCATTCATATATTTACAAATGTAAACCCCACAATCTGAACCATTATATTGTTTTGCCACTTCAATTTTCTTCCCGAGTTTTGCATCTCTTTAGGACCAATTGGTCTCAGGGTCAGCAAGTCTTAGCAAGATAGGTATAAGACTCTTTTGCTCATTTCAAAAATAAAAATTATTAAGTGATAATTACAAATTAAAACCATATATAAATCGACATAAAATCTTTTATACTTACCGCAACTGCAACATCTACATGGTATCTTGCAGCCAACTGTGTCGAAGTCATCTTAGGATGCATAGGATCAATGATTTTTATTATGCATGCCTTAACGTTGAACATCACCAAGACAAAATGTTCGTGTATACTGGAATGGAATGACATGAAAATGACATCACATTCTGAGACACGTAAACCATTTTGTTTTACAAAATGCTACACAAAGTCAACTACATTTGCAATATCAGTTTGTCCTCTGACATTTATTATAGTTTGAGCCATGACAATGAAAAAAGTCGGCAAATAGTATAAAGTTCTTTTTAACTTCTTTTCGGCCTGTGTTATGACGGCATCTCTTTCTGCCAACAATTCTTGGTAGGCGTCCACAATTGTGTTGCCTAACCATTCCCCATGCGATAATTCTTTAGCCTCCTCATGATTAATATTATAACATTTAATTTTTTGAGGTCAATACTCTGAATGATCGACCGGTTCACCATTGAACCAATGTTGAGTCAACCAATCCACCTTTCAAGGTTTAATGGCTTCACCATGCCCCCTTTTACTGGAACCATCAGCAGATCATGTCTTGACACTTTTGTCGGATTAGGGACATGTAGAGCCTCTTGGGAGAAATGGGCAGGATTTGCATATTTGGGGAAATGATTGAAATCTATTGTAAAGGACATGGGAGGATCCGATGTAAAAGTCGTAGAAGTTGGACCTTCTGAAGGATCAATAAAGGACGGAGTGTAAAGGGGTTGCTCCAAATAAACCTCGAGATTGCACAACTGCATTTGTTGAAACAGGACACTATTATCAGTTAAGAGTGCTTGATATTGTTGTTCAATCTCAAGATGTTTATTCGGTCACTGCTGCAACATCTTAAGGGTCTTTTTTAACTACACAATCAAAACATACAAGTACACATTAACAGTGTTACAAAATAGATATAATGCAATACGAGGATTATAATTAACTTTACGTACCACGTTTATTACATGAGCTTGATTAACAATGACAAGATTACTGTATCGAATTTCAGTGACATCCGGTTTTGCAATTCATTTTCGTGTCACTTTGTTGCGCCACAAGTAGTACACATCTATGTCGAGTTTGTTGCGCTTGGTATTTTCAGATACCAACAAACCCACAAGATTCTCCTGGAAGTCATTCCACATCTCTATGTATGGCGCACCGAATGCTTCATAATCGGAGACTTGGAATCTATTATCCTTCTCCGCCCAATTCAACCTTAGATGAGTGTGATCAGCAAGAGGTCAGGAATCCTCTGATAATGACACAGTTGCCTAAGGATTTTGTCTGGCATTTGATACTCGATCTCATCAAAATGTATCAATGGGATTCGACTGTTTGCGAACAGTCATACCATCCAAGCGTCCTCGTCATCATCATCAACCATTTTAATCTTCTTGTACGACTTCCATATGAATTTGTCTTGCGGTTGATTTTCAAACTCAGACTGGTATGTTAGGATGTTGTCATGTGGACCTGCTCGCCTCTCCTTATAGACAGCACGCTTGGCGTATGCATATGCCAACACACACGGCCACCACAACTCAGATCCAAGACGAGAAAATGGACACCCGATCCATAATTTGTCATATGCCCAAGTTTGGACCACTGTCATACATCCCGTTATCCTTTCAGGTAACTTCCCTTAACTTCTTTATAGTGGGATGAATCATAGAGTGTTCGGTAAATGGCTACTACGACTGCTGAACCACAAGCGTAGTTCATTATATCTTCAATGTCTCTAACAAACAACATATACCTAACAAATCAATTAAAACAATTCACTAACCAAATTAATATCAAATAATGACAACAAATAATTACAATAACAAAGACAATAATTTTATCATACCTAGATGGGCATATGTCTTTGGTTTTAGTGGGAAACAATATAGCACCACACAACCACAGTATGTAGGCTCTTGTGTAGATAGCTATATAGTCAACTGGTGGATCCTCAGGCAATTCACAGAAACACTCTAAAAGCCACGTCAAACAGATACCACCATCGTGTTTTGCTTCCTTCTAGAATTGGTCATAGAATTGTTCACTAAAGTAGTCTTCAAACAATCTTTTATGTTCTTTCTCAGATAAAACACCACAGGTAAGGGGTTTCTCATTAATGGGTAAACCGATTATATAGTGGATGTCTTCCAAGGTGATTGTCGCCTAACCACTATTAAAATGAAAAGTGTTGGTGGATGATCTCCATCTTTCCACTAATGTAGTAACTAAGCATGCATCATGTCTTGGGAATATACATCCGTATGTAAATTCATGCATTCCAACTGCATTAAGGATATCTTTTTGTGCATCACTCAACATCAAAATATCATACTTTTGATTGCTTTGTTGAGCAACGTCTAGTACTCTGAATTCATTCATGTTGTATATGTGAGTAGATATATGAGTTGGTTGATCATCCAACAAACTATTATTTTCGGGACCCAAATTTAAATCATACTAGTCCATTACAACCTACAAAATATTTACATATGCTTCATCAAACACACTGTCTATATACACACACACACACACATTGTCATCAAGCACACTGGCCATATTTACATATTCACACACTACCCACATATTTACATATTCAAAATAAGTACACACACTGCATACACACGTTGCATACATAAACTACATACACACATAAATTTATCATAGACACTATCATACATAAACTGTATACACACATAAATTAAATTTACAACATAAATTTATCATACACACTGTCATACATAAACTGTACACACATATAAATTAAATTTACAACATAAATTTATCAAACCCTAGAAAAAAAAATAATTACTTGATTTGATAAATTAAATTTGATGCATTTGTGGGATCAACTATTGTTCGAGAGAAAAATGGTTCAAATTTGAGCGGAAGTTAGCTATGACCCAATCTTGTTGTTTTATTTGAGAGAAACTATGAAAGTTTCGATGGAAGTTAGATAAAAGATGAAGAAAAGAAATAGAAGAGTAGGTCACGGGCTAAAGGAAAGAAGAAATAAAGTAAAAAGTTAATAATATAATTTCAAAACCCTTCCTTCCGCCAGTGTTAGTAGCGCAAAGCGTAAAAAAAAATAATTTAAGCCTTGCGCTAGTGTTAGTAGCGGAAATGGTAAATTTTTTTGTTTATGCCTCTTGCAAATGGGGAAAGTTTGAAAAGCCCTAATTTATTTTTTTTTTGGTTTGATCTCCGCCGTTGGAACATCCGATCGACGGTTATAAATGTGTTAGCTAGGAAAGTCTCCACAGCTAACGTTAGTCATGGATCGGGACTTTCCTAGCTAACACATTTATAACCGTCGATCGGATGTTCCAATGGCGGAGATCAAATACAAAAAAAAAAAAAAAAAGGTTCTTTCCGCAAGTGAGACTAGCAGATGGTAAAAAAAAAAATCCTTTCTGTCGGTGAGACTGGCGGAAGGTATATATCTTTCTATCTTTTATTCTATTTTTTTTTTCATTCTTTTGATATTTGTTTCTTTGTATCTTTCATCTCTTTTTTTTCTCTGCATTTTATACTCCATTCAATTCTCTGCATTTCATACACCACCATTTCTCTCATCCTCTCTATCTCCTCTCTCCATGGCCAATCTCTTCAACACCCATGTCAAGCTCCTAGCCTTCGACTTCCTTTCCTTCACTCTAACCCCTTCCGATCCCACCACTTTCTCCCGTAATTCCATCCCAAAGCCCCTCTTCCGTGCCGAAATCGTCGGCACCATCACTTCCCAAGACCTCAAACGCAACAAATTTCTCCAGTTCACCATCGACGACGGCACCGGATGCATCCCCTGTGTTCTCTGTCTTAACCAACTCAGTTCCCCCTACTTCTTCTGTCAGTGCCCACCAGATGTTCGACTAATTGTCGATGGGGCCACTAGATTTGCATCCCTGATTCAAATCGGTATTGCCTTTCGCTAGTCTCATTGGCGGAAAGGTTTTTTTTTTTTTTTTTTTTTTTTTTTTTTTTTACATTCCTTCCACCAATCTCACTGGCGGAAAAGATCTTTTTTTTTTTATCTCCACCATTGGATCATCCGATCAACAGTTAAAAATGTGTTAGTTACGAAAGTCTCCATAGCTAACGTTAGTCATAGATTGGGCCCCATATATATATATATACAATAAAACCTCTATAAATTAATAACCTCTTTAAGATAATAATTTGTTCCAGTCTCAAGTTGGGCCAATTCAAAATATGAAGAATTTTAATAAATTAATAAGATAATAATTTTTAGAAAGACCATGTACTAAAATATGGTCTCAACAATGTTATAAATTAATAATTTCTTAAAATTACATATATATTTAAGATACTCTAAAATATGAATCAATTGTTGTTTGTTTTTTTTTTAAATTCACATCTAGGTGAATTTCATCTCTTATTTTTCTCATTGCACTTAGAAGTTCTAGTGTCGTATTCTTGTATTGTAGCAAAAAATTGTGAAAAGTTGTTGACGCTATTATTGTTTTCATATGCGTATCCAGTTCCAAATCTACCAAATTGTCTTCATTTTCATCCTCCACTGGATTCTCTTTTACAGTCTCCACAATTTCTTCTAGAGTTTGAAGTTGTGAACAGTCATCATTTTCACAGGGGTATTTTAATAGATGATTGACATCCATATTATTGCGGTAACCAAGACTTTTAATCATCATCTCAAGTTCATGAGTACCTTCTTCGTTATTTGCTTCATTTAAATTCTCTAAGGTTGCTTCAACCCCTGGATGAATATTGCAGCGTCAGAAACAATTTTCTGTTGTCTGCTGCTGAATATTTATCGTCCAGACTGCAAAATTGATGGTCTCTAAAACATTAATCTTTTCTGGATCAGATTGTCCCAACTCATAGCTTTCCAATATATTCTTGTAAAATCTTCTCCGGTAGTGCAACTTGAAAGTTCTTATTTTCCCTGCATCACACGGTTGGATTTTTGATGTCATGTTTGGTGGCAAAAAGAATAACTCAATATTTTGTAACCCTTCAATATTCTTTGGATGAGCTGGACAATTATCTATCACCAAAAAAATTCTTCTACCATGCATTTGCTGGTCTAACCAATGAACATATTCTTCGAAAAGAATGCGAGTCATCCAGACTCTTTTTTTCGCACGAAATTGACAATTGAAGCTATTCATGTTGACGTACTTGAAGCAACGTGGCTTTGCAAACTTTCCAATAATCCACAAAGGAATTTTTTCTGAGCCATCCTCCATGCAACAAATAACAATTGTGAGTCTTTTTTTGCTTTATTTTCTTCCTTCAAGTTGCTTTGTTGCTAGAGAATGATTAACTTGTAGCCTGTAAAACAAACCACTTTCATCCATATTAAAAACATCTTTCATACGAAACTGGTTTATTTTCTCTTTTATGGCATCTAATTTCTTTGCCATATCTTCTGTGTCAGCCGAATCACTCTCTCCAAATCGGCGAAATGACTTGATACCATGTTTTTGCTTGAATTTCTCAAGCCAACTTTGAGAAAAGTTGTAGTGATTAGAAGGTTGCTAAGGGTCTAAAAGTTTCATTCTCTCTTTTGCCTTTTTCAGAATTAACTCTCCAGTCATATTCACACGATCTTGGTATTGGAGAAACCACTCATAAATGACCTTCTCCATTTGTAGAAATTTTATTGGTTTGTGCCATTTGATATCACCTCTTTTTTTCGAATTAGCTGAAATATACTCTGATGAACGCTTCAGAGTATTTGATATTGTACCTTAATTGACTTTTAAATGATATTTTTCATTAAGCCAATGTTGTAAGTCTTTTTGAGTGCATGTGGGGTTATCTCTCTTGTACTCACGTAATGCTTTGCGTATATAATCGATCATAGTTGATTTTTGAGCACCTGATAAATGAGAATGGGAAGTCATTGTTGTATAATATTTGGAGAATTGTTTATGCATTGTTTATATACAGGAGTATATTGTCATTTAATATAATACATTGAATATTTATTTCTAATTCATGAATCATCTTATATGTCAATACAATGAATTTTATAAAAGTATCAAGAGCAATGAATTTATGGTATTTATTTCAATATTGTATATACATGTACAATATAAATATAATGAATCTTTAAATAAATTAATTTTTTATAATATATATTATTGAATTTTGTGTATATATTGAATTAAAAAAAACCTCTTTAAATTAATAAATTATTAATTTATAGATAAATTAATACCTCTCTAAATTAATAAATTTTTTCAATCCCGAGGATATTAATTTATAAATATTTTACTATATATATAAGTTTACAAGTAACCATGAAATTGACAAAATCTTACGTATACATATATTATGCTACACCTCTTAATTTGAGTCATTCCCGTACACTAAATGTTGTTATATTAATGTTATTATACAAGGTAGTTACTATCATTTATGTTAAGGTAAAATACAAATTATCACTTGTGATTTACTTGTAATCGATGCTCATTGCAAAATTTCTTAAGCATAAGTGATTATTTGATAGATTTTATACGACAAGTGATTACCTGAAATTTCAAGCGAACCACATATGGTAAATTTTATTTTATCCTTATGTTATTATCTTTATTGTATTTTGCTTTATATATAGTAACACTAATATAAATGGTAACATAAAAATTTAATGGAAATAATATAAACTTTCAACCATTACATGATAATTATTTTTTCTAATTTGTACCGGTCGAGAATTGACCCTCAAAACAGTGTCAAAAAAACGCTAAAAAAGTATCCACCCAAAATATGCCCTCAAAAGATATCCAAAAATTTAATTTTTTTTCTTTAAAAAATTCAAGTGTACTTTTTTTTTGTTCTCTCTTTCTTATTTAAATCAGTGGCCTTATTTTCTGTTTAAGTATAAATCAGTTATATTACGAATAAAAAATAGATAAATATACTATTATTATTTCACCTTAATCTACATGTTTATGTGTCATTTAGGCACTATTATGAGAACAATGGGAGTAGGGTGATTATTCGGTTAAAACCGAACCGAAATGTTCAATTCAGTTAAATCAAAAATTGATATATACATAATTCTAATAATTGTATAAGAAACCAAATTCATTCAATAACCGAAAATCAAAATATAATTTAGTTATTTCGACTGAAACCGAATTTTTCTTAAAAAATTATAGAAATAGTGAATTTCATCATAGGTTTTTTACTTTTATTTTTTCAATTCTAAGCTTAAATACCTATATATAATCAATATACCATTTTCTACTTGTACATTTTATTTTAATCTTTTTCTTTAAATGATTCCAGAAGTATTTGTTGAAAAAAGTTTTTTTTGTTATATAATTTTGTTTTATATCAAAATAAAAGCTAAAATAGTAATAGTTTTAAAGTTGTAAAAATACTAAAAGAATCAAAAGAATAAACTAAAAATTATACTATAGGTATATAGTTAGTTAGTTACAATGATAATTTACTAATCTAAAATAAAGTTATTCACAATTCCTTATATTTCTATTAATTTAATAAATATATTAACATTTAATGGACTAATAGTTGTATGCAATATAATATACTCCATAGAAATAATTTGGAGTTTGAAAAATCATATCACGAGATTTTCTAAAATTTATACTTAGACAATAAGAAATGAAAATTGAGTTTGCTTTGGTTTGCGTTGTTTCCACGAGAAGGGAAAAAAAAGTTATAATATACAATACTAAAATTCGTTAACTGAATTTAATAACTATATAAAGAACCAAAAACCAAAATAAATTCGATTAATAACCGAAATATTTCGGGTAAAAAATTTCAATTCGGTTTGGTTTTCTGATTTTAACCGAATAGTGCTCAGCCCTAAGTGGGAGTCTATACTAAAAATAATAATCTTCATTTTATGTTAAGTATTTTTCTTCAATTTCAATAGTTTTTAAATTTTTCAAATTTTATTAAATTGTATTATAATGATTAAATAATAAATATTAAAATATACTATACAAAATTATTCGTAATGCATACAAGTTAATAAGCTAGTCCTCACTAATTTAAATTATACTGTGATTAAGTTTTCTAGAATGTGTACTGGTGTTATTTACATTTGCAAGGCTCAAAACTGAAATTCAATGAGTTCAAGAAAAAATGATATTAGAAGTTCAAATTTCAAATGCGTTGATTCTGTATTCTTTTTGTTCTTATTTTATGCTGGTTTATTTTAACTTTTTGTAACAAAAAAAAAAAAAAAGAAACATTGTCGCAAACCTTAATTTGACACTTAATTTCATCGATTAAATCAACCTTAATTTAACACTTGACAATTTTATAAAACTTTCATTAAACACTTGTCAAACCTCAATAGCTCAGTTTTGACTATAAAAATTAATTTGATGTTACTTCTTAGTTCTTAAACATACCTCAGTTTTGAATTTTTAAATTCATTTTATGTTGCTTCTTAAACGGTACATCATATGATCCTATACGATTATATAATTTGTTAATATCATTACATTTTAATATTATATAAATGTTTATATCAAATTATACACACGTATTCCACACACACACACAATCGTCCGTGATTAACTTGATACATTTACATAACTCTAAAATCCACAATGCAATTACAATTTTATTTTTAAAATTCATGCAAAGTTTTTCATATTGTGAACTGTAAAATATATTCTGAAGAGCAAAAAAAAATATACAAAAACTTTAATAAATTGACCTCACATCGAATTTTAGAATAGAAAATTTTTATTTCCACCCTGTTAATCTTACATTTTGTACATCAAATATTTCATGTATGCGTATTGAAAAATGTACTAATGTGTAAAGATAACAGTCTCTTACTCTCTTCTGCTTTTAAAAATTTAATAAAACCATGTTATCAAAGAAACAGGAAATGTGTAAAATAAAAAAGAACATTTAATGCCTATTTGATTTCTTATTTGTTTTTATTTCTTTTATTTTTGTTGCTTTTTGAAAACAAACATACCATTTTGTTTCATTTGATAACATTTTCGTTATAAAATACAAACGAAAATATTTTCATTTTAATCCTTATTTTCCAAAACACAAAAAAGTGTTTTCACTTTTATTATTTTCATTTTTATCAACAACTTTAGAATGATAATTATATTTTAATAAAACAAATTATATTATTGATGAGTAGGAAATATATATATTATTTTGAGTATATTTTAGTATCATATTATATGAATCTTCATGTGTTCTAAGGAAATATTTGAGTTTTAAATTGGTTTCATTGTTATTTCAAAGTTACACTTTATTATGTGTTTTAAAACTTATTTTGTAGGTAATTATTCTTGAATGGAGGATTGAAAGTGTAGAAGTACGTTTGTACAAACAAAGGAATCAAGTTGGATATCAAGAAGGAAGTATTAAAGAAGATTCAGGAATTTTGTTCGGACATTACCATCGACATGGTCATGCATGTGGTTATGTCTGTCGATTAGGATGCTAGTTTAGCTTCAGTCATGCAATAGATAGAGACACAATCATGATCATACAAATGTCTCATGTATGGGATAATTTGTGTTTCTTTACTCAACTTTTGTAATAATTTCTAATTCCTATTAGGTTTCTACTAAAGTTGTAAGAGACATATAAATACATGTTCTCATCGTTGTTTTTAGGAGTGAGCAAAAACAAACCGACAACCGAACCGATCGCAAAATCGAACTGAACCGTGGCTATTTGGTTGATTCGGTTCGGTTCCATTTTAAAAATTTGGTCGGTTCGGTTTAGGTATTTTATAGTTTCGGTTATTTCGGTTTTAAACCGAACTGACCGAAATAATCGGAAAAAAAACCGAACCGACCGAAATTTAACATTTAATAAAACAAAATAGAAAGGCGACATAAGAAGTAAACCGAAAACCTTAGGTTAGGTGATTTGATTTGCAGTCGCCGACGATGGGGAGGAGGAAGACGTAGAAGCGAGGGAGTGATAAATGGAGTGGGACTATATACTTCAGCGGCATCAAATCTAGTGAGGGTCAATGGTACAGGTTGGATCTGAAAAATAATAACGAGGAGGAGATGATATCTGCTATGGCTTTTGGGGAGAAGATCCCTCGAGAGCTGTGCCACTCATTTGCGCAGCATCTGATGTTATCGGAAGAAGCGATTTACATTGTTGGCGGGCTCGGCAGTAACAATCATTTGGTTACTTTGACGCCACCACCGGTGGTGAGTGGAAGCACGGGCCACCTATGGTTCGTCCCGTGCTTGATGGTTCTATCTTAAGCAAGGTTGCTCTTCTTTCTGGAAAAATTTATGTATTTTATGAAATTTTGATCAAAGGGACCTTTTACGGGGAGGTTTATGATCCAAAGGTTCAGGAATGGTGTCCAATTCCTTATGGCAAAGGTTCAGGAGTGGTATAGTATTTTGAGGGAGATGGAGAGGTTGCTTCCGAGTCTCAAGTGGTATTTTTTTTTTTTTTTAGTAAACCGACCGAACCGAACCGAAATCGGTTCGGTTCGGTCAATTCGGTTTTCTCCAAAAATTCGGTTTGGCCTGTTCGATTTTCAAAATGAATTCGGTCTATTCGGTTTGTCATTTTCGGTTCGGTTTTGAACCGAGCCGACCGAATGCTCACCCCTAGTTGTTTTACCATCTTTTACACAAGTTTAACAGTTCAAATTCCTAAGGAGGTTATAGAGAAGGATTTGGGGATTTTACGTCACTTGTTCATCTTCAACATTGGTTTGGCTATTCTAATTAACTTTTCTTCTACTCATTCTATTTAATTTATGTTTATCTAATTTTGATTAGTTAGCGTTACAACGTAACTGTATTATGTCCAATTAATTGTTTTATATTCTCATATGCAATCTAGGGTTTGAGTTTTGAGTTATTTATACATGTTCTTAATACTTTGAGTGTCTGATCACCACTTATATGATTATAAATTGTGTGATTGAGACCGAGAGGAGATATTGCACATATGTAAAATGGACAAATAGCTATGAATAGAGTTGTATATGAATATAACAACAAATTTGTGTGATTTTTGTAGTAAATAAATCGAGGGTGATTTATTGAATTCGAAAAAATTCACAAAACAGTTAATGCACTCGTTTAATTGAATTTTCTCATGGACACATGGTTAATTACTTAAACTAAGTAGATTTATTATGCTTAGGAATAAGGTAATGAATAAATTTGAGATTTTTTACCAACACAACACATATTCTATTTGATTGCATAAAAAGTGTAGAATGTTAATTAGTATAATGTGATGAAATCGGATGCTCCAATATCTCATTCTTATTAAGTTTTTTTTTAATATTTGCATGTTATTTTCTGAAATCACTTATTTTATACGTTTAGATTACTAGCCTAAATTTATACCAAATTTCATCATTTTTTCATTTGGTTAGATAAATTTAAAGATCACTTGAATTGGTATGTAATAAAATAATTTTTTTTCGTGGGAAAGAATCTATACTTATCATTATATTACTTGTTGACAGTGTTCTCTTGAATTTATAAATTATAACCAACAATTATATTAAAATAATCAAATAAAATACTATGTTATTAAAATATATTTTAATAAAATAATTTAAAATTTTAAAAAATTACTGTATTACAAAAAATATATAGCAAGTTTTATATAATATATTACATATTAATATAATATTTTATGTGATTATTTGTACTATAATATTAATATTTTGCGATATTGAAATATAGTTTAAACAATATATACATTTTGCGATATTGAAATATAGTTTAAACAATACATACATACATACATACATACATACATACATACATACATACATA
>CM025782.1:15003218-15039395 GCA_014636745.2 Centella asiatica
ATACATACATACATACATACATACATACATACATACATACATACATACATACATACATATAGGCATGGCAACGGGGCAGGTATAGGTCGGGGGAGCCTTTCCCACCCTTGCCCCGCCAAGAACCATTTCGCCCCCACTCCCGCCCCCTCCCGGAACCCTATAGGGTTTTGCCAAGAAAAATCCAAACCCGACCCTAACTCTATTAGGGTCATTTTATCAGGCCCCATTAGGGTCGAATTTGATCGGGTCCTTAGCGAATTCAGATAAAATTGACAAGCCTACATGTATAGTACAATTAGGAGGGGTGGAGCGGGGCGAAATGGGATTTATAAAATTCCAAACCCGCCTGGAACCCTATAGAGTTTTACCAAGAAAAATCCAAACTCGACCCTAACTCTATTAGGATCATTTTATCGGGTCCCATTAGAGTCGGATTTGATCAGATTCTTAGCGAATTCGGATAAAATTGACAAGTCTACACACACACACACATATATATAGAATACAAAATATCATTTAATATATCATTTGTATTACAATAAGTTATTTTACTTGAAATAATTAACAATAATGTAACATATTATGTATTACATAATATTATAATATATTAAAATAATATACATTTACATATAATTTAAAATTTAATGATACTCTTATTTAATACCAAATTTCTTTTAAACGAAAAAATCCATCCAAAAGCATTTTTATTTTCATTTTAAGTAAAAATAAAAATGCTTGTTCGTTTATGAAAATGCTCGTTCATTTTCATTTTAAATTAAAACGAAAACCAACAACAAATTAAACTGCCTTAAAATAATCAATTTACACGCAACAGAAAGGGATGAAAATGCTTGTGCATTTCCATGTTATGGACCACAATTTATAAGCTCTGCTGAAGGTGCAGTCTTGTACCAGAAGCATATTACAATAATATCATTTTCCCTTGAACCAGACTTGTAGTCTTGCAAAATATTTTTTATAAAAATAAAATAAAAACAGAAACGAATTACAACAAAGTTTACAGTAGCATACAGCACAGCTTACGAAAGGAGAGCCTTCTCGCATTAACATAGAATCCCAGAAAATTAACCCCAATATCTGTGTTGCAGAATGCTCTCAGGAGAGATGGTTCAACATTCTTTTCTTTTCTTTCTTTTTCACAACCCAATCTTAAAGCACCAGTAACTATCAACTTCAGGACACGATGCTGCCGTTGTCGAGACTCTATATGCATCTAGTGAAGAAGTGCTGACCCACATACCCACCAGACATTGCCCTTCTGACGTGGGACTCGAACAACTTAGGGTTATCCCTGAGCATAGCAGCTGCATCATGATTGAGGGGGTCCTCGTGATTTGGTTCCTGCACAAGACAGTCAATTAGTGACATAAAAGTGTAACAATCTAGACTTGTTAAGACAAATGGGGGGAAAAACATACTGTGAACAGATGATACAAGCCGTAAATGACGGTGTTTATGTTGAGGACAGGTTTCCAGTCCTCCCGAAGAATGTTAAGGCATACATTACCCTCCAAGTCGATATTTGGATGATAAATCTGCAGATAGTTTGTTACACAAGTGACTCGCTCTCCAAACATCAAATGGTCAACATAAATGACATCACAGTAGCTCAGAATGACATAATGGATAACCGAAATTATACCTTTGTCTTGCATTTAACCTTAGGTGGTTCATGAGGATAGATGGGAGAGATATGGAATGTAAACGTAAATGTGCCACCTCTGAAGGCAGACACAGAATTAGTAGATGACGTCATACATAAAATTGAACAGAAGTTGCACAATCTAAGAAAAAGTAGACGCGCATGTGTGTGTGTAAATGATACTAAGATTTGTCACCTGTTCTATTGGATTAAAGTGGTTTAAAGATAAAATATAATATGATATTTTAATGGATACTTACACGTAATATCCTTCATCAGGTCGAATTGTGACTTCAAAGTTCATCAGATCATCCTTGCCATTGGGGAATGACATGCTACATGTCTTAGGAAGGTTTAGTTCACTTATATCTACAGGGGAAGGAAACCGAATAAAATATAGAATTCACAACAAAATGATAGTTCATTGCATGTTTTATAAATCACAGAAGGGAAATTGATGGAGCAATACAATTAAGATTCTTAAGAATAAGAAACTTGGTCTATTCTCATACATTAAAATAATTAATGGACTCTAGAGACATCCCATAACAAAATTTCTTAAATGTGAAGCTCATCAACGTTCGTTGCAACATGGATTTTACACACAATCAGCCAAAATGCTGAATTCAATCTCACAACTTAAAATTTGAAGTTAATTTTCTTGATGGGGACCAAACAAATAGTATGCACTATGTAGCATCAAACACCTTTTTGTTGAACTGGTTAAAACACCAACTTACGAGGAAACCTCACCTAGATCATGAAACCATGACTTAAACAAACCTTGCATATTAACAACTCAAAGATTGCTCAACTGTTAGTAATTACTCATTAGCTTTTCCTTTTATCATTATACGGATAGGAGGAAACCTATTGACTCCACATGGTTATGTGAAGAATGCAACTCAGCCAGATGTTGATGGGATAGTAAAACTTTTTGAGAGATTACGGGATGATATCTTATTGGAATAATGAAGCACAAATTTTCTTTCATATACCACATACGGCTCAGATCATAGTCTTAAAGTCTTGGTCTACAGGAATTAGGAAGACCATATATGTTGTGAGATACAAGTGCTTAGGTCAAACCAAGAAGTTAGAAACAATACAATCTCTCAAACAAGATTCGTAAGAACTGATACCTTTGTGAAGCCGTAATTCTCCTGCACTTTGTTTCTTGACTGGAGGCTTCCCATTAGAGTTCTCAGCAAGTTCTCTCTGCCTTTCCTTTACTTTGAACAGCTTAATCATCGTTCCTGCATAGATAAATCAATCGGAAAAAAAAAAAGAGTAACAAATAAGTATCTCCGTACTATATCAGAATCTAAGCATATTCATTGAGCAATGAACTGTTTAAAAGTAAGCAGCAGATAAACTTTATGAAAAATGAAACCCAAAAGTAAACTTTCAAATAAGCAGCAGATACAATGAAGGCATGAAGCACAAAAGTATGATTTTTTATCAAGTATCCGACTTTTTAGAACTACCGAACATGTGAGCAACTCCTCAGAGTGGTTTTGATTCTTCAACATTCAATTCAAAACAATTCAGCCACTCTTCACTATCTGTTTGATGAAGAGGGTTAATTATTTCCAAAAACTATAGCTTCTAGCAAAGTACCACGCTATATTGTAGCAAGGTAAACCTCTTCGAATTCTAGAAGTAGAGCTTTGTTATTGAGAACATTTTAAAATTTATTAGGTATTTAATCAAACCCCTCCAGCATTGAGATTCAGAAGGCGCTTCAGCATATAGATTGTTGATTTCTATACCAGAGTGAACAGAAGATTGTACCCTAATGAAGGTTTTCACAACTCACAGCAAACCCAAATCTCATTCGGTGTTTAATTTTCGTGCACCCCAGTGAGATAGCAGGTTTTGACCAGAGTACAATTGACATCAAAGAACAAACCTCATGTCCTTCATTAAATCTCATCAGGTGTTAAGAAACTTTTCAATCCCACTATAAAAGATTTGTCAAATATAAATTTGGTAAGGCGCAAATAGATTATAGAATAAGTAACAAAACCAAATCTCATCAGGTGTTAGAAACATTCTATACATATATGTATACAAAAAACTTCTGTTTGTTATTTTATGATTTTTTTAGCTTTATTTATTTATTTTATTTTTCGGTTGGTAGCTAATTGAGTCATCTGTTTCTTGTACCAGCATTTCAAAGAGACTCATTCAATGCTTCCATTAGAAATCCAGATCCATAAAGTAAGCTTCTCTTTCATTTTTTTTCTTTCTTCAAGCAAAAACATTGGCACTTACAGGCAGCTGGGATGAGAGCATGCTGACAATTTTTTGTGCTGGTAAATACTTTGGAGGAGGAATGGAGACTAAAGTAAGGACATTTTCCCAGAAAACTTATTTCTGATGCTTCTCAGAGCTGACCTTTCATTTTGACTGAAACCCAGTCATAAATAAATTATATATACACTAAATAAATTACATATAATTTATACGATATATATCATAGAAAAGAACTTACAAATTATATAAGAGAAATTGACTTCCATTCCACTTTAAAATACAAATATGTGATTTATGAATTCTATATATTACTGATGATTTAAATAGATAATTTATTATTACTCCCTAAGTCTGGCTTTATATATCATATTTGACATTTTTAATTGTCCAAATATAATTGTCACATACAATATTAAAAGAGAATGTAGAGATGTATTTTTCTAAATTAACGCACCAACTTAGTTTTCTATCTCTATAGCATTTATTATACAAAAGGTTAAATGAATAATTTTACATTAATATTAATTACAAAATGATAGTATTAATGTCATTTTTAATAAGTATAAATTCCTAGGATGACAAATAAAAATGGACAGAGGGAGTATTAGGTTTTAAGCTAAAGTTAGAAGTTCAATAATCAACAGCATCAATTAAGATAGAAAATGTATCTTTTATCTGTAATTTTCATGACCCTGCCTTGTGTGCATCATGTATCTTCTGCACTAGGTGCACAGTACGCATCACCACTTTCCAGATTGTATCGCCACTAATATTGATCTAGTGATACTAACCATTTTTCATCTTTTGCTCTGGAAATAGATAGAAATTTGAACAGTATCTTAATGTATGTTAAGGCACTGCAAACCTAATTGAACCTCCGAACCTACATAACAAGACCCTATATTTTAATAAAAAAATGAAACTCAAATGGGATACACACTAACACACACCCACACCCACACACATATATAATATGTATGCAAATATGTAGCAAATTGTGTTCCATGTAATTAGTATTGCTGGGGGGCTTGTTGTATGTGCCCCAGATCAAATTAAATTGGATTTGCTACATAAAGTAATCTCTTTCTCAACAAATAGACCAAAGATCCAAAGCTCTACATGCCAAAAGAAGCAGCAACTTCGAAAAAAGGACAGGTAAGGCCATGACTGATTTTAACACCAATTGAAGATTGCCAAATGATAACACCGAATTTCGGTTACACGTTTTCATACCTTTCCGTCTCTTTCTCAACAAAGACCAAAGTCTGATAAACTTAAATAGGCAGCTGCTGCACTAGATTTGGAAGAGAAGTGGTGTGACTCATCAAAACTATCAACAGAAAGCTGAAATAAAGGTGTACAATCCAAACTCGTGTGCCATCACCGATCTGGATCAAAGGGGTTACACTGCAAGCGCTTTCTATTCTTTTCTTTTAAAAAAAAATACTGAAAAATCACCAACAAATGATTTCTTATTTAAATATTTAAAGTCTCCCCGCGAAAGAAACAGACACATAGTACAATCACAAATCTGTTCATTCTTTCCTTATCTGTTGATAAATATGTCAGAAACAAATCATGAATCAGTCAGATTCTTTTCCTTATATGTTGATAAACTGTCAGGAAGTAATTCAACTGAAATTTTAGTGTTACACATAACATAAGAAGCAAAACACGAACAATAACAAGACGGCGGACAAAAATCAAAGCTAATGTTAAAACAACCAAGCAAGTTAAATTTTCACAATCCATCCAGCTCTGTACTATCTACCTACACATCCTCAATTTTGCAGGTCCTAAAGGATCCAGTGCCCCGCTACTGACTCCTCGCCGGATTGTCATTGGAGCTGAGCCAGGACTGGCCATTAGTGGAATTTGTTGAAAATTTCAGATTTTTCAGGCAACCCAGATAACATGTATATCAAATATAAAATTGTAAAGATCAGTGAATGTCCTAAAAAAACTAAATTTTAGCTCCCTTCAAAAATAATTTGATTCATCAAGTTCCATCCTAATAGATTATATGGAAAGAAAAGAGCTGGGATCAAGAACAAGAAGAATCATAATTAAGAACGTAAAAATATAAACAGTCAACGAGTTATTTAGGGAAATAAAACATATGTCGTGCAGTAGCTGAAATTAGAAATGAAATCTACGAACTAACTTCGATCTGACTAAAACCCACAACCTAAAATCCAAAAATTCTCAACATATCGGCTTATTGAAAGTTCTGTATGTACAGATAGTTGATATATAAAGTAAAAACATAAAGAGATACATGGAGAGATGGAAGAAGTGAACCTGTTTGATAAAAAGCCTGAGAGAAGCAGAAGAGAGAATGGAAAGATTTGATTCAAGATTTAGATGGGTCTCTTCTCCTCTAATCAAAAGAAAAAGAAAATGGGATGAAAGAGAGAATCTGTGAGAAAGAAAAAGCTCTCAAAGTGAGTCTAACTTTTGGAAAGGCTTGATGTTCTTGTATCTTCTTATATAACTCCTGCCCACTGGCCAGGCCAACATGGTAGCCCCTTATTATTTTACTCATTCCTCTACTTTTCTCTGCTTTATTATATTCCCTCTTCTTAATTTATTTTCTCCGTTCCAAATAAATACACGTTTTGTAATTTCATTTTTCCTTCCTTTTGATCCGAAGGCTTTGTATTTGAGTTTTTGATCGAATAAGCAATAACTAGAGGTTGAGGAACCGATTGGTAGAACCGTAAAACTATTTGAAGCTTAGAAAAAATATGTTTTCTTTTCAGTTTTTCGCTGTATATTTTATGAGCAAAAACTCTTAAGATTGACTTAAGTTCATGTATGTTTGATTACTAATCTTTATAATATGATTGACAATTAATATATGTTCAAATAATTTATAATACACTTATTACGATATTTAAAATTGTTTATTTTATATAATATATTGAGTAGTAGTATCATAGTTATCGATATTTTTATTTATCCAATATTTTTTATAAATTGGACCGGTTTAAAAATCAATTCATAGTTTGACTGGTCCAATTTCAATAACTATGGGCAATATTAAATAAATGTATTTAGTTCATTTCGGTAGTTGAGTATTAATACATAAATGTCGGTGTTATAACAAGTAAAGTGCTATTATTTTAGTTATCATTATATTATCTTATATCATATATTGCATATTATACATTATATAATTATATATTACATAATAAAAATAACAATTTATTAAAAATAATAATATATTACATATATTACTATCACACACACATATTATATATTATATTATATTTTCTAGTACCAAAATTATATTACAAAATAATTTTGGTTTCATTTTTAATTTTTTTTTCATATTTGATTTTGGAATTAAGGATTTTGTGATGGGTACTTTTTTATTTTGATTTTTGATTTTCATCTTTATTTTTGTTGTTGAGGTCCAAAATTTTATTTTTGATGAAGTTGGTGAATTAAGTTTTTATTATGAAGTTGGTAATTTTGTTAGTGATTGTATTATAATTTGAACCCTTTGATGTTGTATAATTTGTCGTTCCAAATGTTTAAATTGATTACCTATCTGTTCAATTATCTTTGAATCATTTTCAAAATTAAGCATACAATAAATACTCATATAACTTGAGTTAAAAAAATATAACAGAAAAATCTTGTGTCATAAAAGGTAAAACAAAAGTAATGACTAAACTAATTGAGATATAGTAACTCGATCGAGTGAATTGAAAATAAAATCGTCCTTATAGATTTTATATATAAGTATTGGTGCTGACTAAAAATTTCTTTGTTGTTCAAAATACCATATTTTTAAATTAAAAATGTTTTAATTTTTTAAACTTAAAATTAATGTAATTTATGAATGTCTAAATATAAATTATGTTATAATTAAATATTATTGCCATATTTAATTAAAATCAACAAAATAGCTTTGATTTAAAATACAATGTGCCTTCAGTTAACTTAAAAGTTAAAATATATATATATATATATATGTATATATATATATAATTTTGAAACATTTGATAACTGTGGATTATTAATTGTTGGTCGGGATTTACAATTTTCAGAAACCAAATAATTCCAATAATATCATTATATTAATCACGACTGAATCTAAATCCCCACAGAATCTGTCGGGATTAGCTACTTAAAATAATTTTTTTGAATTTTGGAATTTACCGCGTGGCAGTTTATCTCGACTAAAATTTCATCGGCATTTATATCCGTCAGAATTAAAGTTATCCCGACCGAATTAAATTGCACCTTAATTTTAAACGGAATATAACAATCAAGTGCTTCATGGAGTGGGTTTCGTCGGATTAGCTCGGGGAGTTAGTCTAGTGACGTGGCAACAAGTGACGGTCCAAGGTAGGTAGGGGCCAATGTTGAAAAAGCTAATCACGCAGACAAAATGATTTTGAAATGAGATTCAATTCAACATCGTGGAAAAACTCACATACCCTAAAACCTAGCTATGCATTTTAGGTTAATTATATGAACTACAAATGTGCTCACACAATGATTATCTACACTCTCTCCATTTAATAATTAAAGATATACTCCGTACTTAATTTTATATCAAATAAAATGACATTCTTGTCCCCCCATGGCAATTACTCCTTCCGTTCATTTGTATAAGTCTTTTTTGATAATTTATAAATATTAAAAAAATTACTAGTTATTATATTAATTTTATATAAAATATAAAAAATAACCTTATATTTTTTCAATACACATAAGTAAATATTTCTTCTCTCTATTAAATAATTAATTTTTATTATATTTAATTGAGAGTATTTTAATAAATGAATTATTAAATTCTTCCTAGAACATATAAATGTCTTACAATGATGTGATAAAAAGAAATGGTTTAAAAGACTAATTTAGTAAGACAAATCATTTTATGTCTAAATATCTGATGTCCATCTTGATATTTTTGGCTTTAAGCTCCTAAATCATACTCCTCTCAAGTCTTAACTACCATAATTATACTGGTTACCGTAAAATTCTGATTTGTTTGGCACTATTTAAGTATACATGTACTACTTTCGTCCTAAAAACGTAAACATTTTTTTCTTATATTTTCTTTCGTTTATTTTTTGGTGTTATTTTCTTTTCTCTTCTTATATGCATATGTGTTGTCCTGCAAGTCAATTGACGAAAAAATGAGAGAGAAAGAGAGAGAGAGTGTGGGTGAGTGAGTAAGTTTCTACAATTCTACATCATTTGTGTATTTCAATGTGATTCTAGAGTGAGGGAACGATTATAATTGTATAAACATGCCCGGTGAAATCCTACTTTGGCAATGAACAGCCATATAATTTCTTATGGGACATGGTTGTTTTGTCTTTTTCGAAGGGAATTTTTTTCTTTTTCTCCCTTCACCAACGGACCTGCATGATGGGATGATTATTAAGCAGATTTTTGTGTTTTTTGTCGAAGGTGTTTTATCCTAAATTTTAGAAGAGCGTCGGGCTCATAAATCAGGAATGGGTTTCACTGTACCAATTTGTTATAAACTCTCAAAATTTATTGTGCACCATAAAAATAAATTTGCAGTTTTCCTATTTTCAATAATCACAATTTCACGTGTCAATTTATAAGAAGTGTAGCAGGGATGAAACACATGTTGGAATTGGGTGATTGTTATCTAGAAATCAGTTTTTTTGAGTTTATATAGAATTGAAGTAACAATATCTAGTAATCAAGTCGTTGTAGTATAGTGGTAAGTATTCCCGCCTGTCACGCGGGTGACCCGGGTTCGATCCCCGGCAACGGCGTTATTTTTGTTCATTTTGTCTAACTGAACTTAGATGGCCTGAAAGCAATACAGGCCTTTATATTCGCTCCACAGCCTCAACTCCTGATGTGAATCTTTTTACTTTTTGTGTAATTCTTTTATTGAAGAAAGAATAGTTCTTTTGAAATATATATATTATGTATGTATGTACACACGTACAATTTGAATTAGCTTTAGTAAAGACGAGGATTAACCAATTGGATGGCCAAATATAAATAAATGTCAATCTTTCATTCATACTACACTAGTATAGAGTCATGGTTTACAAATTAAAAAGAAAATCCTTTGAAGACTTTGTAGCGAACATCTTCAACTCTTTACTTCTGGATCATTTCCACCTCCAAAATCACGCCTAAAATGGCAGATGCCTCAAACATCGTTGCCATCGTGGCCATGCGATAGATATAAACGGCGAGGAGGGAGACTCCAGATATGACCACCACATCCTTGCGTAACTTATGAGACTGGACGGTTCTCCACAGTGGAGATGATCACTGTTCATCCAAGGCAATTTGTCATGGAATGGTGACACGGTCTGGACTGTAGATGATTTTGACTGTGCAGGAAACCAGCCTAGAGGAAGACAAGCAGCAGCCAACGATCCCACAAGTGATGATGCAGATTACACTAGGAGAATTATGGGTCTCATATAAACGAGCAAGGACAGGAGCTGAATCAACCAGATGGACTTTGCTGATCATGCACGATTTTGTAATTGCATGAGGGTGTTTGTCCATCATCAGTGATTAGTTCTATTTTGGCGGCAATTGCTGAAATGGAGAAGACATGGGTTTGAAATTCAAGGAATTGAGGGGGTCTTAAGCGTTGAAAGGTTTTCGTATATTCCGTATTAGGCCAACGAAAGATTTCTAATGGTCTGGTTTGAAGATTGAGCAAGTATGAAGCCATGAATCTACAAAATTCATTGACCACGTGTCCTCTTTTGCAGTATAATGTAAGAAAGGAGGTTTGCATCCCTGAAGATATTGGAACAAACTCTGGATGTGGTGGGCAGCAAATAATGGGTATAGAGTGTCTATTGTATGCATGGATGTTAAATGTGTACAACTTCGGCTATAGAACTGGTGTGGTCCTACTTGAAGTATCTTGAATCCTGGAAGTGAAGGGGTTCATTCCCCCAAGAAGTCCATCCAGCTATCATTTCTCTTGAAAATAGTTCCGCACAACGAGCAGGTTTGGTTCCAGGCGCATAATGCACAAGCAATTCTGATAACGTCAACAGAACATTGATAAATTCATTAAATTATGAGGGGGAATTTATGAAGCAATATTTTGAGCAGATAAAAGTTGAACAGTGATATCAGGTTATTTGCTTATGAATGCGCTTCTTTTTGATGGGAGTTATCATATCAAGGAGACATGATTATGTTATTCCCGCAAAGATGTTGATAAGATAGTCCAGCCACTTAACCAGACATCTGCATACCTCTATTTGTTCTAATTTTCAGATTTTCCTTTAATAGTGGTAGTCTTGATTGCCCCACTAAGGAATTTATATAGAATGATTTTCTTTACAAAGCGTCAAAACAAAAAATAAGATCTACCTCTGCGGAGCATTAAATAAAAAACATGATATATAAGAGAAAGACTACCTCCAATTGGAGGCTTCCTAGAGTAATCTCCAGGCACACTAATTAAGACTTGACTATCAGGAATAGGCTTCAACCTTGAACAGGCATCAGAATCCACAGCCTGTGGAATTGAATACAAAATTTCTTATCAACGTCTTCAAAAAAGATTCAAAAAAACAGATCTCAAGGTGCTGCTGTACGACGGTTGTACCACTGCAAAGGCTCACCTCCGCCTGACAGTAACCAAGTAGAAGGCATTCATATGGCCTGTGGTGAAAAAGGTCCAAGTCACCAATCAATGATCCATCTGCTTTCACCTGCAGAAAATCATCAGATTTCTTACAAAGAAGATTTTCGAAGAACCTTGTCATTGAACAAGTATAAAAGTAAAAATACCTTCAACCAGTAAAAAGTTGCCATATATTTAACTCCCCACTTTGGGAACAATTCTTTCTCAACAAAAGCTCGTAATTTCTCCCTATTGGTAACCCATAAAGCAACTAATGCTCCTTCAGCATGAATTAGTTGTTTAATAGGAAGAGACAAAAAATATCGGTTAGGCAAAGTCTGGTACCTGTGTGATTGGAGTAAACACAGATCAACCGCACGTGTTAATGACCACGCAAATAAACTTTAGGTTGTAGAAATAAGTCATACTCAGACAGTAAAACTTAAAATTAAATCGACCCACTTTTCAAAATTTCTGAAGCTGAAATCCTGTAAAAGGTTTAAGATTAAGAACCTTAAGGCATCAAGTACAATAAATTCTTGAACAACTTCTTTCTAACTGAATTCAAATGTTGGCCAGAAATTCCATGTTTGTTAGGCATGTCAATCCACTGCAAATGTTTTCAGGTTATCATGGATAGGAAAGAGAAAACGAGAAAGTTTTTCTCAACATTCATCCATTTCCGACTCCAGAAGCAGTTTCCATCAACCCCTACCTACCCCCCAAAACTTGTAAGGTCTAGAAGACTAGAACCAGTTATAATTGGTCTTCTACTTTCATCACTCTTCTTGATTTTCCAAACTTTCAGCAAATCCAATCCTTTCACATCCGTAATAGGTTATTATTTATTTAACGAGTAGGCAAAATGTTTTGTGTGCCTTGCTTTTGTAATTTCAACTTTTATATATTATTATTTTGTTGTGCAATGATTTTATGTTGGAATCTTTTACACTTGCTTGCTTTAGGTGTAACGAATGAATTCAGGAGGCTCATCAGAACAAGTCTGGCCTATGATGATGCTTTTTCCAGGTTATCACTCAATCATTATATCTTTGTTTCTTCACTTTCACATGCTCAGCATAATCTAATATATTTCTCTCTGTCTCACAAAGAACTTTCTGATCAGTGTTCAAAAATTTCATCATCCATAATTGAAACTGATTTTTGGCTGGAAGGGTTTGGTTCAACATATTAATGTAAAGTACCATATTATACACAAACTGCAAAGAGTCCGCGTTCAAAAATGTTTTTGAGCTTCTGCAGTTATGGCACAGCAAATGTCCAAACTTTGCGAGTATTCCATATTTCCGGTACCAACAAAGCACGGTGATTGTGTCTCGACCACAAAGTATGCATACTACATATATAATTAAATCCTTTCCTTCAGTATGACATATTTAGGCCATAATGTAGGGTTGGCCAAAACTTCCGACATACCCTGACACTAAAACATATAAGTTCTTAAACAGTTCTATAAAGACAATAAAGCTTTGAAGCTAAAGAATGTACGAACATACTTCAGTTTTTGATGTGCACTGCTATTCTCCCAAGGTGGATCGATTACTATAAGATTGAAGCCGCAATCAGGCTCAGCTGCAACAGAATTTGCAAATTCTTCATTTATTTTGTTTAAAGGAGAATAGGTATGACTTATCACAAACAAAAGGGTCAATGATATTACCAACTTTTTCAAACAAGGAGAGGGAACCTAGGAACATAATTTGGCCAAAAGATAAAAAGTGTCCTAGTTAACTAGCACATAAAGTCAACAGCACATCAGGTCAACACAAACAAAATAAGTAAATTTAGCAGTTTCCACCAGCAACTAGACTAAACTATTCAGTCTCTGATCTAGCGCAGCCACACGTGTTTCAAGATCACTGGCACACCTTAAGAGAGCATAGCATTAAGAAGCAGCTGAAAAGATTAGTTGAATTATCAGTGCCATTTAATAATACTTTCAAAAACATGCTGGTATTTGCACCTCAATGCATGCCTTTGCAAACCAATGGTAAGCTGCTAATTACAGTCGGCAGACTATTCAGTAGCTAAATGTTTTTTTGCCATTATACAAACTGCATAGCTTTATTAACAATCATTACCAGGAATAAGGTTGTGAATCTGCTTCAGATCAGACTTCCACATGTTAAGAGAAAACAAAGCAAGATTAGCAGCTTAGACATTAAATTTGCTCAAGTAGTCAAACACACAAGAAAAAGTAGCAATAATACCAAGTTGATAAGTGAAACGATAATCAATATAATTTGATCATTTTAAAGGTATCCTGTGACCATATCTCCAACCAAAAGAATGGGGGAACAGGGAAAGGATTAAAATAACAACTGAATTAGGTGAAGTCCATTTCATACCATAAAGAAGCAGCTCTTTTTAGGTAATATATATTTGCTATTCAGGAATAACGCCTCTGCATCGTTGCTTGTCTCATTAACAACCAAATTATTGAACAGAGGAACCACAGTTGGTTCACAAAATTCATCAAGAGTTGAACCCGAAAATTCGGTAGCAAGCATCGGATCTGTGGCATAAATTAAGCTGAGATATATGCAGTTGCAAATCTGAGTGTCAAACTAACATTAACTTTAACAGCGTAGTACATGTAGTATACTCCAGTAACAGAGAAGGGTGTCTAGATGCCACCAGTCAAAGCATCTCTAGCGTATATAGAATGTTATACAGAGTCACAACATAAAGTAACAACATAATGTTGCATCACCTTGACAATTGATTGGTATAGCAAGTACATAGAGCTACATGGCTACATAACCTTTTTTAAAATAATATAAAAGCATTAATATTTTTCTGGACTCCTCACTTCAAAGCATGGTAGCTAAATTAGCCTATATAAGCTTAAGTCGGCAAACAAATTTAATAGACTTAACAATAAACAGACCAACCTTATATTGGACTTGTTTCAGAAGATCCTTTACACAAGATGATTATTTCCTATATTAATTAAAAGCATAATAACATTCCCTATTCTATTCAAACACTGCATTGGATGCCGTATATATACTATGTATTTTTTGAAGGAAGTGACCAGATAGCTACTAAGCTAACAGGCGTCCTATGTTGAGAATTCTTAAGACTGCATACTCATTTATTAGTTTCAGTATCAAGTACTACTTCCACACAACAATTCAGGATAGAAGCTAAAGGGAGTTAAATTTTCTCAAGGTCAACAGACTGAAGTTTGAGCAATCCCAAACCCATATTTGTGGCATATAATTCACTTTATGAGAATTGCTAAAGCAATGGGCAATCGCTTTAATATTGGGAAGAGTACTTAGGAAACATTACAGCAAGATCTCTCATTCAGGCCAACTACTTTATGCCTAACTGCAAACTGTTCCTGGCTTGTGCATTTGAAACAGTTTATATACTTCAAATGCAATGCACCACTTTGCTTCAGAGTGTTTCGAATGAGTAGGCATCATAGCGCATTAAAAAAAAAATTAGTGTACAGAAATATCTGATAACTTTAGGGGAAGTCATGGATTAATATTTAAACTTCATTGATATAGCGCCTGTTCATGAACTTTTTTAACCTTTCAACATTAAGTTATAATTTACTCTTCCCATGTTCATTTCCTACTTCTTTCAAAACTTAAAAATCACGAAGCAAGATTAAATTTTAGTTAAAAAATTAAATTTCAACTTCAAGTTTAAATTTTCATAAGTACTTCCCGAACAGCTACTGGGAAAAAACACAAAAAATTGAACTTTGAAACCTGCATTATTAGAACACTGACCTGGACTACCAGCCGCATGGAAATAAAGAGTAATCTCGTACAAAGGAGCTTGCCAAACACTTGCCAGCTCCACAAACGACTGCTCAACACCTTCCCCTTTCGCCAATTCATCGCTCCTCAGACTTCTCAAAGCTTCAAAAAGCTCAGTATTTCCGAGTAATGCCTCATGTGCCCTCAACAACAAAACCCTAGCCTCCTTCAATCAATCAATAGCCAACACACATTACAAATCCAATCACACAGAAGTGAGAAATCACAGTAACATATTCACACAGAGACCATGATTATCAAGTACCTGATGACGCTGATTAGCGATTTGTTCTTTTTCGTTAAGAGGGTGGGGCTTTTTCTCCTTCCTTTTTCTCTTTCTGGAATTTTTAGGTGCCGTTGAAGGTTCCGATTTTGAGTTGCAGGAATCGAAGAAACGGGAGTAGTAGGCAGATGGTGATACCTTGTATCGGGTGTAATTCCGGTTCAGGACTCGAACCGGGTCAATGAATGTGGCGTTAGAGTTCTGGAACCGGTATACGCCTGTTTCATGAAAAGTTGAGAGTAGCTGCTGATTGTTTATCTCTGAGTTCGCCATTATTGGAGCTCTCTTGCTTCTTTCCCTTTTTGTAGTTTGACAGGACAGGGAAAGGAACTATTGGCGGCTTACCCTGGTAAATAAAAGATGATTTTTTTTTATTGCGTTTCGTAATAATTATCATTTAACTATTTTGCATGCGAATTTACATGAATTTTTTTATATGTTTAATACTTTATGTAAATTAAAAATAATTAATAATTAAAAATAATTAAAATTAGTATATATTTAGAATTTTAAATTAAATTAAAATATTTAACATATAAAAAATATTATCTAAATTATGTGTAAAAAGGTCACGGACAGAGTATTATCAATAGAAAATTGTAGCTGCAATTGTCTGTACGTACACTACATACGCAGCAAAAAGAAATGGTAGGAATAAAAAGACGAATAATCCACTGTCATGAAAGTCTAGTGAGTATTGCTGCCGCAAATGAAATATTGATGAAAAATTCTTCAAATTTTATTCTTCTTTTGTTGACATCCTTCTTTATTTTTACTTTAACAGACAATTGAAGTTTATATTAAATGAAAAATTCTTCAAATGTTTATATTAAATGAATCGTACCTTATCTTGAAGTTTACTCTACTCATTAATCGAGAAAAGTTTTTTTTTTTTTTTTTTGGTTCAATTTCATATTATCTGATCCAAAAGACAAACAATTTCTCCAAAATATTTTATCAAACATGGGGAATAAAAAATTCCAATCCATCAAAAGCATCCTAAATTTAAGGCACAACAATATCATTGCTGCGAGAGGTGGAGCAGAAGATTGAAAGCAAATTTTGTTTGAACAATATTTTCCCATTCTCTTTCGTACAATATTTTCTAAATTTCTTTCGGAACAATTTTTTTCATGTCATTCTTGCTTTTATTTGTGACCTGTTCATTATGACACGAAAAACATGATGATGACCCAGGTTCCTTATATGAATGATTTTCGTGACCAAGCTCTCCTGATATATAGTCTCGCTTCCGTATTTGTTCTCTCTCTCTCTATATATATATATATATTATATATATGGATTAAAATCTCTGAATTCGCACATTTACAAACATCGTAACTATTCCCGCTTTCGGCTGCTATATTTTTTGTATTTATTTAAATTCTTCATCTGTTTTTTAAACAATGAATGCATTTTATTTAGAGAATTTATAAAGAATTTGGTTGGAATTGGAATAAAATTTCGTGTTATACTTTTACAAGTATTAAGTTTTTACAAATTTCAAGTGAAATAGATAAATTTGGATCAGGATTCAGTTTGTTGCAGGAAATGAATCATAATTCAAATAATGATTCATTATTAAATGGGTCATTTTGACCCGTGACCCAAATTAATGAATCTTATCAAATTAGAACATGATTTGTTCTGGTTTGACCTATTGGCAGGCGTAATTGCAGCCACTAGCTTTGCGATCGTAAAGGGTTGATGGTGGGTGCGGCCTTATAGGTTGTGTTGGTAGCGTCCGCAAAGTGATGTGGTTGCGGCATCATGGACTGGTCTCTTATGGCCTTTATTAGTTGTAATGGCTGCAACCGCAAGATTATTGTTACCCTTACTACTTGTAAAATTATTATCTATAAAATTAAAATTGATATCTACTAAAAAAACATCAAGTTTGTTGATTATTATTAAAATCAATGTTATTATTTATGTTAACAATTGGTATACAGTATTGTGATTTTTTCCGATTTGTTATGAATTGTTTTTTCAATTTTTCAGTATATAATAACTTTAATTTTGTAGATAATAATTTTAAAATAGCCGGTGCACATAAAAACTAAAAACTTAAGGCTTGAACGCTAAATATTTTGGGTTGGAGACCAGCTATAAATGAAACATAGAGAGAACTCAGAGTATGAAACTAAGAAGGCTAAAAATATTTCTATCCATGATCTCTTGAGGGAGCAAATTAGCAACAATATCCAAATTCCATCAATTAATTTATTTCTAAACTAAGAAGGCTATTTGGCACCTATTGCAACGATTGAGATAACAGAAGACCGCACCCCCGGAGCCAAGGTTCTGAACCCATAGTTAATTTATTTTATGTTTTTTGTTAACCCAACTTTAGCATCGTTAAAAGCTTGGATATCTTTCAAAGCTAGCCCACCATTAGCAAGTGGTGGTTTTAATTACGAACTCCTCCCCCCAAATAAATTGCCTGCGTGGTTATTCAATAAATTCAATCACCCCGCGAGGGATTTTAGTTGTCTGCATTGCACAAGTAGGAATTGACACGAGCACAGATTTAGTGGCACGACTTGCCACGGACAAACACTCAACCTTCCAACCAGTGAGCTTACCATTAACTCTATCATCAGCAATTAAACATGATCGAGGTGACTAGCGATCGGACCTCCCTTCCACAATGTCCTTCCCATCGCATCTTGGATTACACGAGTGAGTCTTTCCATACATAAAACAAAAATACAAGCAGATAGCGAGTCTCCTTGGCGAATTTACTTTTGAAAGACTCGTTACTTTTGAAAGAGATTCCTACATAGGAGAGAGTTATTTTCTTTGGTGACCAGGGGGAATGCAACATCAGTAACCAGCGGTTCCCATGTCTTTAATTTCTCCCACATCATAAACCACTCATCCTCATCCTTTCCTAAGGCCAAAATTCGGTTTCTCCTTCTTCTAATAAGGGTCCAAGTATGGAAAAATTTAGTGTT
This sequence comes from Centella asiatica, assembly GCA_014636745.2. Lineage (NCBI taxonomy): Eukaryota > Viridiplantae > Streptophyta > Magnoliopsida > Apiales > Apiaceae > Centella > Centella asiatica. The sequence continues at coordinate 15,021,793 of CM025782.1, forward strand.
TTTATCACCGTATAAAAGCCAATTGCAGCCAGATTTTTGAAACCACAACACTTCCTCCTGAAGAAGCACTTCATTGTACTCATGAATTAATCCTGCAAAAAAAGGATTAGGAGAGGTATCTAAAGACCTTTGAACACCATTGATTCGATTAACAAGGCATTTCTTCTTCCCAAAAGTATTCCCAAACACCTCATAATTCCACCTTTTAACATCCTCAATGAAGCTATCTCTAGCCACTATCCAACCATCTGCAGTTCGCCATTTAGCATCAATGAAGTACTGCTGAAAATATGGATGAGAAAGCCAAGCTGCCTAGAAACGAAACAAACAAGCCTCTTTATTTACGAGAGACTCGTCTCAAGTGTTCAATATCAATGGATGATGATCTGATTTTAACCGTGGTAAAACCCTCACCCCTGCTTTCGGAAACAACTGTCTGAAACTGCTTGAACAAAAGGCACGACCAAGTCACTCAAAAACTCTTTGAAATGCTATCAATAAAAATGTCCTCATTAGCAGACCATAAAACCCAAATGTCTCCAGAATATCCTACAACATCCGTTCTAGCATGGCCATGCAAACCAATCTTTGAAATTATTTTTTCAGCCTTCCCTTCCTTGACATCTCTAGTCTCCATAACTATTACACGCTCCTCTACAATTCCACGAAAGAATCTTCATTAAAAAAATACTTGACAAAGAAGGGTTTAAACCCTATCAAAACCTCAAGGAGCGTTCCCCTTTCTCTTCTGGACACTCCATGTAGCGCTATCAGTGACTCATCTTCTGAATCTGATTCCATAAGGAAACCAGTGGAACCATCTTCTGCCTGACCTAATTTAGTTTCATTAGACTCTGAATTAGGTGCATACTTTCCACTGGAATGGTGATGTTGCATTGTCATTTGACCCAGTGGACTTCCCTTAAGGCTAGCGCCCGAGTTTACATCAGCACAATCTCCCCTAGCTTCCTCATAGGATGCAATTCTGTGTTTAATGCTCCAAGAAGATTCCCTCCGTCCATGATGTTGTTCTCCCAATAAAACCTATTGATTGCTCCAGGGAACTCCTTGTTCCATTTCCTTCTAAATATCTTCCCTCATCTAATAAAGGACTAGAATTACGGCTAGGAAATCTTCGATCCTTGAAACTCCCCCAATTATCCGTTCGTTGGATCTCATCAATTCTCCCCCATGCTCCAAATTTGGCTCCACTTTCTCCTTCTCACCTTCTAAATCATCTTCTCCGTCCAATGCATAAAACCTAGACCCATTCGAAATTTCATTAGCCTTACCATTACCGTCTCCACTCCTCCACAACTTTATCCGCTTCATGAAGCTTGGCCTTCCACACGTCACAATCATCCTTGTGATGGCCATAATGCCCACATTCGAAGCATATAATATGAATGCCTTCATACTTGAAAATTTATATGAAGATATTAATGGTTTGGATAGGTAAATCTCAACACACATTCTTAATTTCATCTTTTATATTCTTATTTTAACTAATTATAAATTGAGGAATACAGAAGGTATATAGAAAATGAGTATGGATGAGAGTTTGGTCCAGAGCCGAACATCCTTTCTCTTTTTTTACTTTATGGCTTTTCTGCTTAAATCTATAATTATATACTCCTTTGTTTTACGAAAAGGATTATATTTGAAAATAAGATTATTCTTATAAAAGAATTTCATTTGCATAATTGTTTATAATAAATTTATATATTCTAAAATTTATTATTATAATTTTATTATCTTATTATTAGTTAAATATTTATAAAACATTTCACAAGGAAAATTTATTGTTTGAACATATAATTTTCAATCAAATATATAACTAACGTTTATAAAAAAATCCAAATGTAATTTTCTCATAAAGGCTCTTTCGTGGAGAATTATTTAAGCATTTAACTATACTAACTTTCCCTAACTCAATTAACTTGGTACTATTTAATCAATTAACACAATTATATTATTTTTTGTCAAAGGTTTAATATGAATCAAATTTGAATACTGTATTTTCAATTATATTCTTCTTCTCTTTTTTTTTACCAAAGCACATTTAATACAAAGCAAAATCAAATGCACTTATTTATACAAGTAATGTCAAATTATACAATCACAATCAAATAATAATTACATATAATATAATGAAAAAATCACATAATTATTATGATTTAAATCATAGATTAATTACATATAACATAATCAATCAATAATTAAATTAACATAATTAAATAGCTACAATTTAATTCATTTCGTTAATTACATCTTAATTAAGTAATTTAAAGCAATTCAATTATCATAAATATAACCATGTTGTGCAAAAATAATAAACCATGAGTTAGACATTTTACAGTAGTTTATTATAAAAAGGATATGTTGGGTTGGAAGCCACTTATATCATCGACGACATTTCTCACAAAAATAATTATATTTGTATTTTTTTTATAAATATTAATATTATATATTTGATTGACTATGTCATGTTCAAATAATAATTTGTCTTATCGATATTCAATTAATGGTAGATAATTTTTATTAAGTTTTAAAAATATATTGTATTAAAATAAAATTTTATTTAATTCTAACTCTTTTTATGGAACAAATCTCACTTTCAAATGTAACACTTTTCTATTTTTGGAAAAGAAGAGCTCTGTATTCATTTTAACTACGTATTTGTAAAGCAAAAAAAATTTATTATAGTAAATTAATTTGAAAATAATTGTATCAAACACAAATAAGATACTTATTTAAATAATTATTTACTTTAAGTAGTGCTTACTATTTCTCAGTTACATAGAAAAAGTTATATTTCAATTTGTATATATTAATTATAAAATTCTAAAATTTAAATTATGAGTCGAGTTTAACAAGATTTTCACACAAACACATGTATATCACAATAGTTAATTTATTTTATTAAAAATTATATGAAGTTTTGTCCCAAGATTTTCATTTTAAAAATATATAATATTAAAATAAAATTTTATTCAATATATCTTGAAAAGATATTCTATCACCGTGGGAAACTTTAAAATGAGTAATGTTCACCATTCCATTATTTACACAAACCCTTGGATGACTTATCGGCTGCCTTGCTTGAGGAATAGTTTCACGAAAATGGAGACGAACCGGAATAACGTCCGATCTTGTTTCTAAATTGAGTAGAAAAGGGATATATGAAGTTCATTTTGTTTCTTTGTGCATCTCTCTGATGGGTAAATCTCCATGAAAAAGGGTCAACTTTCGTGTAGTTTGTGATTGGATGTAACTCACTAGCTTACTTCGTTTCTAACTATAACTATATGGGGTGTCATTCCTTCTACAATTGTCATTGATCCAGTTTATATTTCAAATCCTACTTGCAAACAATTCAAGTTCCTAATGGGATAATACATCTAATCTCTTTTATTTTGTCTTTATCTCCATACATATATGTATACATAAGGCGACAACTTCTTGATCGAGTCAATTACCTTGCTTGTACTTATTCGGTTGGTGTTCATTCTATTAAGATACAAGAGAGAAAATCATCCCTGTTATTCCAAAAAGGCTAGCCAAAATCCCACTTGAAGAAGTTGTTAGCTTTAGATGGACTGACTTCTCTTCTTAAACAATGACCCGGTTCCCAGGGTAAGGGTATTCCCTATTATGTTATGAGCCTACTCAAATCAGAACTAAACTAGTTGATTCTCTTTCGCTGATACAACCTTCTCCTGCTGAGATTCCAAGTCTCCAAGTGGGCTCTCTTGGCTAACCACGACCTTGGCTTTTTAGAGAATCCTGCTCCTGTGTCATAGGACTTGTAGCTCTTTTTATGGAACAAATCTCACTTTCAAATTTAACACGTTTCTATTTTTGGAAATGAAGAGCTCTGTATTCATTTTAACTACTTATTTGTTAAGCATAAAAAATTTATTATAGTAAATTAATTTGAAAATAATTGTATCAAACACAAATAAAATGCTTATTTAAATAATTATTTATTTTAAGTAATGCTTACTATTTCTCAGTTATATTTCAATTTGTATATATTAATTATAAAATTCTAAAATTTAAATTATGAGTCGAGTTTAACAAGATTTTCACACACACATACATATATCACAATAGTTAATTTATTTTATTAAAAATTATATGAAGTTTTGTCCCAAGATTTTCATTTTAAGGTTGAAATCAATCAAAATTGAATTATAAATGTTTGTAAATTATTAGATAATTTTGTAGAATGTATTCCCTCTATTTTTTTTTATAAAAACAAGTTATATTTGAAATTGATATTTGTTCTAAAAAAATTTACATTTGTATAGTCTTTTTTATTACACCCTCTATCTCCAAAATAGTGTTTGCAATATCTTAGATATTATTTTTTAGTGTGTGATTTAGAATTAAAAAAAAACGATCAATTAAGAGAAATTTAAAGAAACGGTATATTACTTTTTAAGAAAAAAATGTGTACTTTTATATATCTTTGGAATATATTTTTTTAGACATTCTTAAAAACTACCCCCTCTGTTTATATTTACATAACTTTATAGAATAATTTTTTTGTTCATAATTAGACGTCATTTTACATTTCCAATATACTCATTTTAATATTATTTTAAAAATAATCCTACTTAATTACTTAATCAGAATGAATTTAAAATTAATATAACTTTTAAGAAAGATTATACTATACAACTATTTATAAACGATTACTTTGATAGTGCAAATTTCTACAAGGTCGTGTATGTGTGAACGCAGGCAGTACTAGAAGGACGAAAGAGTAAGTTCCGTAAAAAGGCAAGGCGTAGTATCCTCAGTTGAGTACAGGTACTGTTATACATTAGCTTCTCGCGAGTACTTTGGACCGAGTGAGTGGGCGACCGAGTCGCATCGCCATAATCCAACAACTTTTGAGCACAATTACTGGAGTTTTTTTATTTTTGATAATATTAAGAAACCTAGCAATTATTACAATGTGGATGGAGGATTTGAACTTCGGTCTACTGCCAAAGAGAATATGAATTTTACCATTGGAATAAGTGATCAAACTCAACATAATTATTGGAGGTACAATAATGTCGTTATAGTTTCAAATTAATTTTTTAAAACTTTAAATTCTATTAGTATATCGCGGAATTTTGAATCTTCAAAATTTTAATGTTGAATACGACTAGTCTCTACGAACAATCCACCAACTAAGGTCCGCCAGGCGCCCCAAGTCAACCATCCTGTCAGCCTGTATTAAGTCTCAGCCCTCTTGGTTAAGAAAAATAGAAAACTGAAGTTGAAGCTACTGAGAGAGAGGACAAAGTGTTGCTGACAAACTCACTCCTCAACTTTTTGAAGGTTATAACCCTTATTCATCATGTAATTAGTTGTTTTAATTACTATTTTTAACCTTTTTGTGATTGTCTATACTTTGGGTGCTTTTTCCCATATATCAATACGGAGTAGTATATTTCTTAGCTTAAAAGAATTTGGATTTCGTTGATTGTGATGAAAGATGGAAATCTTTATGGTAATATCTGTACTTTGCCAATAATATTTGAATACCTGTCCTCTGATTTTGTATCGTATGATCTGTGGATTTTCCTTTATTTGATTCAAGTGTTCTATTTTGTGATCGCATGATTCTTCTAATTTTCTTGTGATCTATGACTTTGCTGCAGTTATCATACAAATTTGCTTGTGTTTACAAAGTTCATATTTATTTAAATCGCTTTTTATTTCTTTCCTGTGCAAATTCTAATTTACTTGTATGTGGCCTTTCTGGAAGTTGATTTATCGGGCCATGTTTTTTTGACCTGGTTTCAAATTTTGGCCATTTGTTTTAATACTCAGTACATCAAAGATTGAGTGTCCAATGATTTGATCTTGTCAAAACTACGATTTTAATTTGTCATGATACAGTAAAGTTTTCATATAGACTGTTCAAGTTCAATTGGTAGGTCATTTCTGCTTATAATTTTACCATAAAAGTAAATGGCAGGTATTCACAAAATCATCATAGACTCCTAAATGTTTGACCAATTGTAAATCCCATTTTCAGGGGCAGAGGCAAGTATCGTGGTTGCCCAAATTTTATTTTATCATGTATTATATTGGTATATTTTTCAGGTATAGTCCCCAAAATATACATATACACGCAACTATAAGTGTTTTATTTTGATTCAATATATAAATATCTAACTGATTTTCAAGTGCATATAGCTTTTTCAACCCACTAATATTCAAATCATATTATCCTACATAATTGAATATGTTTTTGGTCTTTTTTATTCTTATATCTCAAAAAAAAAAAAAATCTAAATCCGAGTTAATTTTGCAATGAAATTTATATTGTCTTTATAATTATAAATTTCAATATCATTCTCTTTTAAATAAAATAATATTAATTCTTGGTCTCAAATTTCTGTTTACGCCACTGTCCATTTTGACCATCCTTGCATATGTTTTCTTGTTTCTAAATGTGAAATACCTCGACAATTAACTACTTGTACATTTGTTTACTTAGGAGCTGAGTTGACTAATGTTATCCTAGATAAGTCTAGGAAAAGTTTTTTGTGCAGATTTTGGATATATTGCATTTAGGCTGCCATGCGTCCATCAACACCTACCTCACAAGTTGCTATTACTTCATGGAATGATGAGATGTTCATTCTGTTGTTGGAGGATATCATTCATGGAAGTCCTCTCCCTGGAAATGTCGTTGCGGATATCAATCCTTACAAATGCCTACCTTCAAATTTGCCTGGTCAGTATCAAAATTGTATCTCAGAGAAAAAAATATTGAGTTATGATGTTCTTAGGCTTGCAAGGTGAATGGTTAAAATTTGTTGTAAATAGTTGTGTTGTTTGCAAAAAACACTCCTTTTGAGGACCATTCATATTTTTGTCATAACTTTCTCATACGTGTCCGTTTGGCACATTAAGAACAGAGATTATCCGTGTCTAACTGCCCTTTCTTACATGTTCTTTGTTTTATTGCTCTAACAAAATCCCCATGTAAGATGGAATCGGATATTTCATCGGATCAGAGGTTAAAAAAGATTTAGAACATGGGTGTTGGAAGGCAAAAGGAGAGCCATGTAAGATATACACAGATTCTGTTGTAACTGGTTGGAGGACTATATTCGAATTTTATGAAGGTCGAGGTCCTGATGAACAAAGAACTGATTGGATGATTAAGGAGTATAAAATAACTCGAAAAGGATTGTACAATAACAACAACACAAAGGTCTGTAATTAGCTTAATGCTCATTAATTCTATTTCAGAATTCAGATATTTCTATCCTCTCTTCATGCTAAACTCTGGTACCTGGTGGTTTGGCTGGCTGATCTGCAGGATTACGGATCACTTTGTAGGCTACTCAAAAATGAAGAACATATACCCAATCTGTTTTTGTATCCTAATCATGGTGGTGCCCTTTTAAAGGCTAAACGTAACACTGGTGAAGAATCAACAAACAGAGCCCAGGTACCTCCATGTCTCCATGCATTATTTGAGTAAATGTATGGGTTTTGTATTTCTTTATTTATTTATATACTTTCTATCTGTTTTTAGCTTCCTATATTACATATTTGATTGGCAAAAAGTTTGTTTAATCATTGTAATTGTCACTTTTAGATGTGTGGCTAATTATGATTACGTCTGTTTTAACTTAAATTTTAGAAATTTCCGAAATAATTTTAATAGTATAATTTATGTTATTAGAATTTAAAATCTCTACACAAATGAGACTATAATCTTTTATGCATTTATCTTTCTATTTTTAGGCTGTGTTTGAATTGAGGGAATGGAACGAGAGAGAGACTGAATTTGAACAATGAGTAATTACTATAAAATATTATAAAAATTTATGGTCATCATAAGAGATGGTGGTGAAATTAATCATTTATCTTTGTTTTGTATGTAATTTCATTCCATATATAACAAGAAAGAATCCATTCATTTTTTTTATTGTGATTATTCATCTCCTTCCTCTTCGTCATCGCTACTTTTTACTAAATTCATTCTAATTCTTGATCAATTCCCCTCTCATATTTTGCTAGTTTTGTTGCAGAAGAAGAATAAGGATTATGAAACAAAATCACTAACAGGAGCTGAGGGACAGGATTGTTTCCAAGAAGGTGATTTCTTGGAGTTGGATGATCTTATTGGTTCAAATTCACGTCATTCAAGTTCAGAGAACTCGAGTTGCTCATCATTTACATCAGATGAATTGTTTGATTCGTCACTATTGTTGCGAGAACTAGATGATAAAAAAACATCATCAACGGATGAAAGTTTCAAGCACACTATCTCTACTTGTGTCGAACCAAATGAGGTTATGCTTCGCGCAGCTTCAGGTATATTAGCATTTCTCACCAAGTCTTTTCATCCTTTAACCTTATTTAGTTGTTTACATACATTATTCACATTCGAGTTAAAAATTTAATAATAGTGATATGTATTTGTGTAATATAATATTTTAAAAAATCAATTTTATGGTTATACATGAATTTCAAAAGTAGTATTTGACTTAATTTTATTTATTTTTTTCCCTTCAAAATCGACTTTGATAAGGGAGGGGCATAAAAATTCAATCAAAAAAGTTTCGACAAGAGTTATTAAATTAGAGTTATAACTTAGTTAACTAAATAATTAACTAACTGAGTCATTTTTATACTTTTTAAATTATCTCAAGTATAATAATATATAAGAAATAATAGATAGATTGCACAAAAAATCCAAGCACTTACATTTTTTTTGCTTTTTTTTGGGCAGCTGAAGAAGTGACCCAAAAATTAGAAAGCAAGAAAGAAATGGAAGAAGTGTTTGGCTCCCAAGCTGCATCTTTTCATCAGAAAGCTAACAAGGAGAAAAGAAAGAAAGCCATCACTGAAGGAAGAAAGAAGTTAAAGAAATACGGCCTCATGCCATTCGGCCCATTCTAGCTCCACGTGTACATGTCATATCATATACTACGTGTATATCTGGAGACTGGAGTGCTCAATAATTATTAATTAGCGTATATACTACGTTATTCAGTGGTTTTTCAATGTTCAGTTGAGATACATTAATCATTCAGTTAATACATTAGCACTCAGTATTATGTAAGCTTTGGCGAGCAAAATTTTATGACTTGTATTTCATATTTTCCTTAATAAACCAGCAGAAAATATATAAAATATGAAGAGAATTTTAAAGTATGACATTATGCGAAAAAATAGTCGCCACGAATTCTTTGTCAATGTAATCTTTTCTTTTAAAATATACCTATACTCACAAATCAAATAGAATATATAAACATTCACAAGATATATTATATAATAAAATTTATCATTAATTAAAAGTTATTTTTTAAAATATGAAAATGACTAATAATATGAAATTTTAATTTTTTTCCCTTCTAAAATGTCTATTATTATGAACCAAAGAAAGCAATTGTTTGTTTTCTCTTTATTAAATGTTTAACTTTTATTAATAATCACTAAGGGTAATTTTGAAAAAGAAACATTAAACTAATAATGTGAATAACTTATTTGATGTGGACAAAAAAAAAACTCTAAAGTACGGTACCCGGCCTATTCGCATGAATTTATTATGCGTGTAGCAGGTGTGTAGATTTACTAGTAATAATAATAATACTCCCTCATTTTTTTTAAATATAAGTCGTTTAATTTTTTTATACGTAATTTTAAGTGATTTTTTTATAATTAATCCCTCATTTTCTAAATATAAGTCACTTGACTTTTTTATACGTAGTTTTAAATTAATATTTTTATATGTTAAATTTTTTATTCATATTAATTTTTATTTAAATATTTTCGGTTATCAATTTTTAAAAGTTTTTTTTAAAAATATTTAGTATACAAAAGTTTTAACCTAAAAATACATACAAAAATCCATTCATACCTCATATATATATATGAGGATCTAGATAATATATAGATTTTATATGGAAAAAGTTAAACGATTTATATTTAGAAAATGTGGGAGTATTATTATTACTAGGTGGGAGAGTATATATGTTGATGCGTTCACTTGTAAAAAACTAAAAATAGTAAAGGAAATACATTAACAAATGCCAAATTTGTAGAATTGTAGTCACAATTAAATGCTACTTTAGCCTAGATGACGTAAGCATTCAAACTGTATAGGACTAGAAGCTTCCTAGCACATTCCCAATCCGCGTCTGGACCGAGTGACTGAGTCGAGTCGCCATGACCCATAAAATTGGAGCGAAACGCCCAAGGCTGCTACAGTGTGGTGGTCTGCTTACAAAGCACGCCTACCAATGACCGCCACGTGTCCTAAGGCCACCATCAAGTGACACCATAAACTGGAGTCGAGTGTTAACTGTTGGCGGGGGCTAAATTAATTAACCCCGATAATATTTTTAAACCCCAATTCCTCCAAGTCTATAAAATACCTTCACCTTCTTTGCTAAGAATACCATGAATTTGGAAACTTGAAAAGAGAGAAAGAAAGTTGCAGACGGCTCTTTGAAGGTTTTAACACTTACCCATTTCTTATTTCAATCATTTTTTCAATTTAATTTGGAATGTAATTACTTGTTTTAGTAAATTCTTCAGTTCACCAGTCAAAATTCTTGAAATTCTCTGTGATTGTTTCTTTTTTAGTTTCTTTTACTGTAATTGGTAGTGAAATGTTAGAAAAACAACTTGGGTTTTGTTGATTGTGATGAAATATGGGTTCTTTTTGGTAATATTGTAGACTCGAACAAATTGTAAAGAATCTGCCCTATTTTTTATGTGTCTGATTGTGATGAGAGATGGGCTCTTTTTCGCAAATATGTATATTCCGCCAATAATATGTGAATATTCTGATAGAATCTGCTCTTTTCTGTGTGGTCTGTTGATTTTCCTCGACTTGGTATTTTTCTGTTATTTTGAAATTTTTAGCTACTTTTTGTTAGTAATTATAATATTTTCTTGTGTTTGTGAAGTTCCTAATTTGAGTTAAATTTTTGGTGCGCACAAATTTAATTACTTGTAAACCTTTTTAGGAAAATTTTGAATGTTAATGAAGCATTTATAGACTAGCAGTCAACGTTTGATTATTTGGGGCATGGTTTGTTGGTGGGACTCTCTTCTATCAATTTGTAGCATATTTTGGACTAAAGTACTACAGAATATAAATAATTGAAACTGCAGTGGTTTGATATAAAATGCAATCTGGAGAAAACTATAATCTAAAATTCTATGATTTAAAATGCTTTTTATGTGGTGGACGGTTGAAGTTTGATTGATAATTGTTATGAAACAGCTTCACTTTGCATATATTAAATATCAAGGGCAGATCACTTCTTGATTGCTTTATTCGTGTTTTTTCTCCCCTTCTGGTTGGTATTTTGTCCTACTCCTTTTCTGGGGTGGAAATATGAAATTATCAGCATTTTTATTCATTGAACCTCTTAAGCCTTAAACATTGATCTATAGGATTCAGTGATAAAAGTATCATAGAACTTTCATGAAGTTAGTTGTAAACTCATTTTGGCCTTCTTTACATTTTCTGGTTGTAAATGAATACCTTGTTAATTTAACTTGATGTAGATTTGCTTATTATGAACTGGTTTAACTAATCTTATGTCCTACTTAATTTAGGAAAGAGTCTTGGTGCCCAATTTTAGTTTTACTGCATCTAGGCTGCGATGATTCCACCAACACCTGCCTCGCCAATTGACCTGGGCTCATTGACTGATGAGAAGATAATTCTGATGTTGAAGGATATGAATGAGGGAAAACCTCCACCTACAAATGTGATTGCAGATATTAATCCTTACAAATACCGGCCTTCCAACTTACCTGGTTAGTATTAAATTTGTTACCAAGGGAATTTCAGGTTTCATGTTATTATTAGCCCTTAGTGTATATTGCATAACTAATATTGTTTGCCAATACTTGGATACAATTTGATATTACCGGTTTTGGCCCATCACATTTTCTTAATATGCTTAATGGTGAAAAAAAAGGATTATCAGAGAAAAGAAAGCTTATGAAAGCAATGTTAAACATTGTCTGTCTGTCTATGTGCATGTCTCTGTATGGCATGCTCAACTTGTTAGTAACCTTGATTCCTTGTTTATCAACCATTCTGATCCTTAGCTTTTTCCTATATAATGTAGTGCTTATATTGTCCAAAAATATGCTATCTTGCTTTCTTATGTTGCTGCTTGTTGTCCATTACTTCATATTAGTACTTACATCACTGAAACAAAAATTATATTTGATTTCAACCCAGTGTACATTGATTATCTTAATAGTCGACAACTTAAGAGTGTCTGGATCTTGGAGCTCTATGGATTGGAATTTATCTACTTGTTTGTATGTCATATGAAATTGTCATATTCTTAGGTTTGCTAGGTGTACATTCTAAATGACCTATAAAGTGTCTGGTGTATGCAGATGGAATTGCCTACCTCATTGTGCCAGATGTTATAAAAGATTCAGAACTTGGGTCCTGGAGGGCAAAAGGGGAACCGTATCAGATATTTATAAGTCCTGCCATAAGTGGTTGTAGGACTACTCTTGAATTTTATGAAGGTCAAGGTCCCGATGAGCGAAGAACTGATTGGATAATGCAGGAGTATAAAATAACGCTGAAGGGATTGTACAGTAGCAACAAAACAAAGGTTTGTAACCAGCTTAATGCTTATTCCCTCTCAGTTGATTCTTTGTTATCTTCATCCTGACCTGTTTGCACCGGTGATTTGGCGGGATCATATGCAGGATTTTGGATCACTCTGTAGACTCATCCAAATTGATGAACATATCCCAGAAAATCTGTTGTGCCTTACTCATGGTGGTGCCCTTTCAGAGGCTAACAGTAACAGTGGCAAAGGATCAATATATAAAGGGCAGGTACCAATCCCTTATCATTTATCCTTCTACTTTCAGTTTTCACATTAATTTAATATTCACCTTCCCTTTATAATTTGGTTCATAGCAGTGGTTTTAGTTGAACTGAAATCCTTAACAAAGAAATTTCGCTCTCTTTTCGGGGGAGGGTGGGGTTGAAGTAGTGGTTGTTTGAAGGTTGAGCATATTACTCAGTTTTTTTGTTGGGTATGTATTACATTTGCTAGTTTCATTGTAGAAGAAGACTGAAGATGAGACAAAATCACTGACTGCAGCTGGGACGAGGGATTGTTTGTTAAAAGGTGATTACCTGGAGTTGGATGATCTTATTGATGCAAAATCGCCTTATTATAGTACGGACAACTCCAGTTGTCCATCATTTTCGTCAGATGAATTGTTTGATGCATCATCACTGTTAAGAGACCTAGATGATAAAAATATACGGGATGAAAGTTTCAAGTACACTTTCTGTGCTTCTGCCAAACCAAATGAGGTGGTTATGCTTCCAGGGACCATAGGTATGTCAATTTCTTACCAAGTCATTTAATCTTGTGACCTGTGTTATTTCTTTCGATAAGTAGTTGTTTAATATTTTCCTTCACATTCTGCGGCACTGTAGACCTGAAGCTGTACTTGCTAATCACAGTCTACTAGTAATAGCTTAATGCAGTAGTTGAAGTGTTAAAGGTATAGTAGCCACTGGTGACTTGGAAGACTTCATGCAAGAACTATGGATATTAATTTTAATGTGGTGTATACTTGAGAGTTGGGAGCAAGTTGAAACGGTGTGATGTACTGTTTAGCTTAATTTTGTTTGCAAGTTATCATAAGTCCATTTCCCTCATTTTAATTCATTGTATTTCACTTTAAAAGTCTGTTTTCTCAACTGAAGCCATTCTAGGAGAATGACCTCTCCCTAAGATGATTTGAGAAAATAATGCCTTCTAAGTCCTAGGCCAAGTATAAAATTAAGCTTTCTTGTGGGATTAGTTGACAAAATTGTGAAACTCGTATCTTGTCAACATTTCAAGGTTCAGGAAACCTTGCATCCGTTTCTTCCCATCCTTTTTTGTATCTGTTTTGCTTAAATATTTTCTGACATTTTGAAGTCAAGTTTTGACTAATAGTAACACTAGTGGCTGCGCTTTTATTTCTTGCTATTTCTTATGTTTGCTGGGATGTTTACCTCCCACTTGTCTGATTGCCAGGGTACGTCATCATTTATATGAAGTGTATATTTTCACAAGGAAAATATTTTCTTTTGAGTTATATTTCTCTGGAAAAATCAAGTTAAAAAGTAAATAACATTTAACCAATTCATTTCTGTAAATATTATCTAAGAGGTATATAAATATACAAGAAATACTATGTACATGATTGCCTGATTAATAGATGACTAGTGTTTTGTTGAGAAGGCAACAAAAGCTTAATTACAGATTACATTATGAGAAAAATTCTGCTTCAATGAAATGTGTTACCACAAAAGTTCTACCAGAAATATAGTTTTGTCACTTAAGCAGCTCAAAACTGGTTTTGGTCGGTGGCAATCTTGCATTAGTTTTGGGTAGTTCAAATACTATTACCAACTTAGCAGTTTGTGGTCTATCTCAGCTTTTAGGAGATGCATTTCAATATGAAGTCATTTTGTGTCTTGTTTTTCATCACCCATACAATTTTCTTGAATTCAAATTGTGTTTCTGTCGCGTGCTTGGAACCTTCAATGCGTACGTGCCACAGTTCTACTTTTCGAGTAAGTTTCTAAAAATCTGTCCTGATGTCGATTTTCGTTCCATTTTTTGGTAGGCAAGCTGTCAGCTGAAGAGACATATAAACCAGTAACCAAGAAAGATATTGAAGTGGCATCTGGCCATCAAAATGCAGCTGCATCATCTAGTCACCCAAAAGCTAACAAGGAAAACGAAAAGAAAGCTGCCAGTGAAGGAACAAAGAAGCTGATGAAGAGATACTTCTGTCTCATGCCATTCTAGATCCACATACAAGTTTGACACCCTCAATTTAATAAAAAAACAAGATGTGTTACTATTTTCCACTCTAAGAACTTGTCTAATTCATGTATTTGGATGATTATTCGATATTGATGTACAAGGATATAATATTCTTCGTCTTTTGTACTACAATTTTGTTTCTTCAACATTTTTTGCTAAAGAGTCAAACCCACAAGTCTTTATTATTTAATTAACTACGATACTAATTTGATTGGTTTTGTTGGATGCTAAGGTATCAACGTTAAATATTGGCACCATCATTTGAACATGACCATTTCTGGTTCTTCCACAGAGAAATAAGGTTAGGATTAGGAAAATTACTTTTTTTTTTCTGTTTTAATTAAACATCATAACCTTCGAAAAGAAAATGATGAAACTATATTTTGCTTAATAACTTTGGCTTTGTCTTTGTCTTTGTCTTTGTCTTCATACAAAGCAGAAAAATTAAACTTTGCAAAACACCATTTGATTCAATTAAGCTATTGCCCACAATAGCAGCTATTTATTCTCTTTCAAATGTCAAACGAAAATGAATTAGATAATGGTGTAATGGCATGTGTCTTACTACCAAATTTAAGAGGTATGAGGTCCGATTCTCACATTCTATCACTAACGTAAATTTTTTCAAGGAATACAAAAAATGAAAATAATGTCAGAGTACGTTGGCTTTTTAGCAACCAAAAACATAAACTTTACTTCTTCGACCGTTTCCAATAATTTCTTGAATATTGGCGCAGAAACTAGGAAGAAAACCATACGCCCATTACTTATTTAAATGGTAAGCTTGTAACAAGAGCATTTATAGGCAAGCGCTTTCGGCCCAAAATTTTTACTATTTAGTGGCTTTAAGTTTCTATGTGTATCGTTCAGTTTAAAATTACAACCTACTATTTAGTGAAAAGAAAAACTACAATCTATAAAATTAAAGTTATTATGGTTTAAATCTTGGGTGGGTATAAGTTCAAAATTCTCAAAAACTCCTGTATTTTAAAATAATTTCGCATGAATTTTTTTTTTTCCTGTAAGTTACTATTTTTTAATATGTTTTTAATATATTTTGTAAGTTACTGTTTGTAAGTTATTATATCTACAAAAATATACTTATAGGAAATTTTAGAATTCACAGTAAATCGGACAGTAATTATTTCCTATAAAAAATTAGAAAAACAATTAATAACATATCTAAAACAATCATAATAACATGTAACTATTTTCAACCGAAAAACAAAACAAGATCATTTCCTTCAATTAAAAGGTGCAGAAATAGTTAAAATCGAATGCAAAATGTATGACAAAGTATCTCATAATTTATTTTTGATTATGCTCTCGTGGAAGTATCTATTTGTTAAAATGAAAAATAACATGAATTTTAATTTTAACTAATTAAAAATTGAATATTTTTTAGCAGATAATAACTTTAATTTCAATTTTATAAAATACCCACGAATTTATCTTGTAACAATGATGAGGCCTAACGGGCTATCTTGGTTTTGTCCATCAGCTAACACTAAATTGACCAAAGTTTGACTATTGACTTAATATCTCCGGTTAAATGATAAATTTGAGAGAGTGATGAATTTGGATAATTCAACCATTGGCTGTGGGTCAAGCTTCCTGTCCCCTGTTTGGGAGCATGTAACATGTTTAGTCACAATCCTACACAATAATAATAGAGTAAATCTTTGTCCATATTTACCTCAATTTGTTTTTACTGAATTAAAAATACAGCCATTTACAAAAGAACATTAAAATAATTCCTAGTTTTAACGATCCCAATACAATATTAGCAAATTGTAGGAGTATGCCGCATCTGCCAACAGTTTGCAAGTAAATAGTACAAGACATGTATGCATAACACTGCTAGTAGAATGTTGAGAATATACATGCTCTTTGGAGTTCGCAGAGATTTGTGAAATACTACTGTATTATGTTCATTCATTCCCGTTCAAAATAATAGTGGTTATTAACCAAGAGATTCTATAAATATGCACTAATTATTTTAACTCAAATCACACGTATTAAGGACTAAATAATTACTATTACATTGAAATTATAAATTTCAAACAGAAATTTCATTTTAACTTTCATAGAAAATATAAATAAAAGAAAGAGAAATTAAAAAATTAATTTCATTGGTAAAGTTCATTGGAGATATAAGAGACAATAAAGTTGATTTTGGAAAAAATTTAAATCTACTACTCCCTCCGTTCATATTTACATGTCTTTTTAGAAAGAAAAATATATTTATTTTTATATGTCATTTTCAAGTTTCAATGAAACACTTATGATTTAATCTTTTATATTACATTTGCATTAATTTTTTATTAATTTGTTTGTCTTTCATTGTTTCCAATAAATTTTCAAAGGATAATATTGAACTTTTATGATATTTTTTTTATCAACTGAATATAAAATTAATACAATTTTGAATAAGCGTGTTTTTTTTTTAAAATGATATGTATAAGAGAACGGATGAAGTATCTAAATGTGAAAATGATTAATAATATAAATTTTTAAACTTCTCGTAAAGTCTCCATTATTATGAATAAGAAGGAGTAAATGATTTATAGAATTAATCAATTTTTTATAGAATTATGGTCATTAATTAAAGTTACCGAGACTTGGTAAGAACAGGGGACGAAAACAGAAATATAAGATTGTGTACATATAATAACTGATTCGCACTTGATTAGGTGAAATAAAATATATGTATGTATGTATGTATCTGTGTTTGTGGATGGG
>CM025782.1:15039495-15050778 GCA_014636745.2 Centella asiatica
ATAATTTATCTATTTAAAAGATAGAATATATGGGGGGTTGTTGGAGGAGGGGGGGAATTGGTTGTTGTCCATTTCTTACATGGGGTGTAGTAATATTCTTATTTTGTATTTATATTTGGAAAATAACAAAATTCTCTACAATCATGAATTAGTATAGAATTTTCCACACTTTCATATGTTTAATAATTTATCTATTTAAAAGATCGAATTCTTTTTAAGATATTGCAAAAAAAAATTACTATATCTCATCTTAGGGGGGAAAGGGTTGCAGCTCATTTTCCCTTTAAACAATTAATTAGGATAATTGTTGAACAAAAATAATTGTTCTAGAATTAAACTGCTTAGTTTCTCCTTCAATTGATCAATCTCTCTTTCACCTTCGATTAGTTACAAGTAGGTATGTCCGCAAACTAACAAACAGAAACTTATTTTGTACAAGGTGGGGCAGAATTGTTTCCCTTTTGGTTGAAACAAAAAAGTACAAACTAGATCCATGCACTAGGGACAAAACAGAAATAAACATAAAATTAACCATAGAAAAAAACACAAATTATTAACCACATGTGCAACTTCTACCAAATGTTAACTTCATTTGTACTTAAAAGTAATATATGGTTCATTCAAGAGGGGATTTTATTGAATCATTCGAGACCTGAATGTTGGTTTTTGTTTTATTAGTTGTCGACAATTTTTTCTTAAAAATAAGGTGGTCTAAAATTTTGAACTTTGTTAAATATTAGTGTGTGAGTGTGTGTGCAGAATATTTGTGTGTGAATGTGTGCCTACGATTTTACCCAATGATCTCCTTTGTAACCAAAAGAAAAAAAAAATTGAATCAGAGGTGGTATCATACAATGTTGGCTCTCGGATTAGAATTCAATTTATACTAGATTAATAGTTAGCTAGGGGTTTTAAATGTTTCTTTCCAAATCCGTTACAGAATATAATCCGATTTATTTAGTAATAAGAGGATTTGAGGTAGGTTAATCTCAGAAGTTGAAGAGTTGGGCTGAGAAAGTGGAGGAAGTCAAAATGTAGGAGAATTAAGAAACAGAGTCATTATCTAGTAAAGATAACGATATAGTTACCATTCGCTCTTATAGAAATTGAAATTCTGATTCGGAGTATAGTAGCTTATTGTTGATTTGGGCATTGTTATAATATGAAGTAAATTGTGATTATGCGGCTCGCGTGCTGCTCTAGTTTTATATATTGTGATTTCTTTGATTGGAAATGAACGGTGACACTCAAGCTAATGTGATTTTGGAAAGCAATAAATTAGAGGATTATATTGAAGTATTGCAATTCAATTGTACATCTTATGGTTAATTTGTGCGAAGAAGCTGCAAAGTTGCTAAAATGAATTTATTTGTATAATCAAACCAAGAGAAGTTTACTCCTATAATATGCTTTTCTTCCATCATGATTGTCTAAATCAGTATTCCACAAATTTAACTTTTTTTCTCTTATTCAAGTCACTTTTCACGTTGCATTGTATTTTATATTTTAAAATATAATTTTAAATTTTGTATAAATAAATTTAAAATCAATTTTGTTATTAATTATATATTTTTGGAATTTTTATTATTATCAATAATTTTAAAATTTCTTCACTATTAACTAAAATTTTGAATTTCAAAAGTATTAACAAATGTAAATATATAATTAGAATATCATTGTAATTGTACGTAATGAATTAAAATTCAATACATTACTTAATATTGAAATGTGAATTTAACGAGAGAAAAAAAAAAGTAAAGTTTTATGAAAGTTCTGAGAAATTATATCAATACGTTTATCTATTTATAGAGCTAAAAAATTGATATATACTTTTTTTAGAAAATCAGTGTCAAAAGTTATGAACTTCAATATATATAGTGTATACATATATATATACTTCCGCCTACGGAGTATAATATATATACCATACATCTTAAAATATATAATAATATATAAATAATATAATATTAATATACATTATACATTACACATAATACATATATATATATATATATATATATATATATATATATATATATATATATATTATCATATATAATCTATTGTTAGATATTAATCCATAAATCATGTTTAAAGGACATAATCGACTTAGTCCGGTAATTCAGTTTGTTAACTCCGTCAACTTAAAAAAAATATTATTGCTAAAAATAATTTTAATTTGTTTAAATCTAAATATCATTTGATTTCAACTTTAAATGATACTCATTTCGACTTATAATTGGAATGAGAGAAAGATCAACAAATTAAAACAAAACATGTTAAGTTTTCAAAAATATTTCAACATATTTAAAAGAAATACACTGAAAAACAAAGATACAATAAAATAAATAAAAATTATATATGTATAAGACATAGATGAATATATTTACATATACTAAAACAGTTGTGATTAAAGAGTATATATAAACAATATATTTTATCTTACGTAAATTAAAAACACATATGATTTATTCACATAAAATACACAAATATATGAATTTCTTAATATTATTTTTAAAAAATGTGATATGCATGGACATAGAGATTATTACTATGGTAATATAATTACTTGAGCGCACATATACTCGCATATATATATATATATATATATATATATATATATATATATATATAGATAGATAGATAAAACATGAATCCAAAGTATATAACTTTGAATATAGATAAAATAGTATTATTTTTTGGTGATGGATGAATAATGAATCCAAGGTAGAAGGATTTACTTTTCATTGATGACCTTTAAAATAGAAAAATTGATGCAACACATTTCTTTTTTACTCTTTTTGTCGATTCAAAATTTTAAAATATTGCTACAAATGCTGCAAAATAGGGTAAGAATATTGCTACAAATGCTCTTATACTAATATCATTTTGACCAAACGAGACTTGAAGTGTGCTCAAAATATTGGATCTTAAACAAAAACAATCTAACGATATAAGCCCCGTCTGGTTGTGACTTTTTTATTATAATTTATAATGAGATTGTTAATTTTAACTTAAAATCAAGTTTATGTGTTAGTGTTAAATTAAAAGTGTTCGGCATCCGTTTTAACTTGAAGTTAAAAATTAAGTTAAAATCAATGATAAAAGTGTTTGACTAATAATAACTTTTAAATTAAGTTGTATTGTTAAATTACCATTTTATATTTCAAGTGATATGTTGAATGTGAAATTTTAAAAAAATAAGAGGAATAAGAAGGTAATTATATTTAGTCAAATCAATTACAGATTTTGACTTAAAAACCAACCTTTTAGAAAGTAACATTTACTTACTTTTTGATTATAACTTTTAAGTAAGAATTTAAGTTAAAATTTAAATCATTTTTAAACATTCCAAAATTAACTTATAAATTAAAAGTAACTTTTAATCAAAAATAAATCACCGTTTGACGGGCTCATGGTAACAAATTATGTGCTTTGAATTAATGTTATAGCTTAATTTTGGTAGTATTCATATTGTCAAATGGAACTCGTCTAAACAAATTGATTAAGCCAACCGTTTGTCAAAGTTTATCTTATAAAATAAACAAGCTTAAAAATGGTACTACTTCATCGTTAAAAAGGTGTCTATTAAAATTATGTCTGAAAATACATATTTAATATTTTTTTTACATTATTTTTTAATTTTTTTTGTGTTACTCTCTTTTTTCTTCTTAATATGCGTGTAAATGTACTTCAGACACTCTTTAGAGAATAATTAATTAGCGACAAAGAAAGAAAAAGAGCATAATTATATTTCTTTTATACTACCTTCGTTTAATTTTATTTATCATATTTGATATTTATATTTGTCAAGAAATTTTTTTAAATAACCCTCATATTTAATGCACATTTTAATATTTAATACTTAGAGTATTTATTATTGTAAAAAGTAAAGATATTATTTTACATGGGCATTAGTTATAAAATGATAGTGTCAATATAATATTTTAATATGTGTATAGATTTTTAAAAGGACAAATAACATTAGAGAAATAGAATAAATAAACTCTTATATAAACTGTATTTATTTCAATTTAAATTTTAAAATATAATAATATAATCTATACTGTTAAAATTTAAAATTTATAAAATTTAAGTATTAGTGCAGAGGATGAAGAGAAAATCCATATATTGTAGTCCACAGTGTACACGGTCTTCAAGTGAAAGCTTTATAATTGGAAAATCATGCTGTCCGAAGACCCAAAGGATTTCTTTATTATGAATTGTGAAAAGCAGACCGAGGGGGGACCCCAGGAGTAATAAATTAGGACATGGAGAGGTGTGCAATTCTCTTTGTTGAAAATTTGGTTCGCCTTTGGGAGCGATGAAGAAAATATAAAGGGAGGGAGCGAACTTTTTCTTCTTTAAGATTTATTGAATAAAAAATTAGTTTTCTCATTGAGATTTACATTAGACTAATATTATTTGAGGATTTCTTCTTTGGACAAAAATAAAAATAACAATAGAAGAAGAAAACAGACAGACAGAGGAATCAAGTGGAAAATATTCTTCTCCTATGTTTTTGTTGTTTTCCAATATTGGTCTGCAAGATATCGCGAACGAAAGTTGATTTAGTTGATAAAATTCTGTAAGTGTTCTTATTATGTTGAAAATTCAAGTTTTATTAGTCATCAGTTGATAATCTGTAAATACTAATATAAATATTTAAAAAAAACTGGTGATATACTCTAATATTGAACGGAAGAAATCCGATCGCATCCTAAACTAAGTAGTCTCTCCCAAAAACTTAATTAAATAGTCATGATATCAATGAATCTTGTAGTATATAATTATATAGCTTATTATGGTACATTATAGTATATTTTATTCGATACTGTTTCTATTTTAATTTGTTTGAAACTATTTGTCCATTTTTTATTTCAATATTAGTTTATTTTTTATAATATTCTTCTAATATTACTCTCCTTTAAAATATTATATTCAAAAAAATAATATAAAAATTGTCTTTGAAAATATAAATGTAAGTGTTTGAAGAATATAATACATCATCACTAATTAAATTCAAGATTTTGAATATATTGGTAAGTGCAATTTTACATAACACATTAATAATAGTATTAAGAAATGCATAAGTTAAATCAGTAATTTAGTACACCACAATCACTTTTTATTGGAGTAACGTGGCAAACAATGATTCCATGGCTTTTGTAAACTAGTTTTTTGGCCTGTGACAAGCACGAGTCCATTTTTTTATAGTTATAAATAGGTGTTAATCAATAATTATTAAGTTATAATGTTTATTAATTAGTTTCTACAAGTATACTGTGATTAAATCGAGTTGTATATGTAATTTTAAAATAAATGAATTAAAATTATGATTTCCTTGTCCATCAATCATTGGTAAAATATATTGACACTACCAACTTACCTTTTACTCCTTAGACTATAATTGAAGTTTGGCATATAGAAAGCATTAGTAATAAAAAATAAAAAAAAAAGTTGTTCGTTGTTTTTCAGTGTACAGATCCTATGACTTCTTTCATTATGGAAGATGCGACATTCTTTCTCCAACTCGGTTTAATTATGTTGAACCGTGTTGTTAACACAGTAAATGAGAAAAAAAATGGGCATAATTTTGAATAAGATGTTTATTTACCCTTTTATACCGACAAAGAAGAATTTCAGATAAAAACACAAACACCGCTAATTTGATAAAAAGAAGAAAAAAAACAAGAAAAAGAACAACTAAAACTGGCTAAAAAGTTGCATTATCCTTAAAATTTAAAAGAAATTCCAGCCCGTTCCACTTTTTCACTGAGCTGTTCGCTAAAAAGGACAGCTCTATCAAATTTGTAATTATTGTAGAAGTACCACCATTTTCTCTTTCAACTTTGTTATCATTGTCAGTTCTAAAGTTCTAACCAAATGCTTCCTTATCCACCGCCCAAATTATCTTCAAACCCGATCCACGGTCCATTTGGCACGGCTGTGGCGGGAAATCTAGGATAGGAAATATATTTGTTTATTAAATAAAAAAATGCTATCCAATATAATAATATTATTTCGTTTAAATATCTAAAATTTGTGTTCGTTATGCTTAATTAAATCCATGACATTCGAATGCACTAACTTGTAAGAATCGTTAGTTTAGGTGATTCGTTCAGGTTTCTCTTAACACATTTTATGTTTTATAAAATTAATTATAATTTTTTATATATAAATAAATATTTTATTTATACATCAAATTCTCTAATATATGATATATCATAAAATAATAATATTTAAAATTTTATTATTTATATTTGTTAATTCTTTAATTAATAAATAATATGTTATTAGACATTAATATAGAACACACCCACATATATATATATATATATACACATATAAAATAATTATAATATAATATTAAAATATTAACACATATAGATAATACATTAATGCATGGTATAAATTATATTTTAATATAGTATAACATATAATATTATTAAAATATTAATATATTATTTATTAGTACTATATATAATATATTAATATATTATAATATATATCTCTCACATTTATAAATAATAATTATAATACAAATTACAATAGTATATATATTATGTTTTGTACTAATGTATTAATTAATCACTATAATATAAAAGTATTTTATTGAATAATATATATTTATTTAAATATAAATAAAATATTACTTTTTATATTAAATTAATATATAATATATTGTTAGATCCCAAAGGATAAAAATACTAGAAGGGGGGAGAGGGGGGGTTGAATAGTATTTTTCAAAAATTAAGTCTTGCTTAGAAAACTTTATTGATTTAAACACTTCTTGCTTATTAAAAGATTTTCTTATATTTTGAAAAAGTTTAGCAGCGGAATTTGTTTAAGCAAAGCACCACTTAGTTTTTGTAGCAAAGGTTAATGGCTAGAAGTAGTAAAGATAGTAAGTCTTTGCTGAAAGAGTTCAGCAGGACTTAAGCAAAGCACAAAGCAAAGCAAGAAAGCAATATAAAAGATAAGCAGGAAAAGAGATGAGAATTTTTATAGTGGTTCGGACTAATCCTACTCCACTATTCTTCTCTTTTACTTGAGAAGGCTATCACTAAAACTTCTTCACACAGAACAATCAGCAGGAGGACACTTAGTCCAATTTACACTAGGTCACTTAGACCAAATTAGTCACACAGACTCTAAGCAGATTTGAGAAAATCTTGCTTGCTATCTTCAAGTAGATTGCTCCTTAGTTGAGCAGATTGATAGCACTTGTTCAAGATTTATGATGTCTTGTTGAAGTCTTTAATGTGTCAGAGAGGTTGTTCAAACTTTGCTCAGTTAGTTGGAGGTTAGTCATAAATGAGATTTATGACTCCTATTTATACTTCTCCAGAAAATCTATCCGTTAGGAATTTGAAATAGATCCGTTGGAGTGTACTGTCCTTGATGTGACTTGTACCTTTACAACAGTCCATTCTTAGTTCAAAAAGTTAGTCGTTATTCTGTCTTCTAGTGTCTTTCAGAAGAGTTTCCTAGAAGTTAACTAAGTAGAGGTAAAGATAACTTTTCTGACAATCTTGACTTTGATAAGCAAAAGATCTTGCTTACTTAAGTCCTTGCTTATTTCCATTCTAAGCAGGACTATACTTGGAAAATTCATCATGTCTTCAGAATCTTTCATAGCAGGCTTATCAAATCAGCAGATTTCAATGGTGATCAAAACTCCTTACTTAACTACAAGTTATATCCACCTAACATGTTGGATATTTTTCTAACTCCTTTTACAATACTTAAGTAAAGACTATATTACATCATCAATTCTTATATAATAAATAAACGTTTAAGTAAAGATTATATAAGTAGGGGTGCAACAACATATATTAATATAAATAATTTGTGTGTGTGTGTGTATATGATATATGTAACAAACTATATAATAGTATAAAATATGATGAAATAATATTATAATTTTGATAAATATAAATAGTGATACTATATATTTTGGGATTCACTATGCACTGTCATCAAACTAGTTTTAAAATAGAAATACTGATTCAACTCATTTTTTTCTTCACTTTTTATCGAGATTCTCTAAAATAAGGAACATAAATGAGTTTAGAGAAATTGTTGCACATACTTTTAGGTCATTCATACCAGTATCTCTTAACATATTTTTTATTTTATAAATTAAATTACACTTTTTTATATATTTCAGAATATTTATTTTTTTAGAATTAGATCGATATCCATACTATACAGACTAGATAGATTTGAATAGTAAATCTTTTGTTATAGAAATTTATTATTTAAATTTTTTAACATATTTTTTATTTTAAAAATTCTGTTGCAGAGATAATATTTAGAATTTAAATTTTTTATTTCGTAAAATAGAGATCATAACAAGATAAGGTGTGAGTGCTGAATTTTGGTTGAATCTCATCACATGACATCAAAACTATGAGAATTTTTGCAATGAAAAGTCTATAATAAGAATAGCAGGGATCTTACATGTACAAAATCTAAATATTGACATAAAGTAAAAGATTAATAATTTAATTTAATATTATTATAATATAATACGGAAAGTTAAGTTCCTCGTCTCTTTTCTCTCATTCTAATATTATTATTTAATTCAGAAAATAATGAGAATATAAATACATGTAGAGAGGTGGGGGCGGAGGTGGAGGGGGTAATTGGGTGTCGGGGTGGGGGTGGGGTGGCGTGGGTTGAGGACTGGGAAGGAGGTGGGACCGGTGGGTGGAGCTGATGTCGGAGAAGACGAGCGATGGGCAGGTAGAGAGAGCTCTTAATTCCACGTCCATATTATGAAATCCGGATTTTTGTTTCGGTTTCCTGCGCGGGATTTTCCATGTCTAAGGCAGTGAGTCGAATCAAACATTTCGTGGTCTTAGATTCCATTCGATTTATATTTGATACCAAAACAAATTAAATTTGATATTTATTTTAAAATTTTATAAATTAAACGAGTAAAATTTTAAAAAATTAGTAGTAGTTTAATTATACTCGTGAATAGTTTAATTTTTCTTTTTATATTAAAATATTATAATATTTTTTAAAATATATAATTAATTATATTTTAATAATATATTTAAATATTATACATATAAAATATGTTACTTTAAATTAATGTTCATAATAAAATAAATTATTATATATATTTTTATCTTAAAAAATAAATATATTATATTTATTATGAAATTTTTCATCAAATTTATGTGTTCGTAAATAATTCATAATTGCCTCAAATTTAATTAAAATAAAATCTAAACACCAAAATTTAAATTAAATATTTAAATTCAAATTCAAAAAAAATTATTAAAATAAAATATAATCACGTTATTATCATTCACTCGAATAATAATGTACTTAGATTCGAGACAGTTTACACCCGTCCATCTCCCATATCGCTTTGTCATCATTATTCCTTTTACTAAATTGCCCCCACCAAAGCACCATATTTCTCTTACGTTACTTATCGACAAAATTACTAAAATGGTCATTGATATTACTTTCTTTCTTCTTCAAAATGGTGTGTGAACTGTGAAGCACATTTCAACATCTATTACTATATATAAAAATCGAATTTTGTACGGCATTACTTTTTAGGTGAATCGACTGATACGGGAACACAAATTTATTAGTAATTTATTGTTAATATTTTTTTTGTTTATCATCTAATTGTACACGTTGGTCAAATAAAGCTATTGTATCATCTATTAAATACAAAAATTTATACTTTAATATTAAAAATTACAAAAAATTATATAAATTCATATTATAAATTTAGAAATAATACTATATTAAAAATTTTTATTTCCAATTTTGAAACAAGAGAGTATCATATGTATTAAGAACTTAATTTGTATAATATGCAAGGTGCTATACAATAAAAGTTCTTAATTCAATCACTTCGTATTGAATTGGATAATTTAAAGTTCATAATTAGATGAAAAGCTAGTTTTTAATTTTTATATATAGAGTATTAAATAATAAACATTTTAAATTTTATTGAAATTTAACTATTCAATATTGAATTAAATCAAATTTTAACTAATTATTTAACAACCTTATACAATAAATTGTTTTAATCCTATTTTTTTTCATATAAGATACTTAGTTAATGAGAAAAAATTATTATTATTTTATTAAGTATGATGACTATGACATAAAGTGATTTATATTTAATATCTAATATTAGCTATTACATAATTATCCATGTAAATCTGTATTTAGAAATTAGTGAAAACGATCGTAAAAAATACAAAATAACATTACAAACTCAAAGATGAAAACATTAAAATTTTAATTTTAATATATATTTTAAATAAATAATAAAATAAGAGTTATCTCCAAGCCAGTACATATCGAGGAGAGACAAGAAAGTGACGCAAAAAATAATCGACAAATGAAAGATTAGTGTTGAATGTGTACTTTAAGCATATTATTCGAGACATATTTAAGAGTGTTCTTAAAATATAATTTTGAGGTCGGATATAGTAATATAATATTTGTGTATTTTAATTTTAATTTTAATTTTTATGTAGTTTAAGATTAGTACTTATCAAAGAATTAAATGAAAATCGAGAAAAATAATTAGGAAAGAGCTTGGTGCGTTGTGGATATAATTATTCACTGCATCCGCAATCACAAATTGCGGATACTAAATTTAAAAAATATAATAATACGGTTTTGTATAGATTTGTTACATGTAGATGCGGTGATGTTGAGGTGCGAATGTGGTTACAAAATAACACATAAAAATATGGGATTTTTTTTTATCAAAATCATATTCAAGTCTTTATTAAAAAAAACAAACTAGAATTACGAATAAGAAAGTCACAATCACAATTCCTTTATTAATTTTACAGTACAAACAAATACTTAACGAATATAATTATCTTAATAGACGTAGTCTTTTAAAATTAAACAATCACAACTCAAAACTAAGCATTATTGATCCAAATGAATACTAAGTCTCATCAATAACTTTTTATAGATTTTGTCTAACACAAAATATCAAAATAAGAGTGCATTTTTAATATTTTATAAAATTAATGACAAGTAATACATAATGAATATCAAACTTGTACTACAAATAATATAATCTCAAGTATCACTTTCAAACATGTAATTTAATTAGCATAAGATTATTTTTCTAAATATGTATAAGTTTGTATTACAAATAATTATATATATATATATGCAAAAATATATATATATATATATATATATATATATATATATATATATATATATATATATATATATATATATATATATATATATATATATATATATATATGG
>CM025782.1:15050878-15070573 GCA_014636745.2 Centella asiatica
ATATATGGTGTGAATAGTAAGTTATATGTAACCGCATTCACAGTAGTACAGTGCGGATGCAATGACATTTGCAGATTCTTATTTAGTTGTAAAAATAATAAGAGACTATCTTAAAAGTTTTGTTTATTATAGATGGACTAGTTAGAAATTATAGATAAAAGTATATTGGTTATCATAAAAATTAAAATTTACAACAAATAAATTAAAACTATTACAATAAGACAACAATTATTTTGATAATTTTGCCTATGACAACTCTAAAATCCGTTCAGCTACAAATGATTTTAGAGATTATAATTAATTAATGTAATTGTTATTGATCGATTATAATAAATTGTGTTCCATATTTTTTTTCTAAATTATTAGGTTTATTATAATTATGTTGATTAAGAATATTCGATTAATAATTAATTTAACTGTGATAAAAAAAATTAGGAGTGTTTAAAATTCAATTTACCAAAAAATTAATCACAACCGACAAATTCTGCAATATTTTGATGACGACATATAAATATAAAAGTACAAATGTTTTTAACTATTACAAATGTAATAACCAGACCTAAGGAAAGGACTCCTGACGAGACAGTTAACTAACTTATATCTATTATATTAAAGATCGATTGTTAAAATAATTGTCTGATAAGTTTGCGTCAAATCAGGCCAGAAAAAAAAAATTTCCAATTTCCCGCTAACTAATCTGCGAAAGAAGTGTCGTGGTTCAACTAGAGAGCAAATTTTGATTTGGCTTATCCATATTAATTTTGATACTTTACCAGTTTATTACAAAAAGAAGAAAAGAAAATCCTAACTCTAATAAAAATTATTACTTTTTCTTATTAAATTAAAAATATTTTTCTTACACACAGATATGTCTGTGCTTTGATAAACTGGTGTTCTACTACGACTATGAATGAGGGTGATTACCGATCTTTTTTTCTCTATTTTGCATGTTTCTATCCATTAATTGGATTGAAGTTACATTTTATTTTATTTATATTAAATTGTAAAATTTATAAAACATAAATGGTGATAAAAGTTTAATAAAATTTTTATATAATAAAAAGTTATTTTGTTGAAATTTTATTGTATCTTATAATGTCAATTATCTTACGATCAAAATCAATCAAATATAAATTAAATTTAAATTATAAATTTTCACAAAAATATTAAGTAACATTATCAAATGTAATGAACAGAGGGAAGGACATGGATTTTTTTTTTTTGAGTTATATCTTATTTTTATGATGATATCCACTAGTACAAATTAGAAGGGTATGCAAATTAGTGCAATACAAGAATTTTTTGAATTTTTTCGAGTTCATTTACATAATTTTTATAGTCATGTAAAATTATAAATTTTAACATTTGAAAATGTATAAATTTTACATAGTTATAAAATTAATGTTATACACCACAAAAAAATTAATATATTTATATACCGCTCTATTTTTTAATATACTTCCAGTCTGTATGATTGAATTTTTTAAATAAATTATGAATTCATAAATATAGAATTAATTAATAAATTTAAAAAAATGAGTTATAATCTTATAGTTTAATTACCTTAATCCTATATATTGTTCTATGGATGAATAAATCAGTCTTTAGCAGTTTTATGGTAAAATATAAACATAAAAATAGTTTGAATTGTCTCAGTTTTATTATCCACTTGATATATTCTTTATTTTATATTATATAATTCTGTGTCTTATATTATTCTTCTGTATTCCAAGGTGAAAATCAGTATGAGTAGATTTGGTTTTGGTTCGGTTGATCTGGGTTAATGTATTAAAAAAAAATTAATTCGATTTAATCGAGATAATTCGAATACTAAATAAGAGATAAAAAAAATGAAAAAAAAAAGAAAGTGTATTTGCGTAATCATTTGGTTGAATTGGATTTAGATCAAACAAATTTAATTTCCCATCGACTACCCTTGCATAGATTAAGGATAAATAAATTTAGGATCGTACTAAATCTTCAAATACTCGTCTTACATGTAAGAACGCTCCAAAGTCCAACCACCGTATAACGTTTTCTTACGTTTTTCTATTTTTTGCGTTTTCAAATGTTTGCATACGTTTTTCCTTCTCTCTTTTTGTTCTTATTAGGAAACATACGTTTCTCACATTTATTAACCCACAAAAAACCAAACGGAGGGGAGAAACATGTGAGTGGAAATCTTTTAATTGCATATGTATATATTAATTATATTTCAAAAGAATTTATAATTTCTATATATTTAAATAAAATTGAAAATTACTATTATGTGTTTTATGCATGAGATCTCGTCTTTGGGGGAGATGTTTCGAAAACTTTTGGACTTAACTCCTCCCTTTTATCCTTTTTTTTTTAAATTTCTCTTAATACATTTTATAGTTTTTCAATATAATTTATTTTATATAATTTTAACCTTACAGATAGTTAGAACATGAAAAAATAAGACAATTTACTAAAGTTCATATAATTTGACAATGTAAAATACATAATTGTAATAATTAGATAATTATCACATTTCATCCATTTAAATTATATTAAAAATTGTAACTATCAAGGTATAAATACATAGTCAAATTGTATGAAATTTGACAAATACTTCTATTTTTTATGTTCTAACCAAATCATACGGTAAAAATTGTAAAATAAATTATATAAAAAAATTATAGAGCGCGTTGAAATAAATTAGAGGAAAAAAATGATAAAGATTAGCTAAATTCTGAACTTTTAATTTTGTCAGGGCGATCTTTTTGAGAAAAAAGACGAACCTAGGATGAAGGGATATATATATATATATAGGGGACCGATCCATGTCTAACGTTAGCTCTGGAGTCTTTCGTAGCTAACACTTTTACAGCCGTCCAACGAATGATCCAACGCTTGAGATCAAACTAAAAAAAAATACCCCTTCCGCCAGTGTTAGTAGCGGAAGGCATATTTTTATTTTAAAAAAATTTTCCCCTTCCGCTGGTAACATGGCGGAAGGGAAAAAATTTTTCAAAATTTTTTTAATTTTTTTTTTCTTTCCGCCAGTCTCAGTGGCGGAAGGCAAAAAAAACAAAAAAAAAATTCCCTTTCCGCCACTGTCACTGGCGGAAAGGGTAAAATTTTTTTTTTTGCCTTCCGCCAGTGGGAGTGGCGGAAGGGAAAAAAAAAATTTCCCCTTTCTGCCAGTGGGAGTGGCGGAAAGGGGAAATTTTTTTTTTTCCTTCCGTTACTCCCCTTCGCCTGCCTTCCGCTAGTCTTGTGCTTGATAGTAACAAGTACAATATATTTTTTCTTCCTTCCTTCGTGATATGCTATATATATATGATAACAAAGACCTAGGTCAAAAAACTATCGTATTCCGCCGCATGTAAGTTTCCTTTTTCGTTCTATCGTTTCATTTTTTTTCTTCGTTCTCTAGTTTTATGAAAATTATTTATTTTGAATCTAACTCATTTATTACAAAATTTTTCTTTATTACAGATCAGATAAGCATATCTCAGGTTGACATTTAAATCAGGTTTTCAGCTCTTCACCTTCTTCATTTTAAAATGAGTGATAACGATAGAATATATGATGTCGATACATTTTTTGATGATTCGGATTCGGATATAGGTATGAATGTTGAGAACGAAGAACATGATATTGAGGAAGAAAATAATATGGAAGAACAAAATAATTTGAATGACAAAGAAAAAATAAATATAGACAGTGATGGTGTTTGTCCTCCGTATGTGGGTCAAATATTTACAAGTATATTTGAAGTTGAAAAATACTATAATGCATATGCTCATAATAGTGGATTTGAAGTAAAAATTTTAATGAGCAGAAAACATTCGGGGTCAAATCAATTAGCTCATAGACTATATACATGTAAAAAAGCAGGTAGACCTATTAAGAAAAAAAATTTGTTTGAAAATGAAAATGATGATGATAACATAATCCGGAGGAAGAGAGATATTATTGAACGCACAATGTGCAAAGCGAGAATGTTTGTTGTTCATAACGTGCAAAATAATATTTGGTGTGTAACAAAAGTGGAATTAAATCACAATCATTCAATAGTTACGCCTAGTAAAATAGATTTCATGGCAACACATAAAAATATAACAGTTGCTGATAGAGAGTTAATCAATTTACTCCACCGATCAAAAATCAAACCAAGTTTGATCATGAATGTGTTGAGTACAATGAGCGGTGGAAGGACAAATGTTAAATTCACCATCGAAGATATTCGAAATGTTATACGCAACTTGCGACATGACGCATTTGATACAAATGATGCACAAGAAGGTTTGACAGTTTTAAAGAGACTAAAGTCAGAAATTGGTGGAAATTTCTTTTATAATATAAAAGTTGACGAAGAGAATCGCATTGCATGTATCATGTGGGTGGATTCTCGATCAATTATTTGTTATAGAAATTTTGGAGACGTAGTGACCTTTGACACCATTTATAGAACAAATACATATGGGATGCCATTTGTTCCAATTACGGGAGTTAATCATTATTATCAGTCTATTTTGTTTGGGTTTGCCCTTATCAAGGATGAAACAGAAGATACATTTGTTTGGGTGTTAGAAAATTGGCTAGAAGCGGTTGAGAATAAAATTCCGTTGACGATCATAACTGATCAGGATAGAGCCATGAACAATACCATTGCTACCGTATTGCCTTCCACCAAACATTTGATATGTACTTGGCATATCAGTAACAAATTCCCGGAGAAACTGCATCATTTATATAATAGTTATGAAACGTTTAAGGAAGATTTCGACAGGTACGCATCTATTTTTACAAATAGTCGAAGTTAAATTGTCAATATTTTTGTGTTGTCATTTATAATAAGTTGTTATTGTAGGTGTTTGTATTCAGTGACAACTGCCGAATTCGAGGAAAGGTGGGCAAAATTGGTGGAACAATATGATTTACAACATCACGAGTGGCTTCAATCTATGTATAATGTAAAGGAGAAGTGGATTGGAGCATACTCAAAGTCATATTTTGCTACAGGGATGACTACAACCGGGAGAAGTGAATCCATGAACAGTTTTTTTGATCAATACGTAAATAATTGTACCGGTTTGAAAGATTTTGTGATTAACTCACAAATAGCCATTGAGAAACAATACTTGAATGAGAGAAAGCAAGATCTTGGAACTGAGTACAAGACAAGAAATTTGCGTAACGGAACTTTATTGGAGAAGCATGCGGCAGTTGTATATACGAAGAATATTTTTAAAGACTTTTCGAATGAGTTCTATGAGGGTCAAAAGTTAACGTGTCGTAAGATTCAGAAATTTGGGGTCGGTGGTACAAAGGGATATACAGTTTTCAATGAGGAGGTACCACAAAACCGATGATATTATTACGTTGTCGTTAAACACGGGGATTTCGACAATGTGACATGCATATGCCAACGCTTTGAGCACAGCGGCATGATTTGTAGACATATTTTGAAGTATATCACCTTCAAGAGCATAAATGAGATTCCAATGTCTTTGATTTGTGGCAGGTGGATGAGAAATGCAAACAAAATTCATGGTAATCCTATTCACATAAATGAAGTAAATGCTGAATCAAACTCTGATGTCGGTGATATTAGTACAATACGGTACAATCATTTGAACAGGGTTTATCAAGAAATTGCAACAATTGGTTCGACATCTCAATCGTCTTACGTGCATGGTCTTGAAAAATTTTTTAAAAAAAAATTCCCTTCCGCCAGTGTTAGTAGCGGAAGGGGTATTTTTTTTTTAAATTTTTCCTTTCCGCCAGTGTTAGTAGCGGAAGGGAAAAATTTTTAAAAAAAAAATACCCCTTCCACTACTAACACTGGCGGAAGGGAAAATTTTTTTAAAAAAAATTTCCCTTCCGCCAGTGTTAGTAGCGGAAGGGGTATTTTTTTTTTATTGCTCCTTGTTTCCTCCGCCAGTTCTTTTTCTTTGTTTCTTCCGCCCAACCTAGTTTATTTCCCCTCTTTTTCTCTCCTTCCGCCGCTACTTGCTATCTCTTCCAAAAAAAATTTCTTCTTCTTCCATCTAAACAACTTCTAAATTTTACTCCCTTCTTCTTGATTCTGCTGTTTACCGCCCCAAATCAAGTAAGCCTTTGTAATATCGAAATTATAAATTTTTTATTTTTTTAAATTTCAGTTTGTTTTTCGATTTTTAATATTTTTTGTGTGTGCAGTGTGTGTGTGTGTGTTTTTTGTGTGTGCAGTGTGTGTGTGTGTATGTTTTTTGTGTGTGCAGTGTGTGCAGTGTGTGTGTGTGTGTGCAGTGTGTGTGTGTGTGTGTGTGCAGTGTGTGTTTTTTTTGTGTGCAGTGTGTGTGTGTGCGCAGTGTGTGTGTGTGTGTGTGCAGTGTGTGTGTGTGTGTGCAGTGTGTGTGTGTTTTTTTTGTGCAGTGTGTGTGTGTGTAGTGTGTGTGTGTGTGTTTTTTTTGTGTGCAGTGTGTGTGTGTGTGTGCAGTGTGTGTGTGTGTGTGTGCAGTGTGTGTGTGTGTGTGTGTGTGTGTGTGTTTGCGTGTGTGCAGTGTGTGTTTGTGTATTTTTTGTCTGTGCAGTGTTTGATAAAGCCTTTTCAATATTTTATAAGTTGTAATAGACAATTATCAATTAAATCCGGTTCCCGAAGATAACAGTTTGTTGGAAGATCAACCTACTCATATATCGACGCACATATACAACACAAATGAATTCAGAGTACTCGACGTTGCTCAACACAGTAATCAGAGGTATGATCTTTGGATGTTGAGTGACGCACAGAAGGATATACTTAATGCAGTTGGAATGCATGCATTTACACACGGATGTATATTCCCAAGACACGATGCATCATTCATTACTGCATTAGTGGAAAGATGGAGATCATCTACAAACACGTTTCATTTTAATAGTGGTGAAGTGACAATCACATTGTAGGACATCCACTATATAATCGGTTTACCCATTAATGGGAAACCCCTTACTTGTGGTGTTTTGTCCGAGAAGGAACAAAAGAAATTGTTTCAAGACTGCTTTGACGAACGGTTCTATAACCAATTCTACAAGGAAGCAAAGCACGGTGGTGGTATCCGTTTGACGTGGCTTTTGGAGTGTTTTCGTGAACTGCCAGAGGATCCACCGGTTGACTATATAGCTATCTACACAAGAGCCTACATACTTTGGTTGTGTGGTGCTATATTGTTTCCCATAAAAAGCAAAGACATATGCCCAGCTAGGTATGAATAAATTATTGTCTTTGTTATTATAATTTGTTGTCATAATTTGATATCAATTTGGTTAACGCGTTGTTTTAATTTTCATGTTAGGTACATGGTTTTTGTTAGAGATATTGAAGATATAGTGAACTACGCTTGGGGTTCAGCAGTCCTAGCAGCCATTTACCGAGCACTCCACGATATACCGAGCACTCCATGATGCATCCCACTACCGAGAAGTTAAGGGTAAAATTGTCTTACATGGAAGGATAACGGGATGCATGACAGTCGTGCAAACTTGGGCATATGACAGACTATGGATAGGACGTCCAATGCCTCGGCCTGGATCTGAGTTGTGGTCGCCGCGTGTGTTAGCATATGCATACGCTAAGCATGCTTACTATAAGGACATGTGAGCAGATCCACACCACAACGTCCTAACATACCAGTCTGAGTTTGAAAATCAACCATAAGACAAATTCACCTGGAAGCCGTATAAGCCTATTCAGATGGTTGATGGTGATGATGAGGACGCTTGGATGGCACGACTGTTCGCAAACAGTCGAATCCCACTGATACATTTTGACGAGATTGAGTATCAGATGCCAAACAGAGTCCTTAGGCAACTGTGTCATTATCAAATGATACCTGACCCTCCTGTTGATCACACTCACTTAAGGTTGAATCGGGCAGAGAAGGAGAATAGATTTCAAGTCTCCAATTACGAAGCATTCGGAGCGCCGTACGTTGAGATGTGGCACGACTTCCAGGAGAATCTTGTGGGATTGTTGGTATCTGAAAATACCAACCAAAACAAACTAGACACAGACGTGTACTACTTGTGGTACAACAAGGTGACACGAAGACGAATTGCAAAATCGGCTGTCACTGATATCCGATACAGTAATCGTGTCATTATTGATCAACCTCATGTAATAAACGTGGCACGTACTATTAATTATAATCATTTCATTGCATTATATCTATTTTGTAACACTATTAACATATACTTGTATCTTTTTATTGTGCAGTTGAAACAGACACTGAGGATGTTGCAGCAGTGGTCGAATAAACCTCCCCAGATTGAACAACAATATCAAGCACTATTAACTGATAATAGTGCTCTGTTTCAACAAATGCAATTGTCCAATCTCGGGGTTTATTCGGAGCAACCCTTCTACACTCCGTCCTTCATTGATCCTTCAGAAGCTCCAACTTCCATGACGTTTATATCGGATCCTCCAGTATCCTTCACAACTGAGTTCAATCCTTTCGCAGAGCATCCAACTGTAACCCATTTATCCCAAGAGGCACCACCCGTCCAGAATCTGGCTAGAGTGTCAAGACACGATCTATTGATGGTTCCGGTCAAAGGGGGCATGGTAAATCCTTTAAACCCTTAGAAGGTGAATTGGTTGACTCGACACTGGTTTAATGGTGAACCAGTAGATGATTCGCATTATTGGCCTCGAAAAATTAAAGGTTACAATATTACTCAACAGTAGGCCACAGAATTATCGCCTGGGGCATGGTTAGGCAACACAATTGTGGACGCCTACCAAGAATTGTTGGCAGAAAGAGACGCCGTCATAACACGGACGAGAAAGAGGTTAAAAAGAAATTTGTACTATCTGCCGACTTTCTTCATTGTCGTGGGTCAAACCATGATAAATGCCGGTGTCGAGACTGATATTGCAAATGCAGTTGATTTTGTACAACACTTTGTAGAACAAAATGAGTTACGTGTTTCGGAATGTGATGTCATTTTCATGCCATTCCATTCTCGCATACACGAACATTTTGTCCTGGTGATGTTCAATGTTAAGGCATGGGCAATAAAAATCATTGATCCTATGCATCCAGAGATGACTCCGACACAGTTGGATGCGCGATACCAGGCCGATGTTGTAGTTGCGGTAAGTACGCAAGATTTTATGTTGCTTTACATTTGGTTTAAATTTTTTATTGTCACTTACTAATGTTTTGTTTTTTGAATTAGTAGAAGACTCTTGTACCTATATTGCTAAGATTTGCTGCCCCTGAGACCAATTGGCCCCCAAGAGATGCAAGACTCGGGAAGAAAGTTGTAGTGGCGAAACAACATAATGGTTCAAACTGTGGGGTTTACATTTGTAAATATATGGACGCAATCTCACGTGGACTAAATCCCACTGCAGCTAAATGGACAGTTCAAGATGCATCCATTCTTCGCTTGCGTCTTGCTTGGGAACTGCACAAAGGAATGGCCAGGGGTCCTCCTAGAGGGTATAAGATGGCAGGATCACAGACGTTGGATTCTGATGAAGACTAATGCTAAATATGTACGATCAATGGAGTGAAATTGTATTTGTTTTAACTATATTTGATTCATATGTAATACAATTTATGTTTGTCAATGTAATATATATATTTTTTCTCAATGGTGTGTTATATATTTGTATTTATTGATTGTGTGTTATACAATTTGATTTTTCAGTGTAATATAATGTATAACAATAAAAACATATGACATAAAGGTTTAAAATAACATTTTATCAAGCAATTCTTTTTTTAAATTAGAGGAAGACTTTAAAAAAAAAAATAATCTCTTTCAAGAATAAATATCAAGCACTCAAAATGTTTTTACTCTGAAAAAAAATCCTCAAATTAAATTTTAAAAGTTATTTTTACACTGAAAATGTCTGACATAAGCCTTTAAAAAAAATAATAAGGTCAAGCGGAAAAACGTCTTAGTGGCGGAAAGACAAAAATTTTTTTTTTTCCCTTCCGCCACTCCCACTGGCGGAAGGCAAAAAAAAAAAAAAATTTTACCCTTTCCGCCAGTGACAGTGGCAGAAAGGGAATTTTTTTTCTTTTTTTACCTTCCGCCAGTGTTACCAGCGGAAGGGGAAAACTTTTTTAAAATAAAAATATATCTTCCGCTACTAACACTGGCGGAAGGGGTATTTTTTTTTTAGTTTGATCTCAAACGTTGGATCATTCGTTGGACGGCTGTAAAAGTGTTAGCTACGAAAAACTCCAGAACTAACGTTAGATATGAATCG
Source organism: Centella asiatica (assembly GCA_014636745.2). Classification (NCBI taxonomy): domain Eukaryota; kingdom Viridiplantae; phylum Streptophyta; class Magnoliopsida; order Apiales; family Apiaceae; genus Centella; species Centella asiatica. The sequence goes on from CM025782.1 coordinate 15,061,107, forward strand.
GTCCTCGTATATATATATATATATATAAAAGGAAGTTGAAACTTTTATTGGTTGGATGTGGAACTTCATAGTATATCTCGGAGTTACCCGACAAATACGAGTCTCTATTTACTCTATAATAACATTAAATTATAAATTTAGACTCTCCCTACTTCTAGTTAATTGAATCTGAACTCCTATATTATCAATATTCTAAAATGTATGATATTTGATTTTTTAAATATAATTTTAAATAAAATTTAGTATATATTAAATATTTTATATAATTGTAATTTTTATTTAAAATATTTTTAATTTTTAATATTTATTTTTTTAAAATAAAATATTTAATATATATTAAATTTTATTAAAAATTATAAAAAAAAATCAAATATAATGTGTTTTGAAATGGAAAGAATTAGGATGAGAGATTTACAAATGTAAGAGACAGAAGGAACGAGTAAATAAAGAGAAAATGGAGTCTGCAAATACTGTACAAGTTTGTGGGTAATATTATACAGATATATCGTAGTCCATGTATTGTGTCTCCTAAACACGGACTATGCTTTAACGTCATATGTAGAAGGAAAATATTTAACTTCTTAAAATGTCAATTACGTATAGAAATGGATGGATGAAGTATGTATTCATAATATAGATTCTGGAGTGAGCAAAAAAAAAAAAAAAAAACTGAAAATTGAATTAAATTGACGAAAATATTTAACTTCTTAAAATGTCAATTACGTATAGAAATGGATGGATGAAGTATGTATTCATAATATAGATTCTGGAGTGAGCAAAAAAAAAAAAAACTGAAAATTGAATTAAATTGACGAAAATAATAAACTTAACAAAAATATTAAACTGCACTTTTGATTGTATATAATATAATGTTAAACATAATGATCTTTAGGTAAAAAAATAACATACCGATTTTTCATTCTTACATACGTGATAGAAAGTTGAGAGATATATATATGTTTGTATATAAATGCTGAACAAAATTTTTATTTAAAATATCTTAAATAGGTAACTAAATTAAATCTATTGTTGTTCCAATTTGATTCAACATTCAATAAAATTAATCATAAACGAGTCATGAAAAGCCAAATAAAGATTTTATCCCTAAAAATTCTCTAATTTACTTTAATTTGGTTCAACATGACTTATAACTTTTTAAATTAAAATTTAATTTATAATCAACTACAATTATTATGTAATAAAACTAATTTATTTAGGGTTTTAAAGTTTTTTTCTTTTTATTGTAATAAAATTTTATTAAAATACAACTAAAATAATGATAAAGAATACTTATAAATTATAAAAATAATTTAATTTTTTAAATTTGACTATACAAATGTATAACTATAAAAAATAAAACTCATATAACTATAAAAAATAAAACTCGTATAACTATAAAAAATAAAATTCGTACTTCACATTGACATGAGTAACAAAGATTCACATTGACATGAGTAACAAAGATTGTATTTTAAGGAAATAAAACTTTTATATGAGGAGTGATTCCACCCGTAGACATTTATATGACTTTCGAAATGTTATTCGGTTCAATATTTTCGATTTATATCTCATCACTCTAATCGTAATTGCATTGAATGTCATTCGCAAGTGAATAAATATTTGTAAAGTTTTTGACACTTTTATTTCGTTACGGGACGTACATAGCTTAACATTTTAAATATTTTTTTGTTAATCAAACTAATACAATATTCTTTAAAATATGTCATTCTCTTTAACAATAAAAGTTACTCCCCCAATCTAAAATTAAAAACACATTTAGTACTATTTGCAAATTTTATAATAATATTCTTTAAAATATATCATTCTCTTTAACAATAAAAGTTACTCCCCTCAATCTAAAATTAGAAACACATTTAGTACTATTTGTAAATTTTATAATGCTAGTTGTGATTTAAATTTATATGAATATAAAAATATAAAAGGTTATATTTAAGAGTATTTTTATGTATTTCATAATATGTTACTTCAAAAATACTAAAATTAAAAATTTCACTTCAATGTTACATTATAGATTTCGTAAACCTATTCTATGTGACATTATAGATTTCGTAAACCTATTCTATGTGCGTTGAAATAGGTCTATAAGTTTAAAATAAGAGCATTTCTTAAGTATAATGAAATTATAAAGGATACAACAATTCTACATGGTTATTGACACATGTATATACGTGTGTATATATTTTTCTTTTCATCAAACAATTATTTTTACTCTCAAATATGTGTGGTTGCGTATTTTTTTCTCTTTTCAGTGACCCAGACTCATGGATGGTTATTTTTTAGACTAAAGTAGATAAAAATGTAAAGGCAGGAAAAAGAAGGAAAAGAAAGAGGCGGTAATTAATAAGAGGACAAAAAGGTCATTAAGCATGTAATGACTTTCCCTCCTTGAGAACTAAAAACCGCTAATGGTAAACACACTATCGTACATACATCATGCCCCGTAAACCAAGCCCGAAACGCATGATTTACCAGCCACCATCCATGCCTACGTGCTCAACCGCCATTGGCCACCTTCTACTCCTCGGGATTCACACCAACGCAGCATTAAAGAAAACACAAGGAAATTATTTTTTTAGAAAAAAAGAAAAAGAAAAAGAAAAAACACACACCCCCCGCCCCCCCCCCAACCCCCAGTCTGTGACTACTCTCTGTGTGTGTGTCACTCTCATCCTCTTGTCTCTCTACTCCACTTTCTCTCTCCTAAAGAAAATGTGTTTTTTCTCCCTCTGAATTTTCGAATTTTCTCACTACTTTCTCACTCTAACCCCACTCAATCCCACCGTTTTCAGACTCTGCATTGCATGATCTTCCCATTACGTTCAATTTCGACTGCTAATGCTTGAGTTTTCGCTGAGATATTTGAATTTGCTTCTGTAATTGTATAATTATGCTTGAAGCCGTGGACAGTTCCGTCGTCAATGGCGGAGGTTTTTCTCAGTTGCAGAGCTGTGGGGATAGCAGTGAAGAAGAGCTCTCCGTCTTGCCGCGTCATACCAAGGTTGTTGTCACCGGGAATAATCGGACCAAGTCGGTGCTTGTTGGGCTTCAGGGTGTTGTCAAGAAGGCTGTTGGACTTGGCGGGTGGCATTGGCTGGTATATTATTTCTCTAATTTATTTTGATATATTCATTTCTTGATCTGGGTTTTGATTAATTTTGGTTTTTGGTGTATAATGCAGATTGAATTTTGGGGTTTTAACTGTTTAATTGGATGTTTCCTTTTACAATGTGTGTTTTCTGCTGACGGGGTTTCTGAATTTTGAGTTTAGTGGCTTTCTCTTGTTATATTCTTGCTGTTTTATTTTAATTATGGTGTAATCTTTACAATTTGATTAATTTCTGGTTACTCAATGTTCTCTTTGAAGTATAATGCAGCAGGGTTTTATTTTCTAGTCATTCTAAGCCGAAATTATATGATTCTGTTTTTGGAAATAAGCTCTAGTTCTGATACGTTCAATATTGTTTGTTTATTGCTTGTTGGTTTTAATTACTGGATCTGAGGTTTGTTTTTCTATTCTCATAGCAGAAAAGATTTCTTTGGCAATTAAATTGTTTAGTGCTCGTATTCTATGAGCTGATTTTTTTGTTACGGTATTACTTGCATATTTGAGATTTAGTTATAGTAATCTGTTCTTCATTCAATTGGGTCAGTAACTTTGGTAATAATTGTTTATGATATTTTGTGTGGCTGATATTAATTGGATTTGGATATTGCAATGGTTACCAAATATATAATTTAATCTTCACTGTCTTATCTTTCTTACTCAATTTATCTGAAATTTGGATTGCTCGGCATGGTCTTATGTTATGAGAAAATATTTTCTAGATTATTAATAGTTATAAGAGGCTGATGCTTTTTGTTTAACAAAATACTTGACTGAAGAATAATGAGCTTGCTGCTAGACAGTCATCTTCATGACCATGCACCTTCCTTGAAGGCATAATGATAGGCGGAATAGCTCAGGCAGTTCAACCTTTCAACTACTGAGCTAGTGTTTCTGGTTCAATTGTTTATTTATATATATATATTGTTATCTATTTATTAATTTCTTTTTGTTTGACTTCAATTTTATAGATTTTTTTGGATGCATCTAATGGAAAGGAAAATTTAAGCCAATCAAGGGGCCTGCTCCACTTGTCAATTTAGTAACTATGATCCAATATATATTTGCTAATAATTATTCATAAAAAGTATGTATGATGTATAGACCCGACAAAGGTTTCAGCGAATGTTCTGTTGTGTTTTCTTTGCGCTCTTGTTCTTGTGTGACTCATGTTGGCTCTTGATTGGACATACAATTATATTATGCCTTTTGCTTAGCATGTGCATTTCTTTTTGTGGATAAATAGAGGAAATTTGCAGCATTTCTGATTTGATCTCTGTTGAAAATTAAGTGTATTAATTTTTGCATGATCTAAAGCAAATAGTTGAGGTAGTCGATTTTAATGTATTTTTTTTGTTTTTATTTTACATGTACCTTTTTAAGGTGTTTTTAATTTATATTTCTTCTTAATGTTGATCAATATACACATATTCAAAATGTCTGTTGCCCGTCATTTTCTTCTAGTTCTGACATAACTGTGTTAATATCAGCTAAAGTAGCTTTTATTGATTAATTTAAATAGCGTTAGAGGTTATTGAATGTGATGTTGTGCTATTTCATCTTAATTTTTATCAAAGATGGACATTTGAATGTGTTTTGCTACAATCCATAAAATGTCATGTAATCTTTGTCTATTCATTTTTGCGTAAAGAATATAATGAGTTTCAGATGGCTCCAAATCTTTTTCCTAATGTTGTTCGCTCTAGCAGTCCTAGCCGTAAAGTATAATATATTGACATTTTTCATATTATTTCCTTTGTCAAAATCTTTGCTGAGGTTGTTGAGCCTGCGCTATCTAATTATGGATGTCATCTAAACTAGTTATGTTTGCCTTTAAGTGAGATATGATTTTAAATTTCAAAATTTTCAGGTGCTTACAAATGGCATAGAGGTAAAGCTACAGAGAAATGCTCTGAGTGTGATTGAAGCTCCTACTGGCAATGAGGAAGATGATGACCTTGAATTTGACAATGTGCAGTGGAATGGCTCGGATTTGGGAGAACTTGGTAAGTAAATTATGCTATACTATTCTGTTCTGCTACTGGGCGAAGGCAATAAATAGAACATGATTAGAAAATTAGACATAGATGTGCTGAAACAACATGTCCAAAATTTGAGAAAAGATCCTCTGTATAGAAAACAATTTTGATTTAGTAATATCATACCCGGCTCATTGCCAATCTTTTATGAAACATTGTGCGTAGGATTTGATATTGAACCAGAGTATATTTTCATTCTCATCTGTTTCTGTACCACTCGAAAATTTTGAGCTGTGAAAATGTTAATATTTCCAAGGGAAAGATTGTTGATGTAAATATGCTATGGATCTGTCAATTTATCCAATTTAAGAGCACTATTTATTTTAGTGTCTGTCATTTTAGGGCTTGCCCAATATAATACTCCATGTTTATCCAATTCTACAGGATCTGATGATACTCAGAAGTCGCACAGGTCAAGGAGTCGCATGCATAAGTCAACTGGGTCATCGCATAAGACTATGAGAAGATCTCTCTCTTGTGACTCGCAGTCCAAGGATTGTCTTACTGCCACAAAGGGATCCATGGTAAGGAAGATTTTGATGTTTTTCACAATCATTTTTAGCTTCGTTAAATATTTTTAGTTTTTTTTTTTTATTTGGCTCAAAATCAAAAACCTACCGTGTTGTTTAATGTGTTCTGTCTAAACTTTCTATTTAGAAGGTTGACCTCAGCAAGCTAGAAATGGCTGCATTGTGGAGATATTGGCGACACTTTAATCTTGTGAGTAGTTGTCGGAAACAAAAATATTATTTCTTTCCAACTGGCTCTGAATTGCTTCTTGGCTATCATACTCAAACGTGGTTATATTTATTTTTTCAGGTGGATGCGATGCCCAACCCATCCAAGGAGCAATTAATTGATGTAGTTCAGAGGCATTTCATGTTGATGGTACTTGTGAATTTTCGTGATTACATATTTTTCGATGTGAGCCAAGGCTTATTAGATCACTAGAGAAGAAATTGTTTTTTGCCCCCCAAAAAACTATATGTTCATGTCAAAAGTATTATTGACCTGATCATGAAATTATGTGCAGACAGGATCAAATGCTTATTATTGACAATTCGTTACTAAATGCAACTGATGTGGGTTAATTTTATTGACTCTTACATGATAAATGTTCATGAACTGAACCACTATGTTTTTGGTGTAGCAATTGGACGAGTTGCAGGTCATTTCGGGGTTCGTGAAGTCCGCAAAGAGATTGAAGACAGTGTGCAAATGACATCGTCACAGCCCAGTACAAAGTTTGTTGCATCGATCATTTTGTTGTTGACGCTAACAGTTACTGATGGAACATAAAGAAGTCTCCTTCCCTCTACAGTGGTGCCCGTAACATATATTTATCCTGCGGTCTAAATTATTTGTCTAGCTGGGTTAGTAGGTTTTGGTATTCTCTGAGTTGTAGAGCTTACTCAACTCAATTTCCAGTTGTAGTTATTATGTAGATATAGTATGTAAACTAAAAAAATCGACCCGTAAGCAACTTCATGGGGGGAGTTTTTAAGCTTGATGGATGCAATGTATTGCTGATAGAGGGAAGTGGGTTTTGCTTAAAAATGTATAGTGTTTATCTTAAATATTATCAGAAATACTGTTATTATCTGATTCGCAGTGGGGTTCTTACTTATGAGTTCTTGTTATTCCCTCGGTGCCTAAATGTGTGATTATTTGCATTTTGTACATCTTATTTAGCCTGAAATGTAACAAAGAAACTGGAATGGCGTGGAATTGGGAAACTGTGATAAGTTTGATTGCTAGTATGCTTGGGAAGCTGCGACTAAAATATTTAGTCGAGTCCTGCGGGGATGGTCGTTTTGGTTAGTTATTTCTTTGGTTTCAATTTAGAGATAGACCAATTTATATATAAATAAACGTGCACAAATTGATGTAACTAAATTTTATAGGGCATTGATGCATAAACAGACGTGATTAAATTTTATAGGGGATTAGTGAATTTTGATGGATTCTCAATTAAAAATTAAAAATTTAATGGTTGATAATTTATCATATATATTTGTAAGTTTGTTTGTGCAAGTTATCGGTCTTAATTAGAATGATAACATTTAGAATGATTTTGCTTTTGTAGCATAAGTAACTAGCTTCTAAACCTGTGGTAAATATTTTTAAAAATTTATAGTCTAATGATAGTGAGAACTGAGAAGTTTATTGTTTCCTTAATATACTTATGATTTGTTTCATCATAAAGATTCTTTGAATTATAAACATATGCTAAACTTCAAATAAAATCAAAATCTTGTTTATAAATAATTGGTCCTAATTATTTCTTGGAATTTGTAATTTTTGTTTCAAGTTCAAAATATGTGTTTTATTTTAGTTTAAAATTTTCTATGCAACAAGTGTATATTTGGTAAAAGAATTATTGATATAGTTGAGTTTTAAAGTTAATTTAAGAATTGTAATATGAAATTGCAATTTTATTAATTATAATTCTTTTTGAAATCGACTTTGGTAAGAAGTGAAATTTTATAATTAAACATCTATTTCAATTTTGATTTATGACTTATAAGTTGACCTACCAATTGAATTATTGAATTGTTTTTCGTACTTTTCTTAAATTATTTCAAGTTTGTAATAATATACGTGAATAGAGTTTGAAAAAACATTGACAGGACAAATGTACAGACTAATTAAACGTTGCAATTGCAACGGGAGAGAACTATGTTCGACTTCATAAGATAGACCAATAATATCTCTAGTTTTTCAGGTTTGAAAAGTATAATAGAGGGATTCTTTTCCCAGTTCGGTTTCACCTGTGTGTTTTTATATTTTTGAGTTCAATTGTCTTCTCTTTCAAACATCGGTACTAATATTTTTTAATTGTTATAGGAGTAAAAATCATGTCAAAATAATTTTATAACACCTTTTAACAATTATTTTTTAACTTTTCTGTTGAAACAATACTGGGTACTATTATCTTTCCTACTCCGTATTGTTTTTAGCTTTTCAGCAGCTGGGTTTGGTAATTGGTACGGAGCGCACTTGGACAAAAGTTGTAATGAGGAGGGGAGGTCATTGGTTTGACGTAAAGTGATGATTGTTCATTTAGGTATCCAAAGTTACTTTTGTGGAGGCCAAAATCCTATCAAATATTCCAAATTATGACGTCTGAGGATGTATCAATTTGAGGATATTCTCATACGATTTCATCAAGTCTCAAAGTATAAAATTAACCATATATAAAGATAATATGCTTTTGAATAAAAAGAAGAAGAAGAGATAATTACATTAAACACCGATAGTAAATATGATAATAATCTAAACATACTATAAACAAAAATTAAGAGGCAATAATTGTCCAATGTTATTGCTGTGCACGCTTCTTACTTTGTCCCCCCCCGACGTAAATTCACCATCAAATGCAGGGGATCTACATCTTTAATATATAGATTAATAATATTACTCACTTCTTTTTAAAATTAGAGGTACATTTAATACATACAAAATAAGTTTGCGAAATCTTTTAACTCAAAATTAATGTGAATTTTTTTATTTTTAATAATTTTGATGTGAAATACACGAAAAATATGCTTAAATACATTTTTTTTATGTTTTTAGATTGTTATAAATTCATATCACAAATAAAATTATAGTATTTACAAATAATATTACACTAAAAGAGAAATATATTTAGAGTCGAGTTGAAGACGAGCAAACACTGGTACGCTCATATTCTACTCTACTTAATATTTTGATACTTGAATTCGAACTCGAGTATCAAATCAAACAAAATTTTGATGTTTAGATTCTACTTTAATCAAATTCGAACTAGTTACGAAATACTTGCGAACATTTATTTGATCTATTTAGCCAAAGATAAATTGTTCTTAATATTAATTTATATTTTCTTTTTATAATATTTTTTATATTTTATTATAATTTTACTTACAAACAGTATTATTAAAGTAAATTTTATGCTATATATCATACTTAAATGAATTATTAAGAAAAAATTAACAATAAAATTTTTCAATATGCTATAATATTATAATATATAAAATATAATGGAACTATTCACAAGTAAAATTGAGCGAGCACCAACGTTCTCAGATTGCACTCGTGTAACTTATCAAACATTAAACAAACTCTTATGTTTGTATCATTTTTATATCAAATTTGAGTCGATCCAATTAATTTTTAAAAATTCAAGTGAATCGCAAAGCTTTTGGATTGTATTATAGCCTTATATATATCTATATATATACATACATCATATATATATATATATGTGTGTGTGTGTGTGTGTATATATATGTATATACATGTATATATATATGTTGTATATG
>CM025782.1:15070583-15095858 GCA_014636745.2 Centella asiatica
TGTGTGTATATATATGTATATACATGTATATATATATGTTGTATATGTATATACATATACATATAGATGTATGTATATAGATATACGTATATATAGATATAGATGTATGTATATAGATATAGATGTATGTACATAGATATACATGTATGTACATATATATACATGTAGATGTATGTACATAGATATACATGTATGTACATATATATACATGTATGTACATATATACACATGTGTATATACATGTATGTATGTACATATATACACATGTGTATATACATGTATACATGTATATATACATGTATATATGTATATATATATGTATGTATGTATATATATGTATATATATAAGGCTATAATACATAAGGAATATATGATTTTATTTATTAATATATTGATAACCCTTTAAACTAATTTTAACTCAATACTATATTTTGAAAGTTCCCTAAGATTAATCTTAGAAAAATTATTTAAGGTAACTTTAATTATAATATATTATAATAATTTAATCAACGATCCAACCATACGGATTAAATGAGCATACAAAAATAAGTTATTATATAAAATTTCATCAAATTTGAAGTTTTAAAAAGACTTCATCTAATAGTATCAATTACATATATTTTTCGATGGTTTAGATTTTTTAATTTATTGAATTTATAAAAAATGTAAAAGTTATCACAAAACAATGTAAAAATTTGCATACTATACGTGCTAGTTAATTAGATTATTAAAACATGTTAAGATCAAAGTTAACACCTCAACTATACGTGCTAGTTAAGGACACGTGCAAAATCTATATTTTTGGGTAACTGTTATGAATAATATGAATGTCCCTTCATTTTCAAGTTCCAAAAGCTTCTAACATATTCTTCCATTAATGTATAAATTTTTTGGCTTCTCAAATACTTATCATATTCATTGTATATCATGTATCTCCTAGCATATAAATAGACATGTATATGAGTTGAAAATATAGATCAAGTGATAACAATTCTCTACTATATTTTTCTCTCTTCTCATCTTAATATTATATTATATTATAATGTTAGTGTTTTTATAATACGTTATCAACACGAATAACACTTTCGATTAACATTTGAAGACCTCTTCCTTTTATTCCCAAGGTATGTATGTTTGTTGCATTTGGTAATTTATTTATTTTTAGTTTTATAACAATTATTATTTATTTCTAATAAATTTTATCATAATTATAGTTTTCTTATCATGTTCAATTTTCAATACATAGTATAAATTAATTACTAACATTCTTATTATTAATATCTAACTAATACATTATTTTATAGCTTTCTTATCATGTCAAATCTACCAAACTTGAATTTGAGGCTATTGATATTACGGGAAAAAATTATTTGTCATGCATATTGAATGTTGAAATCCATTTAACTGTTGAGGGTCTTGGAAACACAATTAAAAAGGAAATCAAGAATCTAAGTCAAACAATGCAAAAACTATGATATTTCTTTGCCATCATCTTTACAAAGGATTAAAATCTGAATATCTTACTGTGAAAAATCCACTTGACCTTTAGGAAAACATGAAAGATAGGTACGATCACCAAAAAATTGTGATTTTTCCAAAAACTCGTTATAATTGGATGCATTTGAGGCTTCAAGATTTTAAAACTGTCAGTGAATACAATTTCGCACTTTTTAAAATAACTTTTCAACTAAAATTATGCGGAGAAAATATTACTAATACTGAAATGTTAGTAAAAACTTATTCAACTTTTTATGCCTTAAATGTACTTCTCTAGCAACAATATAGAGAAAAAGGTTTTAAAAAATATTCAGAATTGATTTCATGTCTTCTCGTTACTGAACAAAATAACAAGCTTTTGATGAAAAATCACGAGTCTCGCCCAACTGGCTCAAGCCCTTTCCCAGAAGTGAATACGACTATATTTAATTCTGGGCGTGGACATGGTAGTGGTCGTGGTCGTGGATGCAATCGAGGAAATCAAGTCAGGAACAATCCAACTTTCAAACAAAGGATAACAAATCACAACCAGAAGTTGGAGAAAAAAGATGACCAAAGTAGACAAAAGAATTTTGAAGAAATTTGCTATGGATGTGGTGTGAAGGGTCATTGGTTGCATATCTGTCGTATGCTTAAGTACTTGGTTGAACTTTACCTAGCATCCAAGAAAGAAAAAGGAAAAACTGTTGAAACGAACTTGGATTTTCAAAGCAATAACCATGAGTATAATTTTTTTGATATGAATTATTCTGATATGACACATTTGGATGTATCTGATTTTTATGAAATCTCTGAAGGAAGTGGCTATATGAACAATAAAATATTGGATAACATTATGTATCTTTTTGTTTATTTAAAACTTGTGATTTGTGTTTATGTTTATCTAAAGTACATTATCTACTATCTAATTTTATTTTTATTTTTCTTTAAAGTGATATGGATACCTCTCATTCTCGTATTGGACATAATTTGAAATTTGAAGATATTTGTCTTGTAGATAGTGCAAATGCTCACACCATTCTTAAAAATGAAAAATATTTTACTTCTTTGCAAAAACAATGTGAGAAACCGAAAATTGTAAATGTATTTTATGATAAGAAATAATTCATTTTGTGTTAAATTTCATTTTTGTGTTATTTTTTTATGCATGGAGGCTAATCTCTTTAGAATGATGAATTCATATCTTCAATAAAAATTTTATGTTGATGTGATATCCATGATTATGAGGTTAAGCTCTTTAAAAGGTATTAAAAAGGGGATTAGCAAATCCCATATAAGATTATATTGATCAGCTTGGAAGAGGATGAGAGAATTACGTAGTTTTATAACTATGTGTTTGATTAGGAGTTGTTTAGGTGGCAAAGTCTTTGTGCATGTAGGACAACAGCTGTTTGCTGTCAAGAGGTTATGATGAACAGCCGTTTTACCGCCCAAATTAACCAATCATATTATCTCAAAGCTTAGTCTTAACCTACTGCTCTTGAACTCTATAAATACCTCATCCGAAATGAAATTCTTATTTCTTTACTAAATTTCTCTCTTAGAATTTCTTTTTAAACCTACCGTATCCATAAATTTCTAGTTCTTTCTCTTGAGCAATTATTTTCTTGAAACAAACAAGCTGTAAATCTTTTCCTTCAAGACCTAGATGTAAGAATCTTACGCTCTCTTCTGTTCTTCTTTTCTTGCATAGCATCCGAGAGTATTAGCTGTGTGTGCTAAGTCTTTAAGAAAGAAAAAGAAAGTTTTGAAAGATTATACTCTTTATGTTATAAAAAAAGAAGTTTTACACACAGCATAAAGGATGATGATTATGCATCTTAGGATTGAGTTTGTTCATTTCTGGGCATCATTCTTGTTATGTTAGGTTTTTCATCGTAGCAGAAATAAGTTCAATATTAGTTTCTGATGAGATGTTGTTAGTCTTTGATGAGATAATATTAGTCTTTGATGAGATGTTGTTAGTCTCTGATGAGATGTTGTTAGTCTCTGATGAGATAATATTAGTCTCTGATGAGATGTTGTTAGTCTCTGATGAGATAATATTAGTCTCTGATGAGATGTTGTTAGTCTCTGATGAGTTATTCTTAGTCTCCGATGCTTTAAAAGTTTTAGTCTTCGATGACGTTAGCCTTAGTCTTCGATGAGTTAAGATGACGTCATCAGTCTCTGATGAGTTATTTAGTCTTCGATGACGTCAGCCTTAGTCTCCGATGAGTTAAAATGACGTCATCAGTCTCTGATGAGTTATTTAGTCTCGGATGACGTTACCCTTAGTCTCTGATGGGTTAAATTAGTTCCTGATGACTTAGACTTAAAACTTTCAAGGTTTAAGAACATCGCATGTGCATTTTCCTCCTTATCTTTATCAAGGTATTAATTTCTCATATTAAATTGTACAGAATAACCCATTCACGAGTAAACTGAAGTTGAGTTTTATTTTGCTAAGGACTGAGGCAAGTATATCTATATTCAATCTGATGTTTATTCAAGTTAACGCATGATCATTTGATTCGATATGTGAGCAAGGCTGCAATTCATATATTTCAATTGCTTTATTAATTGAGAATGCTATGCTTTAAATTCCGCTAGCATGATATGACTGAAAGTACATGGATATAACTAAACTTTGATGTATCAATTGTTCTTAAATGATTATATCCGTGTAAGTACATGAAATGAGGTGTCCCGTAAAAGGGGCTAAGCCACATGGTTGGCTAGAGGAAAGGGAAGGTACTAATTTTTTTTTTACCTGACCTAGAGGAATGATATGTGACTACGTATGTTCACACAATGAGGGATCATACGAGCACAATTAGGTCAGCTGTATACCGTATGGTTAGTAGTTCCAACGGGTTTAGCCCCCGATGGATATTTTTACTTCAAAAATGTTATACATTGTTTTAAGAAGGATTACACAATTTCTTATCATCAATAATCCTCAAGATTCTTCAGGGATTTCTGAGGCATTAGCATTGCTCCATTGGGCCTCATAAACATAATTAACTCCCATTAATATTTCAGTTTTATTCCTTGATCTATTTATATACTTGCTTAGCGTAAACCGCTCATTTTTGTTGAACTTAATACTTTGCAGGATATGGTACAAAAGCTGAACCCTCTGATAAGGGGAAAGCAAAGATGTATGACTGCTAGGTCATGTTGACCCCTTTGAGTGGCCACTAAGGAAAGGAAGGAAAAAAGGAAGGAAGATGATAAAAGCTAAATTGTATATAGACTGAAAGCTGAGAATAGTTTAATTTCCGCTGATGGTGTAATATTTTGGATTGTAATAACTCATTGTTATCTCTCCTTAAATATTATTAAATTCCATGAATGAATGAGATGTAGTTTTATTTCCCTTTGACGGAACCCTAATTTGGTAAGGGTTTTGGGGCCGTCACAAATACAATGGTAATGTTTGTATAATTTCCGGAAGTACAAAATTGATTAAACGCTCTGGAAGAGCTAACTTGCTGTTACCTGGAGAAACAAAATTAATTATAAATGATGTATTACTCTCCTCCAAGTCACAAAAAAACTTTTTAAGTTTCAAAGATATTCGCAGAAATGGATATCATGTTGAAACAATAAGTAAAGAAATTAAAGAATTTGTTTATATCACACGCATTATATCAGGTAAGAAATGTGTTGTCGAACAAGTACTCGCTTACACTTCCGGATTGTACTACATAAATATATGTGCCATTGAGGCGAATATTATCATAAATCAGAAGTTTACTGATAGAAATAATTTTATTGTTTGGCATGACCGGTTGGAATATCCGGGATCGATAATGATGCGTAGAATTATTGAGAATTCATATGGACATCCATTGAAAAATCTTCTAATCAAATGAATTCTCCTGTGCTGCTTGTTCTAAAGAAAAATTGATTGTTAGGTCCCCTCCAGCTAAAGTTGGAGTAGAATTAGCTAAATTTTTGGAACATATTCATGGTGATATATGTGAGCCTATTCACCCATCAAGTGGACCATTTAGATATTTTCTGGTTTTAATTAATGCATCAACTAGATGGTCATATGTATTTTTATTATCATCTCGCAACTTGACGTTTGTGAGATTGCTTGCACAAATAATTTGATTAAGATGACAGTTTTTAGATTATCCTATTGGTTCAATTTGCTTAGATAATGCTGGAGAGTTTACATCACAAGCCTTTAATGAGTATTGTGCATCAATTGAGATAAATGTTGAACATCCTGTAGCTCATGTTCATACACAAAATGGTCTTGCAAAATCATTTATCAAATGAGTCCAATTGATTGCCAGACCATTAATTATGAGTACAATTCTCCCTATTTTAGGTTGGGGACATGCTATTTTATATGCAACAACACTTGTACGCATTAGACCTATAAGTTATCATAAATTCTCTCTTTTACAATTGGCTAAGTGAGCCTAATATTTTCCATCTCAGAACTTTTGGGTGTGCGGTATATGTCTCAATTGCTCCACCACAACGTACCAAGATGGGTCCTTAAGGAAGGTTGAAAATATATGTTGGTTATGAATCTTCTTCCATAATAAAATATCTTGAGCCATTGACAGGTAATATTTTTTTGACAAGGTCTATCGACTGTCATTTTGATGAAACAATTTTTTCAAAATAGGTGGGAGAAAATAAGATATTCCCAGGATCAGGGGGAGAGAATAAACAACTGAAAAATGAAATTATATGGAATGCATCATCATTAAATATATTTGACCCTCGTACAAATCAATGTGGACTAGAAGTTCAAAAAATAATTCATTTACAAGGTATTGCAAATCAATTGCCTGATGCATTCAATGATATTAATAAAGTGACTAAGTCACATATACCAGCTGAAAATGCTCATGCAAAAATTGATGTGTCTGAAGGACAGACTACTAATGCAAATGAGTCAAAACCTCACTTGAAGCATGGTTAACCAATTGGTTCCAAAGACAAAAAAATCCTCGAAAAAGAAAAGGAGCAAATAATCTAGATGCCCAAATAAAGGAAACAGAATTTGCTGAAGAGACCTGTGACGTGATGGATAAAACCTTGGAAGAGGTTAAGGTACCTGAAAGTATTGAAAGAGAAGAGATTTTAATAAATTATGTTATCACAGGAAAAAGATGGAACCGAAACGATATTATCGTCGACAAAGTTTTTTTTTATATAGTATAGCGCTTGATTTAATGATGGAAAATGAGGATCTTGAACCTAAATCTGTCGATGGATGTCGATGTAGAGATGATTGGCCAAAATGAAAAAAAGCAATACAAGAAGAATTGAATTCACTTGATAAACACAATGTTTTTGGACCTGTAGTCTAGACTCCTGAAGGGGCAAAACCCATTGGTTATAAATGGGTATTTGTGCGTAAAAGAAATGATAAAAATGAAATTACAAGATATAAAGCCCGTCTTGTTGCTCAAAGATTTTCACAAAGATCAGATATTGGTTATGATGAGACATATTCTCCTATAATAGATGCTATAACATTTCGTTATATTGTTAGCTTGGCAGTAATTAAGAAATTGGAAATGTGTTTGATGGATGTTGTTACTACATATTTGTATGGTTTCCTCAACCACGATATTTATATGAGGATACCTGAAGGATTTCAATTCCCAAGAGTACATAGGTCACATTCCAGTGACCTTTATTTAATTAAATTGCAAAGATCCTTGTACAGATTAAAATAATCTGGATGAATATGGTATAATCGTCTAAGTGAATATTTGTTGAAGGAATACTATATAAAAATGATCCTATTGAGGATAGACCAACTCCACTTTCCCATCCACTATCAGTTCAACTGGAGTGGGAAAGTGAGCTGTCTTCATGACATCCCCCAATAGCTTGGACTGTCCTGGTTGAGTTGAGATTTGCTTCTTTGGTTCCTCAACCATGACCCCCTTGCCTTTGTCTTTTGATGTTGGGGCTTGTGCAGAGGAAGAAAGAGAAGCTGCTTTTGTTGTTGTTGGAAGTTATGTTGTTGTTGTTGCTGCTGCAAGATCAAGATGTTTCTTTAGGATCCTGTCCATCATTGCTTGTAATTCAGCATCAAGGACAGGACCAGACTTTGATGTTTGTACAGGAACATATTGTTTGAATTGACCACTCTCCCCCTTTTTGACATCAACATCTTTAGGGTGAGAGGAGGTGGCCAAATGTGGAATTGCCTGCATCAATATGTGTTCCATTCTGTCTTGTTTTTGGATCAGGAGTTGGATATTGTCTTCTAGGGCTTGAAGTCGACTGTCAGTCTTGGACTTGTCTTTGATAAGAGTATCAATCGCAAAAATAGTCCTCCTTGGCAAGTTTCCTTCATAGCACCTTCTAATTTTGTCTATCTCCAACTCCATCCTTTCCTCCATTTTCTTCACTACACCATTTATGCCAGTAACCAAGAAGTGGTGAAACTTTGTATGTTTCTTATCCACCTTGGTTACTTTTTCAAGAATATCTTTAATTGATGGTGCAGCTGTCGTTGACCCTATATTGGTTACATAATCCTGCCTTAAATGGGCGGCTGCTTCCTCCAGAGTGTTGGAATATGTGGCATCAAGCCATTCATCAACATTTTCCTCTGTAGGTGGTTCAGACACAGGTTCATCTGCAAGCCTTGTCTTCAATACAGATATGTAGTCTTGTCTTTGTTGTAGACCATATAACATTTCAAAGTTTGCATTAGACATCTCAGATATAACATTTAATGCTGCATCCCCTGTGCTTGAACTGTTCCCAGTTTCTTCTGTTTGGATATTTGTGGAGGGAGCAGAAGAACCTTGAGCTGCTTGTGAGCTGGTTTCAACAGGTTGTAAAAATACACCAGCTGAAAATTTCTCTCTTTTATTTTGTTCAAGGATCTCATCCTTGCTCACACCCTCTCCTTTTGCCTGGGGTGGGGCACCCAACTTCTCTTGCTCTCCTTTTTCCAAGCTTTCTAAAGCTTGACTCTCTTATTTGTGTATATCCTCTTCTTTTTCCAGGTCAGGAGCCTGACTCTCACTATTTATTCTCACATCCTCACTTATATGGATAGGTGCACTCTGTCCTACAGAAGTGGGGGTTGGAGAGTT
Source organism: Centella asiatica (assembly GCA_014636745.2). Taxonomy (NCBI): domain Eukaryota; kingdom Viridiplantae; phylum Streptophyta; class Magnoliopsida; order Apiales; family Apiaceae; genus Centella; species Centella asiatica. Next base: position 15,079,157 of record CM025782.1, read on the forward strand.
ACTTGTGACTGCATGGATAGGGGGTTCCCTTTGTTTATCTTGGGCTAGGGATCTATCCATGGAATATGTTTGAAAGCTTGTCTCGAGTATTGGCTCCTCTTGAGAAAAATCAAGAAGATTTATATCAATAATATCAAAAGAATCAAGTGTGGGAGAAAAAGTAGTCGGAGACTAAAGTTTACGTCATTGGAGACTAGGGTTAAAAGCATCAGAGACTAAGCTGATGTCATCAGAGACTGAGCCTTAAAGCATCAGAGACTAAATAACTCTATCGGAGACTACACAATCTGACGTCATCAGGGACTAAAAGCACCAGAGACTAAAGATGAAGCATCAGGGACTAATCGTGATTTATTTCCTGAGAGATACAGAGTTCGAATTAAAAAAAGAATGTCTTCCACGTAGTTCAAGATATTATTGAAGACGTAGCTGGTAAGGAAACTAACCAGAAATCTCTTCGTAATAAAAAAGGAAAGATTGTGTTTGATTCGAATAAGGAAGCTAAATCAACATTGATTTAGAATAGGAAAACTATGAATTTAGTTTTTTTTTGAGAAGCTGTAATTAGTTTTATAGGATTGTATTTTTGAATAGTAATTTGAAGCTGTATAGGTTTTTCATAGTTCATATCTTTTCCTATACAAAATAGAAAAGAAGTTGACGATTACATTGTAGTGATTGTTAGAATTTGTATTCAATTGTTAAAATCAATACAAGCAATTGTTTATAAATTGATTCGTGTTCTTGTTCTTTATTTCCTCAAGTAATTATTAATTTCTTGAAGAACAAGTAATCGAAAAGAATTCAAAGAACTTGTATTCAACCCCCCCTTTCTACAAGTTTTCGGCTATCTCACTAGAAAAACAATTGGTATCAGAGCCTTTAATTGAATTTACTCAATTAACACATTCCAATAGATGGCCAACGATGAAGCAAGCAGCTCTAGCATAATGACGTATGCGGGAAGTCGTGATGGTGGTACTAAAATCCCTATTCTTAAACGAGAAGAATATCCGATGTGGAAGCAAAAGATGTACATGCACTTAAGAGCAACATGTCCAGATTATATTGATAGGATTGAGAAGGGTCCCTATCTACGTAGGAAATTTATTCCTGCTAAAACCGTCGATGGATCTGTTGTGGCGGAACACTTTGAACTTGCTCTAGAATGTGATTATACAAACGAAGATAAGTTGCAAGTGTTGAAGGATGCTAAGGTGATGAACATACTCTATAATGGAATTGATAAAAATATGTTCACAAGCATCATAAATTGCACGATATCTAAGCAAATCTGGGACACCATCAAAGTCCTATGTGAACTGACCAAGTCCGAAAGAACAAAAGGTCATTGTTGACACAACAATATGAGTTCTTTCAAGCAAAGCCTAGTGAACCAATAACGTCAGTTTATGATAGGTTCAACACTTTGCTCAACGATTTGAAAATACTTGGAAAGTCCTATGACAATGAGGATGTCAACACCAAGTTCATGAGATCTTTCCCTCCAAGTTGGGATCCAAAAACAACAGCTATAAGAGAGGCTCATGACTTGGACATACTCACACTGGATAGGCTCTATGGGAATTTAAAGACATATGAACTCGAAGTAGAGCAACGACAACGCATGCATGGCAGGGCCAAAGGAGCTGCGTTGATGGTTGAGACAAGCAAGTCTCAAGAGAAGCTTGATGATGAATCTTCCAATGCTAGCTCGACTGATCAGGATGATGAACTGGATTATGATGATGACATGGAGGAATTCATGGCATTCATGGTCAAACAGTTCAAGAAATTTAGAGCCAGCAGGAAAGGAAGAAAATCATCAAGGAAGCCTAACCCTAAACGTGAAGGTCAAAAGTCACCTTCGACTTAAAGAAGATAAGATGTTACAATTGTGACGGGTTAGGGCACTTTGCCAATGAGTGTAGGAAGTCGAGATCCAGTGATAGATCTAAGGATGAAAAATCAAGGAAAGAGAATAGCTTTGCTGACAAGAAATTCAAATCAAAGAGCAAAGTCTTGATTACTGAGGGAAAAGATTGGATTGACAACGACTCTGATGAAGAAGTTGTCAACTTTGCCCTGATGGCTCGAAGTGACGAGTCAAGTGATTTTACAAAGGTATGTGATGCAAATTAGAATTTTAATGTTCTTGATTTACTTGACACATCTAGCATTGAAAGCATACAAAAAGATATGTCTGATTTGCATGTTAGTTTTAGATATTTAACTATCGAATATACCAATATGAAAGAATCATGTGACAGTCTCTTGAAAAGAAATAAGTTTCTTGAAGAGAGAATGGCACAGTTTGACACCATCAAATCTGACTTAAACAAAGCTCATCATATGATTGATGTTTTGAAAAAGAGGGAATATTACTTAGTAGAGCAACTTGAAAATGCTCAAGCTAAGATTAAACAATGGAATACTTCCTCTAAAAAGTTGACATATTTGGTAGAGTGTCAAACAATAGGTCAAAAATATGGACTAGGTTATGATGAAAACTTAGACAAGAGTTCAGATTTAGATGATCAAGTTGAAGCTGTTAATTCCACTACTAGTAAGCAAAATATTTTAAAAAGAATTAATTTTGTCTCTCCTGTTATTGAAACCAAAATTATTAACACTCAATATCAACAAGTCACTGCAATATCAAAGATTGATCAAAAGACAGTGAATATTGTTGATAATAGTGAGAATAAAAGATTAAATATTGGGTTCATGACAAAGACACAGTTAAGTAAAAAATTAGAAAATCTTCCAGATAAAATGGCTGAAAAGTCAGTGGAGTTAAGCAGAAATAAGAAAAATGGGAATGAAAAAATTGGCATTAATAAATATACAAATTATGCTAGAATGCCTGATGCTCCTAGAAAGACATGTCATGTATGTGGTAACCCCAACCACATAGCTGTTAACTGTAGGAGCAAAAATAAACTTCCTATAACTGAGACTGCACCTTCAAAGAGAATAAAAGATAAATCACCTGTAAAAAGGTTAAATAATATTTGTATTAACAATGAAAAACCTAAGCTTGACAGTCTCTCACAAACAAGTAGCAAGACTAATGATTGTCCAATTAAAGTCAAAACAGCTAAAAGACAATCAACTCAATCTGAGTCAAGTCTTGAGTCTACAACTAGTGAGAAAGGACCCAAGAAAGTCTGGGTTCCAAAAATCTCAAACTAGTTACTATCTACTGTGTAGGGCAAAAAGAAAAAACCATGGTACTTGGACAGTGGCTGTTCAAGGCACATGACTGGAGATAAGTCTCTGCTAAAACAGTATGAAGAGAAAAGTGGCCCAAAATTCACTTTTGGAGATGACAGCAAAGGCCATACTAGGGAATATGGCAGTGTTGAACATGGAGATGTCATTTTCACTGAAGTAGCACTAGTTGATGGATTAAAGCACAATTTATTATGTGTGAGTAAAGTATGTGATAAGGGATTCGATGTCACCTTCAAAGAAGATAAATGCTTGGTGTGTGACAAAGAATCAGGGAATGTGATCTTGACAGGAAAAAGAAAAGGAATTTGTACATTGCAAATCTTATTTTTTTTACTGATCAAATCACATGTCTCTATAGCAAAGCTTGAACTGATGAAAGTTGGCTTTGGCACAAGAAGCTTTCCCACTTGAATTTCAAGAATATCAACAAGCTTGTGAGGAAAGGATTGGTAGCTGGCATTCCACAATTGGAATTTACACAAGATGGATTGTGTGATTCATTCTAGAAAGAGAAACAAAGAAGTGTGTCATTTAAAAGTAAACCAACAACATCAATCACTGACCCTTTACAGTTGTTGCACATGGATTTATTTGGTCAAGTGAATGTGATGTCAATCTTAAGAAATAGATATGCTTTAGTTATTGTGGATGATCACATGAGGTATACTTGGGTAAAATACCTCCATACAAAAGATGAAGTTGCTCAGTTGATAATTGATCATATCAAGAAGATAGAAACTGAGTCAGGAAAAACAGTAAGGGTTATAAGGAGCGAAAGAGGAACAGAATTCAAGAATTCCCAAGTACTTGATTTCCGTGTAAGTACTGATGACGGGTGCATGCTGTCATAATGATCCATGATGGACTTTGATTAGTGCTTCTGAATCCCCTGATGCTTATTGACTGGATCAGGGCTTCAACCTTCACTTGAGTTATACTCAGTGCTTCTTGATCCTGATGGTTATGACTGACGGTACACACTGATGGCTTCCACTGATGCCATGCTGGCCATTTCCCCTGACAGGTTACCCTGATGGGTTGGTTTGCCTTCGTCATACCCTGATAGTTCCCCCTGATTGGTTTTCCTGATGAGTTCCCCCTGACAGGTTCCCCCTGATGGGTTCCCCTGATAAGTTCCCCCTGACAGGTTCCCCTAATGGGTTCCCCTTGACGGGTTCCCTTGATGGGTTCCCCCTAACGGTACTTTAATCAACGTAACTTTGTTTAGAATATCTGATGTGCGGAATAGTTTGACTGTTAATAGGTAACATCAGACATTCTTCTCCACTTTGTCAAGTCCTTTGGATGTTTCTGTTTTCTGACTTGTTTTGTGAAGAGATTGACCATCCACTGATGAATAAGTTTATTATCAGTGAATGCAAAACTTGTGCAGATCTTAAGGTTTATAAAATACCTCAAGTATTTACAGTTGCACAATTTATTACATAATCATCATCATCATCATTTATCTCTAATAATCTCCCCCTATTTATGTTTATCAATTTGATAACCATAAATCCCTAGATGCACTAATGATGATGTCAAAACCAATACTAAATACATGAAAGAATTTTGAATGAATTAATAAAAGAATTTCTGTACAAGTATTTTCCTATAACTATTACAAAAAGAATGTTGTATTAGACATCAGCATCCCTTTTCCTTTTTGCTGAGACAAAGGGCAATGGATAACTTGATTTAATTGGTTGAGAGTCACTTCCAAGGCCTTGTCTTCTTTGATCTGGGTTTTGATCAGGAATCCTTAGTTTGTTATCTTCTCCACCTCTTTCCAGTTGCTCCAGCTCCTTTTGAAGAAGTTTTCTGAAGTTGACAATGTTGACATTGCTGCTGGATTCCAAAGCTTCAAGGACAGTTTTTATTTCTTGAACATTGGCTGCAACAAGTTGTGACCAGTTGAAGGTAATGATCTCCCCTTTTTTATTTTTGAATTGAACACCCATGGGGCTAGTGATCATTTTTGGATATTCTTTGATTCCCTTCACTGGTGGCACATTCCTTACTGCAGTGATCCCATCATCAGCTTTGGTTTCTTCAATCTCCTTCAATACTTTCTGAGTCAGCAGGAATCTGAACTGGATGACATGTTCATTTTTGTGATAAGCTATTTGGCTTAGAACATGCATTGCTTCCTCCAGGTCGAGACCATCAACGTCTTTGATTTTAATGTTTTTCTCCTGCCCATCAGTGGATTTGTAAAACAGCTTCAAAGGTCTTTCCAAGGCTGTGGGCAGACTCCTATCATCGTTGATGGCTCTCCTCAGCTTATCAATCAGTCCCCTCAAGTCTCTGTTAGCCACTGACGATTTTGAAATTAAATTCAGAACTAATCCCAGCTGTTCAGCATCCATTCTCCTAAACCAGTCAATTGTGACATTGAATTGCGACCCACTTTTAAGTTGCACTGTTATCAGTTGATCCCTTCTATTATTGAACCTGACATCTATGCTTTTTATGGAGAACATAAATGACAGGTTTTTGTGCCTTTCTTCTTTGAGGGATTCAGCTAGAGTGGGTGGACCAAATGCTGTGGTAATAGGAGAAGGTGCTTGAACCTTGGCTTCAGATGACTTGGATTTGGTGGCATCAGGGTCTTCAGATTTGTCTTGATTTTTATCCCCTGATGCACCTTTAGGGTTTTGAGATCTTCTTTGCTGAGGATTCCTGGAGGTCATGGGCTTGACACTTTTCTTCTTCTTTGCTTCCTCCTGTTCCTTTGCCATTTCCTTCTCTTCATCTTCTTGAAGTTGCTGTGCAAATAGTGCATCAGCTTCCACTAGCTTTTTATCTTGAGGGTAGACCAACTCCACTTTCCCATCAATTACAGCTTCAACGGGGTTGGAAAGTGGGCCGTCTTCATGGCATCTCTAAGTAGCTTAGGCCCTGATTGAGTGTTGGATTTCTTCTTTGGTTCCTCAATCAGGATACCCTTGCCTTTATCCTTGGATTTTGGAGCAGGAACAGGAGCAGTCACATCCCCTGATGGTTGACTTGAATTCTCAGCAACATCCCCTGACGACTGCTTGGTCGATTTCTCCCCCTTGTTGATAGCATCATCAGTGGGAGTTGAGAGTGGGGATGTGACTTGAAGAACTTGTTTCAAAGTGCGAGCCATGGAATGTTGCAGAGTTTCCATGCTGGTCAATTGGGAAGTGAGATCAACAAGCTTCTTGTCTACAGTGTCAGCTTGTTTCTTCATTCTGAGCAGGGTCTGGCTGGTGACTAGGGAGTTGACAACTTGCTGTACATTTTGTAACTTTGAAGAAAAATGTGTATACAATTTTTGATTTTCTATATCTATTGACTGACCAATCATGATCTGTGACTTTAATACTTTGATCAAGATTGGATCAGTAGTTCTAGCTAACTCTTGCTTTAATAATGTACAGTGTCCGACATTTGATTCTGCTGAAAGTACAAATCAACTTCGATGAACTGGGAAAAATCATCTTGTGGAGCATCATCTTCATCACTTTCAGAGGTAGAAGTAGTATTTACAGTAACTGTGTTTTCTATCTGTTCTTTATTTACAAGGGTCTCATCCTTATCTCTCTCATCATCTCCTTTTTCTTTGCCTTCTAAGGCATCACTCATATTCTCTCCTTTTTCTTTGCCTACTAAGGCAGTACTCTCTTGCTCTCCTTTTGCCAAAGTCCTCTCAAGGGATTGACTTTGCCTCTCAGCACTAAGTATTTTCTCAGTCTCACTCAAAATTGTCCTAGAGGGGTTCCTATGGGCTTGGAAATAATCAACTGTGACCAGTTCAAGTGAAGTATGTGCAGATTCTGGTTCGACAGTTTTGATAGAAGAAGGAGAAGAAGTAAAGTGAGTATGTATAATTGGAGAAGTGTATGCTTCTATAGAGGAAGTATATACAATTGAGGGTACATAAAGAGTTATTGTTGTAGTATGTACAGTGGAGTCTATGTCCCCTATTTGATCATCAGTGTTTGTATCAAATAAAAATGAGTCAACCATTTGAGAGTATTGACTACCAAGCACTTTGTCAAAGAATGTTGGCTCCTCCACGAATTGAGAATGTGGAGAAGTTGATTGTATGACACTTAATGTTTGTGTCAATATATCTGAAGAAATTTGAGGAACAGAAAAAGAAGGAAGTGGTGTGGATGGGAGTGTTGGCTGAATCACTGAACGAGGAGGTGATTCATCAAAAGATGCTATAGAAGAATGCTTATGACTCAGGTTGATCTTATTGAGAACCTTCTGAACTACAACATCTTGAGTGGTGTGTGCACTCACTGTGTCAGATATCTGCAAGTGGCTCTCAGAGACCCTGATGATATGTTCATCAGTGTCTATGGTCAGTGTATGTGCCTCACTCATTTGTGTCCCTGGTTGGGGACTATTTTCAATAACTAATTCCTTTTGAGGGGAACTAGTTAGAAATATGTTTAATTCCTTATCAAAGGCAGTATCCTTTTGAGAGGATACGACCTGGTCAGGCTGTTGGGTAACACTCGTGGCTCCCTTCTTCTTCTTACGCCTGTAGCCAATCACTCTCTCTCCGTGCTCCCCCTCAGCTGATGTGGTAACTTCACTGGGTTTTTTTTTTAATCCCAATAATCTTTTGAGAGACTGTGGGTTGGGCTTTTGAGAGTGGTTGAGTGGAAATTGGTTGTTCTACTTGGGTAGGCAGAGAGGTGGTTGTTTTTTCTGCCATAGTAGATGAAGGTGAAGAATGTACAGTTTGAGAAGTAGAAGGTGTAGAATTTACTACCTGTACCATATGCTGCGGAAGTGCAAATGGTTCTGCTGTATATGATTTCTTTATTATTTCTACAAACAATTTCTTTGTTTGCTTGTATGTCTGTACAGGTATATCATTCTCAAAAGAAAAATTAGTAATTTGGTCTTTAATAATCATAAACACAAATCTTGCATAATATACTTTAGTTTTCCTATTATTAAAATTACCTAATTTATTTACAAGGTCATCAAAAATTATTTTACCTATATTTATATTTTCATTTCTAATTATTGCGTATGCTATTTTCAAAGTTAAAGAGGTAATAACCTCAAAGTTAGAACACTTACCTGAGAATGCCTTGGCGATTGTATCAAACAGGTAAGAGATCTCCCGCTTAACATTCACCCTCTTGAGGTCTTTGAACTTTAACACTGCATTGGGAGCAGCGTTATAGCCCAATTCCCTCAAGACAGTAGATCTGCATCACTGGGTGCGTCCACCAGATCTTGAGTAGGTAGCCCCAAAGCAGAGTTAAGTCTGGAAGGGGTTATTTTCCCTTTCTCAGAGGAAACTTTGAATGAGATTCCCTTGACCGCATCAGGCCTAGTGGTGGAGTACATGAACTTGGCACTCGTCCATAGTTGAGACAGTGCTTCCCCGACATTTCTTCATTGGTAAAGATGGCTTTACTAAACTCTGAGTTGAGTAGATAGTTCATTATTGGTTTAAAGCATTCATTTACCTCATCAATGTCAGAGAAACCCACATAGTTCATGGGTGGGACTGTCAAGTTCCTCGAAATCTGTTGGCGTGCCATCGATGCTTTGAAGATTTGATGTTCTAGGGTTTCTATAAAAAGAGAAAGAAGAAGAAGAAAACTCGAGCAAATATCAGAAAAAGATTAAAAGTTTTGAGGAGTTTTAAAAAGTAGGAGAGATAGAGTATTAATACCCGCCTATTGACGTTTGAAAACTTCTCCTGAAAACACGCCATCAGGGAGTCAGTCCAGTTTCTGTGATGACACGTCATCAGTGAGAGAATAACTTAATGATGAGTTGTCATCACTTAACTGACCGTGAATCCTGATGCAGTAAAAAAAAATTAAACTTACCCTGATGATTTACTGTATGTACATACCCTGACCCTGATGCAAAAGACGGACACCCTGATCCTGATACACAGGTCGGACACCCTGACCCTGACGTACGAGTCGAACACCCTGACCCTGACGAGCGAGCTGGACACCCTGACCCTGACACGTCCTTAAGGAAGCCTTGCCCCTGATACATCAGTCAAAACAAAAACAAAACAACAAAATGCAGAATATACAAGTATATACATATTTACAATCTGAACATATATAACCACATATCAATTGATTTTATCAAGAACTTATAAAATGAGTTAGAAATACCAAATCTTAGGAGTTTGACTCTGACCCTTACGCATAATTCACCATTCCCAGCTCTCCCACAAGATTTGAAAATGTGGCTTCATCAAGAGCTTTGGTGAATATGTCTGCCAGCTGCTGATTTGAAGGTACGAACTGTAGTTCAATATTCCCATTCATAACATGTTCCCTGATAAAATGATATCTGATTTCTATATGCTTAGTTCTGGAATGTTGCACTGGATTTTCAGCAATGGAAATGGCACTAGTGTTATCACACCTTATTGGAATCTTTGAATAGTTCAGACCATAATCCATTAGCTGATTTTTCATCCATAGAATTTGTGCACAACAACTTTCAGCTGCAATATATTCAGCTTCAGTAGTCGATGTAGAGATTGAGGGCTGCTTTTTGCCGAACCAAGATACAAGCCTTCCTCCTAGAAATTGACAGCTTCCCGTTGTACTCTTTTTGTCAATCCTACATCCTCCAAAGTCAGCATTAGAATATCCTAGTAATTCAAATCCAGACTCTTTTGGATACCAAAGTCCCAACTCTGTAGTGCCCTTGATATATCTCAAGATCCTTTTCACTGCAATGAGATGAGATTCCTTTGGGTCAGCTTGATATCTTGTAGAAAGACATGTTGCAAACTTTATGTCTCGCCTGCTTGCTGTCAGATATAGCAATGATCCAATCATTCCCCTGTAAGTTTTCAAATCAACTTTCTTTCCATTCTTATCAGGGTCAATCTTCGTTGCAGTGGCCATAGGTGTCTTTGCTACTTTTGAGTCCTCCATATCAAATTTCTTGAGAAGTTCTTTGGCATATTTTGTCTGATGAATATAGATTCCATTAGAGACTTATTTAACTTGCAATCCCAAGAAGTAAGATAACTCACCCATCAAGCTCATTTCATATTTGCGCATGAGTTTGGAGAACTTTTCACACAGTCTTGTGTCAGTGGATCCAAAAATAATATCATCAACATAAATTTGAACCAAAATCAGATGACCTTGGTGTTGTCTGAAGAACAATGTTTTGTCAATGATACCTCTTGAAAATTTATTTTCCACTAGAAACTTTAACAGTGTGTCATACCAAGCTCTAGGTGCTTGCTTCAGTCCATAAAGTGCCTTTTCCAGTTAGTAGACATGATTTGGAAATTTTGAGCTTTCAAAACCTGAAGGTTGTTGGACATACACTTCCTGTTCCAATTTCTCATTTAGAAAAGCACTTTTCACATCCATTTGATATACTTTAAAATTTGAATGTGCTGCATAGGCTAAGAAAATTCTTATAGCCTCAAGTCTGGCTACTGGTGCAAAGGTCTCATCAAAGTCAATCTCTTCTTCTTGAAGATATCCTTTTGCAACCAGTCTTGCTTTGTTTCTTACAACAATGCCAGCTTCATCCATCTTATTTCTGAGTACCCACTTAGTACCTATTATGATTCTTTCTTTAGGTTTAGGTACAAGCTTCTATACTTGATTTCTTTCAAATTGATTTAGTTCTTCCTGCATAGCCAAGATCCAGTCTGCATCTTGAACAACTTCTTCAAATTTCTTTGGCTCAATTTGAGAAAGAAAACAAGCATATAGGCATTCATTTGATGTTGCTTTCCTGGTCTGCACTCTCTTGCTTGGGTCACCAATAATCAGATCTGTTGTGTGACTTCTGGCCCATTTAGGATTAGAGATGTGTCTTGATGAGCTTGCTTGACTATCATCTCCTCCCCCTAAGCATGTGCTCCCAGCTTCAGAAAACTCTCACCCTGAATTAGTGGATAATTCAAGGTTCAAGATATCCCCCGATGGTGCATGTCCTGATGAATGATCCCCTGATGGAGTATCCCCTGATCTGTTGTCCAGGAAATTGACTCTATCTGCTGAAGGGGTTTCTAAATTGTTTGGATTGACATCAGGAATTGATAAATTCTCCATTTGTCTGCACTCATCGGCTTCATTCTCTTGATAATCATTATCATCTTCATTTTCAAACCTGAGTTCTTCATGAAAACCAGGGTCTTCAAGTCCAGAAATCTCTTGATCATCAAAAGTTACATTTATAAACTCTATCACCACCTGAAGTCTTTTGTTGTAAACCCTGTAGGCCTTGGATGACAGAGAATAACCTAGGAAAATTGCTTCATTAGCTTTTGGATCAAATTTTTCTAAGTTCTCACCAAAATTCCTCAGAATAAAACATTTGCACCCAAAGACATGGAGGAACTTGATGCTTGGCTTTCTCCCTGTCATTAGCTCATATGGTGTCTTGTTGTGAGCCTTGTTGATTAGAGATCTATTCTGAGTAAAGTAAGTAGTGGAAATTGCTTCAGCCCAAAAATAGGTGGGAATCTTTGCCTCTGCTAGCTTTGATCTAGCAGCTTCTATCAGGGTTCTATTATTCCTTTCTACTACACCATTCTGTTGAGGAGTCCTTGGAGAAGAAAATGTATGATTTATGCCTTTCTCCACACAAAATCCCTCAACAGCTGTATTCTTGAACTCAGTTCCATTGTCTGTTCTCAACATTCTAACCACTAACCCTGATTCTGTTTCCACCTTCTTGATATGGTCAATGATTTGTTGAGGAACTTCTGAGTTAGCATGCTGAAACTTTACTCAAGTGTATCTGGTGTAGTCATCCACAATGACCATTGCAAATCTTTTCTTTGACACTGACATAATGTTGACAGGGCCAAAGAGATCCATATGTAACAATTGAACTAGATCTTTGATCATTGTGGCTTCCTTGCTGACAAAGGATGTTTTCCTTTGCTTCCCTTGTTGACATGCTGAACATAATCCTTCTTGGATAAACTCCATTTGGGGAAGTCCAGTTACCAACTCTCTCTTCACCAGATCATTGATTGACTTAAAGTTCAGGTGAGAAAACTTCAGGGGTTGCCTTGCTGTAAAAACATGATTATCCATTTACTGAATTAAAATCAGCAACATAGAGATCTCCTTTTCTTGTCCCTGACAAAACCAGCTTCCCATCACTTTCATTTGAGATTAGACACTGATCTCCTTTAAAGGAAGTGATGAACCCTTTGTCCCAAAGTTGACTTATGCTTAGCAAATTGTGCTTGAGCCCATCAACCAGTGCTACATTTTCAAATGAGACATTCCCATTTGCTGCTTTGCCATAACCAAGAGTTAGTCCTTTGCTGTTATCACCAAAAGAAATTACTGGACTATTCTTTTCTTGGAATTCTGTGAGCAGGGTTTTGTTTCCTGTCATGTGCCTTGAGCAGCCACTGTCTAGAAACCAGATTTGACTGCTTTTGACCTTTCCCTGCACACAAGAAAACATTTAAATTTTTTTTGGTACCCAATTGACTTTGGGTCCTCTTGGTTTAGTCACAGTAATAGGTAAAACAACTTTAACTTTATTGGAGACTTTTAGTTTTGGCAACTTTAAAACTTTCTCCTTTTTAGGAGCTTCAATATATGCTTTTGATTTCTCAACAGTTATCTTGCCTTTATCCTTGGAAGAGCAGGCTTTAACAGTTGGTAAATCATCAGCATACAAAATTGTGCCAATTAAAATTTGTGGTTTTACTTTGAATTGAAAAGATAAATGATTATTATTACCACAATTCCAACACACTTTTCTAGGGGCTTCATGAATGGAAGAATAATTGCTAGTTTTATTAACACCTAGCTTACTATTTCTATTCTTCTCGCTTTCCCCTAGCAGGCCTTTTTTCCTTGACGGGCTACAACGGCCTGATGCACTCTTTCCCCCTGATGACTGTGTATCCACTGATGCACAGTTTAGTTCTTTCATAACCGGAGGGTTGAGTGCTTTGGCAAGAATAAGTTTCTTGCCTCTCCCACCACTAGTGGAAGCTTCACTCACTGGGAAAACATTCCCTGTTTCTAGCTTTGTGTCTGCCTTGACAAACTTGATAGGTTGTATTTGTTGGGTTTCTTACCAGCAAACGCAGCGGAAAAATACGATTTAAAATAAAACAAAACGAAACCCAAACCCGAGAATCTATGCGAAACAATTTAATACAGATAGTTTAAGATTTTACCAATTAATTGTGCGAATCTGAAGCTTTGGTGAAGGTGTTGATCGTCTCCAAATCTTGAATGCTATCCAACTGAACAACGTCTCTACGGTATCCACACGAACACCCGCGAATCGTCTTACGATCCGAACAAGAAGAATTACAGTACTAGCTGTATGATCTGTATCTCTCTTCTCTCTCTATATCTTTGAACTCTAGTATCTCTATTATGAGCAACTAGGGTTCTTAGAATACGTAAAACGTTGGTTAGAGAGAATGGCTAATATATCATATATATATATAGCCTTTCATAGAGTAATTCAAAAACTAATCTAATTAGGAGACTTAAAATCCGAATTTTATATTTATTAGATATATATATATTTAATCAAGTCTCACTTAATTAATATATATGCACAAATAAATATATATTCGTATTTCCTTCTAAAGGACTCTACTTCATACAGATTACATATATAAATATATATATATATATATGTATGTATATAATTTAAAGCCATGATTTAATAAATCAATCTTATTGATATATTAAAATCATAGACATTTAAATTATCTCTCCTTGACGAATGTTCTTTGTGTGTGACCCTGTAGGTTATTATTACGTTGGCAATAATTTTAAATCATATTATAAAATTATAAACAGTGAGCGGCATCTAGTAATACATCACTGTTACCCAAGTAATAATAAAGTCATAGATTGGACGTTACCTTTCGTGACCAATGTTTTAATGTAACTTAATCCTTTTAACCATGATATCTAAGATTAAATTCAAGGCATGGATGTGTCATCCTCTTTATAATTTAATCTCAGTTTTCTTGATCAATGAGTAAACTATATGAAACAAATCTCTATTTGAGCATGGCCATGCATTTCATAGTTTCACTCAATCAAGAGGCCTATAGATATCACCCCTAATTTATAGCAGGGTTAAATTCCATCTACATCATTCCCATTTCTCACATAACTCATTATGCATCCAACAATCACCTTTATTGTCCACCCGGTTAAAGGTGACTTTTGATAATGTCAAAATGCATAACTCCTTATGTAGAAATGTCATGACTTCAGGTCGAAGGACCATTACATCATTGTCACTATGAGAATTACTTATGACACATAGCATAACGCTCCATGTAGAATTCTCATGGTGGGTCTGTCCAGTACAATGTTCTCTAACATGTACCTATGTATCAACTTAATATATCTCGTATATATTTATGACCAATGAGATATGGCCATCAGTTAATCACATACTAGTCTCAATGTATTATTGTTGTCCCAATGACAATGATACTCGACTAGGGACATTTAAGAATAATGATACATTACATACTTATATGATCTCATATTCAAGTCACATACTTGAATCCATATAATTAGTATCATTTTTCTAAGGACATTTATTATGTTAATAATTTATATAACGCAGTAAATAAAACATAATAAATTATCATTAACCAAAAACATATCATAAATATAGTGTCACAATCATTACATAATTGGCCACTAGGGCATACACTCTAACAGTATTGGCCTTTTTCCAAAGCTAGCTGCCATCTCAACCTCAATGAGAGGTTGCTGCATTTGAGTCTCTTCATAGCCTAAACCAGATTTTGGTTCAGATTTCTGACTTTTTAAACGATCCTCTAGTTTCCTGCTAGACTCACTCCATCTTTTAATGACTTCCCTTTCTTGACTAAGAAGATTCGAGGTCCATTCCTCTCTTTTGATAGCACAGTCAAGAAGATTTTTAGTCCTTGAGAGCTCTTTTTCAAGACTCTCAAGTATGGAGTTTTCTGATTCTAAAAGAGTGTTCCTCGTAGATAACTGTTCATTTATTTTCTGCACTCTCTCAGTTTCAGCTACAACACTCCTCAGGGTGTCATAGAGAACTTTTATCTCACAAGCCATTTCCTTAACAGTTTTAACACATATCAGTTTTAGACATGTTAGAGGAAATTTCGAGGCTTACATGTGAGCTGCTACTGTCAGTGGATGAGGCCATCAGGGCTAGGTTGACATACTCTTCATTTTATTCTTCATCAGAGTCAGCCTAGTCCTTTTCCTCTGCAATATATGTTTTTCCCTTCTTGTTTGCATTAAGAAGGTCAAAGTATTTCTTTTTGTAGTCCACGACAACTTCTTTGTTTCTGGATTCACCATCTTTTGTGGCCTTGTGGCATTCGTTTGCAAAGTGGCCCAGCTCATTGCATTTGTAGCACTTTATTCTTGATTTGTCAATAAAGTTTTTCGTGCTACTGGGTTTCCTTGCTGAAAATCTTTTAGATCCCGAAGGCTTTTGGAATTTCAGCTTGGAAAACCTTTTTGCAAGAAATGCCATGGTTTCATCCAACTCCTCTAACTCTTCCGGAATATATTCTTCCTCCTTGGAGTCAGCTTCTTTGTCCCCTTCTATGTCAGCATCTTCTAGTTGCTGCTTCATCAAGACACTTGGTCTTGCTTCTTGTTTGTCTTTCGTGGCAGCCATCAGGGCTACAGATTTAAGCTTTCTGGTATCCCCTGACATTTCAAATCTTTGTTGAACCTCTAGTTCATATGTCTTGAGAGTACCATATAGCCTATCCAAGTCTAGAAGATTCATGTCCTTGGATTCCCTGATGGATGTTGTCTTAGGATCCCATGATATGAGAAGGGCTCTCATGAACTTTCTGTTCACATCGTTGTTAGCATATGCCTTCCCATATAATCTCAGGTCATTTACCAACCTGTTAAATCTATCGAACATTTCAGTGAGTGTTTCACCATTTTTCATTGTGAACCACTCATACTGTTGTGTCAACAGCTGCAGTTTATTCTCCCTCACTTCCTCAGTACCATCACAAAGGATTGTATGGTATCCCATATAGATTTAGACGTGGTAAGATTCATGATACTATTTAGCATATCATCGTCTAAACCATTATACAGGATCCCAGTAACTTTATGATCCTTTTTCACCTTTTCTCTTTCCTTTATCGTCATTTCGTCAGTTGTCTTTGGGACAAGCTTTTCAGGAATACTGACTCCATTAACGACTTCTATAGGAATGAGCTTCTTGGGAATGTGAGGTCCTTCTTCTAGAATCTGCAAATATTCATCATCAATAGCTCTTAGATGAACTATCATTCTTTGTCTCCAGAAGAAGTATTTGCCCCTTTCCAACATGGGGACTTTACTGTTTCCAGCTTTGTTGGCCATAGATAATGATCGTCTTTAGCAAGTGAAATCTGTTAAGTGGCTCTGATACCAATTGTTGAAGCAAAATAGGCTCAAGTGTTTGTAGAAGGGGGGGGGGGGGGGGGGGG
>CM025782.1:15115858-15144127 GCA_014636745.2 Centella asiatica
CTTCGAAGCTGTATAGGTTTTTCATAGTTTTGTATCTTTTTCTATACTGAATAGAAAAAAAGCTGACGATTACATTATTGTAATTGTTAGGATTTGTATTCAATTGTAAACCAATAAAGCAATTGCTTATAAATTGATTTGTATTCTTGTTCTTTATATTCCGCAAGAAAAGTTAATTTCTTAAAGATCAAGTAACACGAAAAGATTTCAAAGAACTTGTATTCAACCCCCCTTCTACAAGTTCTCGGCATCTCACTGGGAAAACACTTTTATTCTTAGATTATATACTATGTATGCCTTGCTTGACAGAGAATAACCTAAGAAGATTGTCTCAAGAGAAGCTTGATGTGGAATCTTCTGATGCTAGCTCGACTGATCAGGAAGATGAACTGGATTCTAATGATGACATGGAGGAATTCATGGCGTTTATGGTCAAACAGTTCAAGAAGTTTAGAGCAAGCAGGAAAGGAAGAAAATCGTCAAGAAAACCTAACCCTAAACGTGAAGGTCAAAAAGTCACCTTCGACTTAAAAAAGATAAGATGCTACAACTGTGATGGGTTAGGGCACTTTGCCAATGAGTGCAGGAATCCTAGATCTAGTGATAGATCTAAGGAAGAGAAATCAAGGAAAGACTTTGCTGACAAGAAAGCTAAATCCAAGAGCAAAGCCTTGATTACTAAGGGAAAAGATTGGATTGACAGCGACTCTGATGAAGAAGTTGTCAACTTTGCCCTAATGGCTCGTAGTGACAAGTCAAGTGATTCTACAAAGGTATGTGATGCAAATCAGAATTTTAATGTGCTTAATTTACTTGATACTTCTAGCATTGAAAGCATACAAAAATATATGTCTGATTTGCATGTCAGTTTTTGTTCTTTAACTATTGAACATACCAATGTAAAAGAATCACGTGACAATCTCTTGAAAAGAAACAAGTTTCTTGAAGAAAGATTGGCACAATTTGACACTATCAAGTATGATTTGAACAAAGCTCATCACATGATTGATGGTTTGAAAAAGAGGGAATATTACTTAGAAGAGCAACTTGAAATTGCTCAAGCTAAGATTAAACAGTGGAACACTTCCTCTAAAAAGTTAACAGACTTCGTAGAGTGTCAAACAATAGGTCAAAAATCTGGACTAGGTTATGATGAAAATCTAGACAAGAGTTCAGATTTAAATGATCTATTCGAAGCTGCAAACTCCTCAATTAGCAAGCCAAATTTTAAAAGAATTAATTTTGTCTCTCCTGTTTTTGAACCTAAATTTATTAACACTCAAGATCAACAATTCACTGCAAAAACAGAAAGTAATCAAAAGACAGTGAATGTTGTTGATAAGAGTGAAACAAAAAGATTAAATATTGGGTTCATGACAAAGACACAACTAAATAAAAAACTGGAGAATCTTCCAGACAAAAAGGCTGAAAAATTGGTGGAGTTAAGCAGAAAGAAGAAAAATAGGAATGGAAAGATAGGCATTAATAAACATACAAACTATGCTAGAATGCCTGATGCTCCTAGAAAGACATGTCATGTATGTGGTAACCCCAACCACATAGCTATAAACTGTAGGAGCAAAAATAAAATTCCTATAATTGAGACTGCACCTTCAAAGAGAATAAAAGATAAATCACCAGTAAAAAGGTTAGAACATCTTTGCATTAAAACTGAAAATTCTAAGCTTGGCAGTCTCTCACAAACAAGTAGCAAGACTAATTATTGTCCTATTAAAGTTAAAACTGTTAAAAGGCAATCAACTCAATCTGAGTCAAATCTTGAGTCTACAACTAGTGAGAAAGAACCCAAGAAAGTCTGGGTTCCAAAAATCTCAAACTAGTTACTCTTTACTGTGCAGGGCAAAAAGAAGAAATCATGGTACTTGGACAGTGGCTGTTCAAGGCACATGACCGGAGATAAGACCCTGCTAATACAGTATAAAGAGAAAAGTGGCCCAAAAGTCACTTTTGGAGATGACAGCAAAGGCCATACAAGGGAATATGGCAGTGTTGAACATGGAGATGTCATCTTCACAGAAGTAGCACTGGTTGACAGCTTAAAGCACAATTTACTTAGTGTGAGTCAACTATGTGATAAAGGATTCGATGTCATCTTTAAAGAAGACCTATGCCAGGTGTGTGACAAGGAATCTGGGAATGTGATATTGACTGGAAAAAGAAAAGGAAATTTGTATAATGCAAATCTTATTTCTTTTACTGATCAAATCACATGTTTGTATAGCAAAGCTTCAACTGATGAAAGTTGGCTTTGGCATAAGAAGCTTTCCCACTTGAATTCAAGAACATCAACAAGCTTGTGAGGAAAGGATTGGTAGCTGGCATTCCACAATTAGAATTTACACAAGAAGGATTATGTGATGCACGCCAGAAAGGGAAACAAAAAAGTGTATCATTCAAGAGTAAACCAGCAACATCAATCACTGACCCGCTACAATTGTTACATATGGTTTTATTTGGTCAAGTGAATGTGATGTCTATCTTAAGAAATAGATATGCACTGGTTATTGTGGATGATCACACGAGGTATACTTGGGTAAAATACCTCTTTACAAAAGATGAAGTTGCTCAGTTGATAATTGATCATATCAAGAAGATAGAAACTGAGTCAGGAAAAACAGTAAGGGTTATAAGGAGCGATAGAGGAACAGAATTCAAGAATTCCCAAGTACTTGAATTCTGCACTGAAAAAGGAATATCAATTCTCAGCTCTAAGAACCCCTCAACAAAATAAAGTTGTTGAGAGGAAAAATAGAACCCTTATTGAAGCAGCAAGGACTACGTTACAAGAGGCTAAGCTTCCCACATATTTTTGGGAGGAAGCTATAAGCACTGCTTGCTTTACACAGAATAGATCCTTGATAAACAAAGCATACAACAAAACACCTTTTGAGTTAACGACTGGGAGAAAACCAACTCTCAAGTTCTTACATGTGTTTGGTTGTAAATGCTTTGTACTGAGAGATTCATCAGAGTCAAGAGGAAAGTTTGACAATAAATCTGATGAAGCAATCTTCTTAGGTTATTCTCTGTCAAGTAAAGCATACAGAGTATATAATCTAAGAACAAAAGTCATTGTGGAATCAATACAAGTCGTGTTTGATGATAAAAAGATTCCAGGAATGATTGGACAAGGATTGCATGAACTTCTCAATTTTGAGAATGAATTGGATGCATGGGAATATCCATCAGAGACTACTGAACAACTCCAAGATAGTAATGATCCCTACTTAGTTGAGGGGGAGCTAACAGTTGTGCATGAAGTGCCAAGATCTAATAATTTATCAAAGAATAGATTATTAGATGAAACTCAAGAGACTGGTGACATTAGTAATCCTTCGGAGACTAATGTTTCACCAGAGACTAGAGTCACTGATGCACAATCTGAAACTACAGTGACACCAGAGCAAATAGAAATAAACAGCTCAGGGGGAGCTGATAATGCAGGAGTCAATGGTTTAGGGGGAGCAGTCTCTGATCATGAAGCTAGAATGGATAACACCAATCTAGACAATGAAGCCTCAACTTCAAGATCAAATCTGCCACGTGCAATTCCATGGTTGAGAGACCACACGCCAGATTTGATAATTGGAAGTTTAGAGGATGGAGTCAAGACTAGAAATGCAACTCAAAATGAATGTTTATATCTCAGTTTTCTTTCAAAGATTGAGCCAAAGAAAATTGAGGAAGCATTTCAAGATCCTGACTGGATAATTGCCATGCAAGAGGAGTTAAACGAATTCACTCGAAACAAAGTCTGAAGATTGGTACCCAAACCAAGGAATAGATCAATAATTGGTGCCAAGTGGGTCTTCAGAAATAAATTGGATGAAGCTGGTACAATCACAAGGAACAAAGCAAGACTGGTTGAAAAAGGATATTCTCAAGATGAAGGAATAAACTATGATGAGACTTTTGCACCAGTAGCAAGACTTGAAGCTATAAGAATCTTCTTGGCATATGCAGCCTACAAGAACTTCAAGTGTACCAGATGGATGTCAAAAGTGCTTTCTTGAATGGAAAATTGGAAGAGGAAATCTATGTCTGCCAACCCCCAGGTTTTGTGGACTCCAAATTTCCAAATCATGTCTACAGGTTAGACAAAGCACTTTATGGCTTAAAACAAGCACCAAGAGCCTGGTATGATACTCTATCTCAATTTTTGCTTGAAAATAAATTTGTTAGAGGTATCATAGATAAAACCTTATTTTATAGAAAGCAAGGCTCAGACATAATATTGGTGCAAATATATGTAGATGATATTATATTTGGATCTACAAATGAAAAACTTTGTGAAAAATTTTCAAAACTTATGCAGTCTAGATATGAAATGAGTATGATGGGAGAATTAACATTTTTCTTAGGTTTGCAAATAAAACAATCAACTGATGGAATATTTATCAATCAGTCCAAGTATATCAAAGACTTATTGAAAAAAATATGATTTGGTTGATTGTGCATCTGCAAAAACACCCATGCCTACTGCCACTAAGCTAGATAAAGATTTAAAAGGAAAGAAAATTGATATTACTAGCTATAGAGGCATGATAGGCTCTCTTTTATATCTAACTGCAAGTAGACCAGATATAATGTTTGCTACATGTTTATGTGCTAGATTTCAAGCTGACCCTAGAGAGTCACATTTGATTGCTGTAAAAAGAATTCTCAGATATCTAAAGGGTACCCCAAACCTTGGTTTATGGTATCCCAAAGAATCTGATTTTAAACTAATTGGTTATTCAGATGATGACTATGCAGGTTGCAAGCTTGATAGGAAAAGCACAAGTGGAAGCTGCCAACTTCTTGGAGGTAGACTTGTTTCTTGGTTCAGCAAGAAACAAAATTCAGTTTCTACTTCAACAGCAGAAGCTGAATACATCGCAGCTGGGAGTTGCTGTGCTCAAATCCTATGGATCAAGAATCAACTCCTAGACTATGGTATGTCATTATCCAAAATTCCTATTTATTGTGATAATACTAGTGCCATAGCAATAACAGAAAATCCAGTGCAACATTCAAGAACAAAACACATAGATATTAGATATCACTTCATAAGTGAACATGTAAGTGAAAGTAATATCGAATTACACTGGGTAACAACTGATAAACAACTTGCAGACATATTCACAAAACCTTTAGATGAATCTACCTTTTCTAGATTGGTTTCTAAATTAGGAATGTTGAATTATGCCTCTAAAAATTATTAATTTTTTTTAAAAACAAGTTGTTTAGTTGTATGCAGTTAGAATTTAATTTCTGGAAAGAAGCTGTTTTATTTTATTAAAACAGAATTTTAGAAGCTAGAATTAATTTTCTGGATTACAGTTGTTTTTAATTAAACATAATTTGTGAAGCTAGAATTAATTTTCTGGATTGAATAACATGAGCTAGAGTAAGCAAGAGACTATTTTAATCCATGATAGTTGTTTTTAATTAGTCCCCGACTAAATTAAAAAATTGAACTATCGGAGACTAACTATTCCCCGATAGTTAATACTATCAGAGACTACTTTAGTCCCCGATAGTCAATACTATGAGAGACTACCTTAGTCCCCGATAGTTAATACTATCAGAGACTACCTTAGTCCCCGATAGTTAATACTATCAAAGACTACATTAGTCCCCGATAGTCAACACTATCAGAGACTAATCTTCTTCTAGTCTCTTACAAGTGAACTTACCAGAGATTAGGGCAATCTCTGATCAAGGGTAATATGGTAGTTATCTCTCCCACGATCAAAAACGGTTCACTACCCTTAAGAATTGCAAACGTTTCAAACAATTTGATAAAACAAAATTCAAACATCTTTGCAATTACAAACACTCAAGCTCTGAAATTATTTTCTCTCTGCAAATACTCTGCAATTTAACCCTTTTTCAAGTTTTCTTCCAAAGTTCACAGATCTCTGAAAATGGCCGCTAAAACAGTTCTGTTCAAGTTTGGAGATTTTGATATCATCAAGACAAACCATGCAGGGGTGGCTGATAAGCATGTCTTTGAAGCCCAGTACCACCCCTTTGTGGATTTCCTTCAACACTCCAGTCTTTCGTATGCCATTTACGAAGCCCCCATTCAAGCCGCTGAGGTTATCACGGCTGTCTGGTCCACTGCTACCATCCAGGGTGAGAAAACTGCCTCCCTTGTTGTAAGTTTCAAGTATGCAAACTCTGTTTATAATATAGATCATACCGTAGTTAATAATGCTTTACATTTACCTGTTCATGAAAACTATGACTCACTTGCTTCTGATGAAGAAATTGTTTCTATGTTTAAAAATATACATTATTCTGCAGAAATTACTTTTGTTAGGTCTATAACACGACCCCATCTTAGGCAAGAGTGGTCACTATTTTTTGACATAATCACAAAAGCATTTTCTACTAACTGCAGTGGCTATGATGCTATCACTACACTCACACAACAAATCACTTTTAGTGTGCTGTATGATAGACATCTTAACATTGGGCTCTTTATTCTGCAAAATTTGTTGATAAAACTTAAAACCAGTAAAAATAAAATTTATTATTCTAGGTTTTTGATGATGATTGCTAATTATGTAATTCCTAACTTTGATATTACTGGTATGCAAGTTTTACCAACTGTTTTGCAGAGTAAAAGAATATTTACAGATGTGAAGCATAAATTTGCAAAGGTAAGAGTCCCTTTATTTTTTCCTCCTGTCATGAGATCTATTCTCATTGACAGGCTTCCAAATCTTTATTCTTTGCAATTTTTTGAGGATATTGAAAGCCAAACCCCCATTAATCCTCCAACCACTTCACATCAACTGTCCATAGTCCCCTCCACAGTCTCTCAACAGACTGTGGTTGTAAAACCAAAGACAATCACAAAACTCCCAATTAAAAGAAAAATAATTGAGGGAGCAAGTGAGGATGAGGGAGAACCAGAAGCTGAAGTTCCACTTCAGAGAAAGAAGAGAGTTATAACCCTTAGCCAAGCCCAATCCACTGCTTCTCAAAAAGCATTGGAGGTTATAAGGACAAACAGTGAACTGTCACCATCCTCCTAAAAGGATGTTGACATTGAAGAAAGTTCCCAACCAGGAACATACTGTACACAGACTGCACAACCTCTTGTTCACCAACAAGAAGAAACCCAAAGAGAGATAATAAAAGAAAAGAGTGACACAATGAGTGCACACACAGAGTCATCATTTGATGTTCCTCAATTTTCAATATCTGAGGAACAGCCAACACTCCCCACTGTACATTCTTCTCCTTTTTCTCCCACTCTTGATTCTTTTGATATAAATATGATTGATTTTCTTGATTTTTCCCAAGAGGAGCCAATAATCGAGACAAGCTCTCAAACAGATTCCATGGATAAAACCCTAGCCCAAGATAAACAAAGGGAACCCACTATCCATGTTGTCACAAGCACTTCTCAAACCCCCACTTCTGTAGGACAAAGTGACACCATCCATATGAGTGAGGTTGTGAGAATAATTAGTGAGAGTCAGGCTCCTGCCCTGGAAAAAGGAGAGACCATACACATACAAGAGAGTCAAGCTTTAGATAGCTTGGAAAAAGGAGATAAAGAGAAGCTGGGTGCCCAACCCCAGGCAAAAGGAGAGGGTGTGAACAAGGATGAGATCCTTGAACAAAAGAAAAGAGAGAAATTTTCATCAAGTATATTTTTACAACCTGCTGAAACCAGCTCACAAGCAGCTCAGGTTTCTTCTGCTCCCTCCATCAATATCCAAATAGAAGAACCAGAGATTAGATCAAGCACAGGGGATGCAGCTTTACAAGTCATATTTGAGATGTCCAATGCTGATTTTGAAGAGTTATATGGTCTACAACAGAGACAAGATCATATTTCTGCATTGAAGACAAGCCTAGCAGATGAACCTGTGCCTGAAGAAGCTCCAGAGAATAATGTTGATGAATGGCTTGATGCCTCTTATGCCAACACTCTAGAGGAACCAGCTGCCCAGTTGAGGCAGGACTATGTGACCAACATAGGGTCAACTGCTGCTGCACCATCCGTGAAGGACATTCTTGAAGAAGTAACCAAGGTGGATAAGAAACACACAAAATTTCACCACTTCTTGGTTACTGGCATCAATGGTGCAATGCAGCAAATCAAGGAAAGGATGGAGTTGGAGACAGACAAGATTAGAAGGTGCTATGAAGGACACTTGCCAAGGAAGACTGTCACAGCAATTGATTCATTAGTCAAAGATAAGTCCAAGACTGACAGTCGCCTTCAAGCCCTCGAAGCAAATATCCAACTCCTGATCCAAAAGCAAGATCGAATGGAACAACTTTTGCTACAGGCAATTCCAACACTGGCCACCTCCTCTGAACCCCAAGATGCTGATGTCAAAAAGGGGGAGAGTGGTCCATTCAAAACTGCTCCTATACATTCACACAAGTCTGGTTCTGTCCTTGATGCAGAATTGCAAGCAATGTTGGACAGTATCCTAAAGAAGCATTCTGATCTTGCAGCAGCAGCAACAACAACAACAACAATTCCAACAGCAGCAACAACAACAGCAAGAACAACAACAACAACAATTCCAACAACAACAACAACAACAGCGACAACAACAACTTTTCTTTCTTCCTCTGTACAAGCCCCAAAATCAAAAGACAAAGACAAGGGAGTCATGGTTGAGGAACCAAAGAAAAAGATTTCAACTCAACCAGGACAACCTAAGCTGTTGGGGGATGCCATGAAGACTGCTCACTTTCCTACTCCTATTGAAATTGAAGTGGACGGGAAAGTTGAGTTAGTCAATCCTCGTGATCAAAGATTAATAGATTTGATGCATTATTAGCTCAGAAACTTCAAGAGGATGAGGACATGGCAGTAGCAAGGGAGGAGGAGGAGGCAAAGAAGAAGAAAACTTCAACAAGGAGATCAAGTGCACAGAAGGCAGCCATTACCAAAAAGAAAAATAAAAAGATGGAAGAGGCAGAAAGAAAGTCAAGGAGGAAACCTTTGGTCCAGGAATCTGCAAAGAAACCTATGATCAAGGCAACCATTAAGAAGCCTACCTCTCAAGATCCTCCAAGGTCAACCAAGACGGCCTTGTTGGCTGTAAGTGGATCAACAAAACCACGAACAGTTTCATCAAGGAAGTCCTATAAGGTTGAAATGGCTAGCACTGAAGAAATAATCAAGGCCCTGAAGAAAAGTACAAAGAAGATTGATCTTATCAAGGGTAAAAACAATGAAGAGCTTCTCCATGTTTTTTTAAAAGATGGAGAGTCTCTGAAGTTTGAAAAGCCAGCCTTGGAGGGACAGAATAAAGAAGATCTGGAGTGGTTGTTGACTGTTGTGCTTGAGACTTCTAATCTCAACATGAAACTTCGAAGCCAAATTCAGAAGGTGATGAATATGGAGCATATGGTGGATTCAGTACCGGAAGTTAAGTCTAAGCCTTTGGGATTGTGGTATGAGACTTTTCATGGAGAGAAGGTTTTCTTTGACTACAACAAAGACATTAACAGTATCAGTGAGAGGCACATTGAAGGATTTCTTACTCTCCTCAAAGATGCTGAAGAAGAAATTGAGCTTGTATTGAAAAATCTGTTGAAAAATAGGCTGGAGTTGCTGAGGAAAAACAGAAAAGAACGGCTGGAGTTGTTGAAGAAAAAATGAGGTAAAATTGTTGTGTTGAAGTTGTTTGTTGAAATAAGTTGTAATTTTTTTTTATTTTTGAAGCCAGACTTATAGGATTTAAACCTGAGTCTTGGTGGAAGCTGAACAACAGATCAAACATCTTAGTTCAGAATACAATTGTAGTTAGAAATTCTTTATTCTTTTTCTAAGTAATTGTAATATTGAGTTTTGACATCATCATCAACATTGAAATTATGCTTATCATTCTGATATTCATAATTAGGGGGAGATTGTTAGGTTTTAGAACATTTGATGATGATTGTCTTTAGATTACTTAGAGTACAAATGTATAGAAAGTGTTAATTAGTAACACTGAAGTTTTGTAGCTAGCAGTTATCTCTTTGTTTGTAATTTATTCATTATTTGTAAAGAGATAAAATTATTTCATATTTGTAAGTAACTGCTGGAATGATGTATCGAAGCTTCAGAAAGTCAAGATGTGTATTTGATCCATTAGAAGTTGCAAAAAGGCTTGTCGGAGACTAGGAGAATTGGTCAGGGACTAAAAAGATTTTATCTGTCGGAGACTAGTTTTGCCTATCGGAGACTAAGACTTAAGTCATCAGAGATTAAGTCTAAAGGAGTCAGAGACTAAAGCTTACGTCATCGGAGACTAAAGTTAAAAGCATCAGAGACTAAGCTGACGTCATCAGAGACTAAGCCTTAACGCGTCAGAGACTAAACAATTATATCGGAGACTACACAAGCTGATGTCATCAGGGACTAAATGCAACAGAGACTAGTAATGACGTCACCAGAGACTAAAGATGAAGCATCAGGGACTAATCGTGATTTATTTCCTGTAAGATACAGAGTTCGAATTAAAAAGGAATGTCTTCCACGTAAAGTAAAATATTATTGAAGACGTAGCTGGTAAGGAAACTAACCAGAAATCTGTTCCTATCAAAAAGGAAAGATTGTATTTGATTCGAATAAGGAAGCTGAATTTTATTCAGAATAGGAACTGAGTTAATGATAATTCAGTTGTAATAGAAGCTGTAATCAGTTTTTACAGAGAATTGTAACTTCGAAGCTGTATAGGTTTTTCATAGTTTTGTATCTTTTCCTATACAGAATAGAAAAGAAGCTGACGATTACATTATTGTAATTGTTAGGATTTGTATTCAATTGTAAATCAATAAAGCAATTGTTTATAAATTGATTTGTGTTCTTGTTCTTTATATTCCGCAAGAAAAGTTAATTTCTTACAGAACAAGTAACTCAAAAAGATTTCAAAGAACTTGTATTCAACCCCCCTTCTACAAGTTCTCGGCATCTCACTGGGAAAACATCTCTGAGATGACGTCACCCTTAGTCCCCGATGAGTTAAGCTGACGTCATCAGTCTCTGATGAATTATTTAGTCTCTGATGAAGTCAGTCGTAGTCTCCGACAGGCTAAAGTTTAGTCCTCGATAACGTCATTAGTCTTCGACGGGTTATTTACTCTCGGATGACGTTTGCTTTAGTCCCCGATAGGCTAAAGTTTAGTCTCTGATGACGTCATCAGTCTCTAATGAGAAGTTAGTCTCCGATGACGTCACTCTTAGTCTCCGATAGAATTAAGATGACGTCATCAATCCCTGATGAGTTGTTAGTCCTTGATGACGTCATTCATAGTCTCTGATGAAGGAAATTTTGTAGTCTCTGATGAAGGAAATTCTGCAGTCTCTGATGAAGGAGATTTCTTAGTCTCCAATAGAGGAAATTCCTAGTCTCTGATGGCTAAGGATATCAGTCCCTGACGAGTTTGTTAATGAGAAAATTATTCTCTGATGCATAGTCTGTTATCAAGACTATAAAACATTATTTTCTTAAAATTATTTTATGATGTTATTCTTTAAAACAATAAAAGTTTAAGGACATCACATACATATTTTCTTTCATAAATTCTTATTAAGGTATTAAAATATTACTTGCATAATTTACAGAATCTCTCTTTCACAAGTAAATTGATTTGAATTTTGTGCAAAGGACTGAGGCAAGTATATTCTTACTCTTATGCTTATTTCAGTTAAGCGCATGATCAATTGATTCGACATGCGTACAAAATTATGATATTTATATTTAAATTTCCTTGTGAAACAGAATGCTATGCTTTAAATTTCCGCTAGCATGATATGAATAAAAGTGCATGGATATAAAGAAGCTTTGCTCTTTCAGCTATTTTTCAATGTTATATCTGAGCAATAAATGAGAATGCTATGTTCCTTGAATGATGATGCCACATGGATGGTTAGAGGAAAGAAAAGGTGTTGATTTGTTCTTCACCTGACCTAGAGGAATTTTATGTGACTATGTACGTTCACACAAGGAGGGATCATACGGCCACAGTTAGGCCAGCTGTATACCGTATGGTTAGCAGATCCAGCGGTTTTAGCCCTCGATGGATATTTTTACTTCAAGGAAGTTATGCTTTGTTTTAAGAAGGATTACACAATTGTTTATCATCAGTAATCCTAAAGATTCCTTAAAGATTTCTGAGGCATTAGTATTGATTCACTAAGCCTCTTAGAAGAATTGAATTTTTTTGAAACATTCCAGAATTGTTTTTCCCAAATTGTTTATATACTTGCTGGGCGTGAACCACTCATTCTTGTAGAATTTTAATGTTTTGCAGGACAGAATATAAAGGTTGAGCCCTTAGACTGGCTAGCTTTTGTAATGCCAATAAGGAGGGAAGAAAGGAAGATGATCTGAGAAGTGATGTTTTGTATTATAGTATAGAAACAGTATAGCTTCCGCTGACAATGTAATATTTTAGGTTGTAATAACTCTTTATATGGTTTCTTTCAGTAATTATTATATGAATGGATGTGTGGTTATCTTTTTCTTCTTTTGACGAAGCCCTGATCTAGTGAGGGATTCTGGGGTCATCACATCCGACTTAATTAAAAATTGAACTATCGGCGACTATCTTAGTCCCCGACAATGTTTTTGATTAGTCTCTGACTTAATCAAAAATAAACTATCGGAGACTAATCGGGTCTAGTCTCTTATGGGTGAACATATCAGAAATTAAGGCAATCTCCAATCGAGGGTAACCTGGTAGTTACTCATACCCACGATCAAAAACAGTTCACTATCTCTTGAATTACAAATGTTTCTAACAGTTTGATAAAAGTAAATTCAAACACCTTTGCAATCACAATCTCTCAAAGTTTTGAAATTATTTTCTCTTTGCAACTACTCTACAATTTAACCCTTTTTTAAAGTTTCTTCAAAGTTCACAGATCTCTTCCAATGGCCGCTAAAACAGTCTGTTTCAAGTTTGGATATTTCGATATCATTAAGACTAACCATGCAGGGGTGGCTAACAAGCATGAATTTGAAGCACAGTACCACCCCTTCGTGAATTTTCTTCAAAACTCCATACTATCCTATGCCATTTATGAAGCTCCCGTTCAAGCCGCTGAAGTCATCACGGCTATGTGGTCTACAGCTACTGTCTAGGATGAGAACACTGACTCTCCTGTGGTAAGTTTCAGGTATGCTAACTCTGTCTATAATATAAATCATACCGTAGTTAATAATGCTTTACATTTACCAGTTTATGAAAACTTTGACTCTCTTGCCTCTGATGAAGAACTTCTCTCTATGTTTAAAAACTTACATTATTTTGCTGAAATTAGTTCTGTTGGGTCTATAACACGACCGCATCTAAGGCAAGAGTGGTCACTGTTCTTTGATATAACAACTAAAGCATTTACTTCAAAATGCAATGGCTATGATGCTATCACTACATTCACACAACAAATTACTTTTAGTGTGTTGTATGATAGACATCTAAACATTGGGCTTTTAATTCTGCAAAATCTTTTGGAAAACTTAAATCCGGTAATAAAAATAAAATTTATTATGCTAGGTTTTTTATGATGATTGCTTATTATCTAATCCCTAACCTTGATATTACTGGCATGCAAGTTGTACCAACTGTTTTGCAGAGTAAAAGAATTTTTACTGATGTGAAGCATAAATCTACAAAGGTAAAGGTTCCATTATTTTTCCCTCCTGTCATGAGATCTATTCTCATTGACAGGCTTCCAAACCTTTATTCTTTGTTATTTTTTGAGGATATTGAAAGCCAAAACCCTATTAATCCTCCAACCACTTCACAACAACAACTTATAGCCCCCTCCACAGTTTCTCAAAAGACTGTGGTTGTAAAGACTCAAACAGCCATCACAAAACTCTCAATAAAGAGAAAAATAATTGAGGGAGTAAGTGAGGATGAGGGAGAACAAGAAGTTGAAGTACCACTTCAGAGAAAGAAGAGAATAATAACCCTTAGCCAAAAGCAATCCATTGCTTCCCAAAAGGCAATGGAGGTTATAAGGAAAAACAGTGAATTGTCACCATCCTCCCAAAAGGATGTTGACATTGAAGAAAGTTCTCAACCAGAAACACCCTGTACAGAATCTGCACAACCTCTTGTTCACCAACAAGAGGAACCAAATAGATAGCAAATACAAGAAAAGAGTGACACAAGGAGTGCACACACAGAGTCATCAATTGATATTCCTCAATTTTCAATGTCTGAGGAACAGCCAACACTCCACACTGTACATTCTTCTCATTTTTCTTCCATACTTGATTCTTTTGATATTATACATTTAAATCCTCTTGATTTTTCCCAAGAGGAGCCAATACTCGAGAAAAGCTCTCAAACACATTCCATGCATAGATCCCTAACCCCCTATCCATGCAGTCACAAGTAATTCTCCAACCCCCACTTCTGTAGGATAGAGTGCACCTATCCATATGAGTGAGGATGTGAGAATAAATAGTGAGACTCAGGATCCTGACCTGGAAAAAGGAGAGAATATACACAAACAAGAGAGTCAAGCTTTAGAAAGCTTGGAAAAAGGAGAGCAAGAGAAGCTGGGTGGCGAACACCAGGCAAAAGGAGAGGGTGTGAGCAAGGATGAGATCCTTGAACAAAATAAAATAGAGAAATTTTCAGCAGGTGACTTTTTACATCCTGTTGAAACCAGCTCACAAGAAGCTCAAGTTTCTTCTGCTCCCTCCACAAATATCCAAACTGAAGAAACTGGGCCAAGTTCAAGCATAGGGGATGCACAATTAAATGTAATATCAGCAATGTCCAATGCAAACTTTGAGATTTTATATGACCTACAACAAAGACAAGATCATATGTCTGCATTGAAGACACGACTTGCAGCTGAACCTGTACCTGAAGAACCTACAGAGACCAATGTTGATGAATGGCTTGATGCCACATACTCAAATACTCTAGAGGAAGCAGCCGCCCATATAAGGCAGGATTATGTGACCAATATAGGGTCGACTGCAGCTGTACCATCACCTAAAGACATTCTTGAGGAAGTAACCAAGGTGGATAAGAAACATACAAAGTTTCACCACTTCTTGGTTATTGGAATAAATGGTGCAGTCAAAAGAATGGAGGAAAGGATGGAGTTGGAGACAGACAAGATAAGAAGGTGCTATGAAGGACATCTGCCAAGGAGGACAATCACTGCCATTGATACACTTATCTAAGACAAGTCCAAGACTAACAGTCGACTTCAAGCCCTAGAAGCAAACATCCAACTCTTGATCCAAAAAGAAGACCGAATGGAACAACTACTGCTGCAGGCAATTCCAAATCTGGCCACTTCCTCTAAACCTACAGATGCTAATGTCAAAAAGGGGGAGAGTGGTCCATCCAATGTTCCTGTACAAAAACAAAAGTATGGTCTTGTCCTTGATGCAGAATTACAAGCAATGTTGGACAGGATCCTAAAGAAACATTCGGATCTTGAAGCAGCAACAAAAGCAACAACAACACAACTTCCAACAACAACAACAACAGCAATAACAACAGAAGCATCTCCTCCTTCCATTGCAATAGTCCCAAGCACATCAAAAGACAAAGGCAAAGGGGTCATGGTTGAGGAACCAAAGAAGCAAATCTCAACTCAACCAGGACAGCCCAAGCTATTGGGGGATGCCATGAAGACAGTTCACTTTCCCACTCCAGTTGAACTGATAGTGGATGGGAAAGTGGAGTTAGTCTATCCTCAAGAACAGAAACTGATAGAAGCTGATGCACTATTAGCTCAAAAATTACAAGAGGAGGAGGACATGGCAGCAGAAATGGAGGAGGAGGAGGCAAAGAAGAAGAAAATCTATACAAGGAGATCAAGTGCACAGAAAGCAGCCATAACCAAGAAGAAAAATAAAGAGATGGAAGAGGCTGAGAAGAAATCAAAAAGAAAACCTTTGGTCTAGGAATCTACAAAGAAACCTGTGATCAAAGCACCTATCAAGAAGTCTACCTCTCAAGAATCTCCAAGGCCAACCAAGACTTCCTTAGTGGCTGTGAGTGGACCAATAAAGCCACGAACAGCTCCATCAAGGAAGTCTTACAAGGTTGAAATGGCTAGTACAGAAGAAATCATCAAAGCTCTGAAGAAAAGTACAAAGAAAATTGATCTGATCAAGGGTAAGAATAACAAAGAACTTCTTCATGTCTTTTTAAAAGATGGAAAGTCTTTGAAATTCGAGAAGCCAACCTTGGAGAGACAAACCAAAGAAAATCTTGAGTGGTTGCTGACTGTTGTGCTTGAGACTTCTGATCTCAACATGGATTTTTGAAGCCAAATTCAGAAGGTGATGAAGGTGAAGCATAAGGTGGATACAGTGCCAGAAGCTAATCCTAAACCTCTTGGATTATGGTATGAGACTTTTCATGGAGAGAGTCTTCTTCAATTACAACAGAGATATCAACAGTGTCAGTGAGAGACATATTGAAGGTTTTATCAGTCTACTCAAGGATGCTGAAAAAGAAATTGAATTGGTTATGAAAAAGTTGTTGAAAGACAGGCTGGAGTTGCTAAGGAAAAATAGAAGGTAAATTGTTGTGTTGGAAGGTATGCTGTTTGTTGAAATAAGCTGTAATTTTTATTTTTGAAGCCAGACTTAAAGGATTTAAACCTGAGTCTTGGTGGAAGCTGAACAACAGATCAAAGATCTTAGGTCAGAATACATTTGTAGTTAGCAATTCTTTATTCTTTTTCTAAGTAATTGTAAATTGAGTTTTGACATCATTATCAACCTTGAAATTATGCTTATCATTATGATATTCATAATTAGGGGGAGATTGTTAGGTTTTAGAACATTTGATGATTATTGTCTTTAGATTACTTAGAGTACAAATGTATAGAAAGTGTTAATTAGTAACGCTGAAGTTTTATAGCCAGTAGTTATCGCTTTGTTTGTAATTCATTCATTTTTTGTAAAGAGATACAATTATTCTTTATTTGTAAGTAACTGCTGGAATGGAGTATCAAAGCTTCAGCAAGTCAAAGTGTGTATTTGGTCCGTTGGAGTTTACAAAAAGGCTTGTCGGAGACTAGGGAAAACTTGTTAGAGATTAGTTTTGCCTATCGGAGACTAAGGCTTACGTCATCAGAGACTAAGTCTAAAAGCACCAGAGACTAATTAATGACGTCACCAGAGACTAAAGATGAAGTATCAGGGACTAATCGTGATTTATTTCCTGAGAGATACAGAGTTCGAATTAAAAAATAATGTCTTCCACGTAGTTCAAGATATTATTGAAGATGTAGTTGGTAAGGAAGCTAACCAGAAATCTCTTCCTAATCAAAAAGGAAAGATTGTGTTTGATTCGAATAAGGAAGCTGAATCATTATTGATTTAGAATAGAAACTGAGTTAATTGTAATTTCAATTTTTAGAGAAGCTGTAATTACGTTTACAGAGAGTTGTAATTCGAAGCTGTATAGAATTCATAGTTTTGTATCTTTACTATACAGAAAAGAAAATAAGCTGATGATCACATTGTTGTGATTGTTAGAATTTGTACTCAATTGTTAAAGAAATAAAAAGCAATTGTTTATAAATTGATTTGAGTTCTTGTTCTTTTTATTCCGCAAGAAAAGTTAATTTCTTAAAAAACAAGTAACCAAAAAGAATTCAAAAAACTTGTATTCAACCCCCCTTTCTACAAGTTCTCGGCTATCTCACTGGGAAAACAAACTTCTCAAGAAATTTGACATGGAGGACTCAAAAGTAGCAAAGACACTTGTGACCATTGCAACCAAGATTGACCTTGATAAGAATGGAAAGAAAGTTGATTTGAAGACTTATAGGGGAATGATTGGATCATTGTTGTATCTAACAGCAAGCAAGCTTGACAGAATGTTTGCAACATGTCTTTGTGCAAGATATCAAGCTAACACAAGGGAATCTCATCTCATTGCAGTGAAAAGAATCTTGAGATATATCAAGGACACTACAGAGTTGGGACTTTGGTATCCAAAGGAGTCTGGATTTGAATTGTTAGGATATTCTGATGCTGACTTTGGAGGATACCGAATTGACAAAAAAAGTACAACAGGAAGCTATCAGTTTCTAGGAGGAAGGCTTGTATCTTGGTTCAGCAAAAAGCAACACTCAATTTCAACATCAACTGTTGAAGCTGAATATATTGCAGATGGAAGTTGTGCACAAATTCTATAGATGAAAAATCAGCTAACGGATTATGGTTGTGATAACACTACTGCCATTGTCATTGCTGAAAATCCTGTGCAACATTCCAGAACCAAACATATAAAAATCAAATATCATTTCATCAGGGAACATGTCATGAATGGAACTATAGAACTACAGTTTGTTCCTACCAACAAGCAGCTGACAGACATATTCACCAAAGCTCTTGATGAAACCACTTTCTTTAATCTTGTGGGAGAGCTGGGTATGGTGAGTTATGCAAAGTGAAAGTGAAATATCTGGACAAAAGTCTTGTCAAAAAGGTAGTTGAAACAACACAGAGTATTAAATGCCTACGTTCTGGTACTCCTAACTCATTTCATAAGTTCCTGATGAAATTAATTGATATGTGATTATCTATGTGTTATTAATGTAAATATGTATATATATACTTGTACATACTGTGTTTTTCTTTGTTTGTGTTTGCTTTTGACTGATGCATCAAGGTCAAGGTCTCTATCAAGACGCATCAGGGTCATGGTATCCGGCTCACGCATCAGGGTCAGGATATCCGGCTCGCGCATCAGGGTCAGGATATTCGGCTCGCGCATCAGGGTCAGGGCATCTGGCTCATGCATCAGGATCAGGGTATGTATATACAAAGAGCGCCAGGGTAAGGTAAAATGTTTTTCACCGCATCAGGGGATTACGGTCAGTTAAGTGATGACAACTCATCAGGGTGTTCTTTTCTCACTAATGACATGTCATCATAGAACTGAAATGACTCCCTGATTGCGTGTTTTAAGGAGCAGTTTTCAAACGTCAATAAGCGGGTATTTATACTCTATCTCTCCTACTTTCTAAAACACCTCAAAACATTTAATCTTTCTCTGATATTTGCTCGAGTTTTCTCTCTCTCTCTCTCTCTCTCTCTCTCTCTCTCTCTCTCTCTCTCTCTCGTTTTCATAGAAACCCTAGAACTTCAAACCTTCAACAGCATCAATGGCACCCAGCAATGCTCAACAAATTTCAAGGAATCTGGTGGTACCACCCACAAACTATGTGGGTTTCTCCAACATTGACGAGGTGAGTGATTACTTTAAACCCATGATGAACTATCTACTCAACTTGGAGTATAGTCAAGCAATCTTCACCGATGAAAAAATGTCGGGGGAAGCACTGTCTCAACTCTGGACAAGTGCGAAGTTCATGTACTCCACCACAAGGGTTGATATGGTAAAGGAAATCTCGTTCAAGATTTCTTCTGAAAAAGGGAAAATAACTCCTTCCAAAATTAATTCTGCTCTGGGCTACCTACTCAAAATCTGGTGGAAGTACCTGATGATGCTGTGTTGCTCAACTTCTTGAGGGAACTAGGCTATAATGCTGCTCCTAGCGCAGTGTTAAAATTCAAGGACCTCAAAAGGGTGAATGTGAAATGGGAGATCTCATATCTCTTTGACGCCATTACTAAGGTGTTCTTAGGTAAGTCCTCTAACTTTGAGATAATTACCTCCTTAACTTTAAAAATAGCGTATGCAATAATTAAAAATGTAAATATAAATATAGGAAAATTAATTTTTGATGACCTTATAAATAAAATGGGTAGTTTTAACTCTAGGAAATCTAAAGTTTACTATGCTAGATTTTTGTATATGATTATTAAAGATCAAATAACTAACATTTCTTTTGAGAATGATATTACTATACAGACTTACAAGCAAACAAAGAAGTTGTTTGCAGAAATAATAAAGAAGTCGTACACTGCAGAACCATTTGCTCTTCCAATGCATATGGAATAGGTAGTGAGTACTTCTTCATCTACTTCTCAACCTGTAAATTCTTCACCTTTATTTACTATGGCAGAGATCACTACCACTTCTCTGCCTTCCCAAGTAGAACAACCAATTTTCACACAACCACTCTCTATAGCTCAACCCAAAGTCTCCCAAAAGACTATAGGGAATAAAAGAAAACCTAGTGAAGTCACCACATCAACTGAGGGGGAGCGAGGAGAGAGAGTGATTGGCTATAGGTGAATGAAGAAGAAGGGAGCCACGAGTGTTACCCAATAGCTTGACCAGGCAGTATCCTCTCAAAAGGATACTGTTTTTGATAAGGAATTAAACATTTTTCTAACTAGTTCCTCTCAAAAGGAATTAGTTATTGAAAATAGTCCCCAACCAGGGACACAGTTGAGTGAGGCACATACACTGACCATAGTCCCTGATGAAAATAACATCAGGGTCTCTGAGAGCCACTTGCAAATAACTGACACAGTGAGTGCACACACAACTTCTCTTGATGGATCACCTCCTCATTCAGTGATCCAGCCAACACTCCCTTCTACACCACTTCCTTCTTTCTCTATTCCTCAAATTTCTTCAGATATTATGACATAAACATTGAGTGTCATAAGATCAGATTCTCCAATCTCTCAATTCGTGGAGGAGCCAACACTCCCTCACGCAGTGATTGATAGTCAACACACTCAAATGGTTGACTTATTTTTGCTTGATACAATCACTGTTGATCAGACCGGGGACATAAATTCAACTGTATATACAACAACAATAAGTCTTTATGTTCCCCCAACTGTAAATACTTCTTCTATAGAAACATACATATCTCCAATTGTACATACTCAAATTACTTCCACTCCTTTTTCTATCACTTCTGTGGAACC
Source organism: Centella asiatica (assembly GCA_014636745.2). NCBI lineage: Eukaryota > Viridiplantae > Streptophyta > Magnoliopsida > Apiales > Apiaceae > Centella > Centella asiatica. Next base: position 15,136,687 of record CM025782.1, read on the forward strand.
AATAACTGTACAAAATTTACTTGAACTAGCCACAGAAGCTAATCTCACAGCCCATAGGAGCCCTCCTAGGACAATATTGAGTGAGAATGAGAGAATACTTAGTGAAGAGAGGCAAAGTCAAACCCCTGAGAGGACTTTGGCAAAAGGAAAGGATGAGAGTACTGCCTTAGAAGGCAAAGAAAAAGGAGAGTATATGAGTGATGCCTTAGAAGGCACAGAAAAAGGAGAGCCTGAGAGAGATGAGGATGAGATCCTTGTAAATAAAGAAAATAGAGAAAATACAGATATTGTAAATAATACAAGATCTGAAAATGATGAAGATAATGCTCCAACAGATGATTTTTCCCAGTTCATTGGAGTTAATTTGTACTTTCAGCAAAATCAAATGGTGGACACTGTACAGTTACTAAAGCAAGAGCTCGCAAGGACCACTGATCCAATCTTGGTAAAAGTGTTAAAAATCACAAATCATGATTGGTCAGTCTGTAGATATTGAGAACAAGAAGCTTTATACACACTTTACAAATAAAATCAATAATGTACAACAAGTTGTCGACTCCCTAGTGACCAGCCAGACCCTGCTTCGGATGAAGAAACAAGCTGACAATGTGGACAAAAAGCTTGTTGATCTTACCACTCAACTGTCCAGCATGGAAACTTTGCAACAATCCATGGCTGACATTCTAAAGCAAGTTCTCCAAGTAACATCCCAACTCTCAACTTCCACTGATGATGTTGTCAAAAAGGGGGAGAAATCTACCAGGCCATCGTCAGGGGATGTTGCTGAGAAATCAATAAGTCAACCATCAGGGGATGTGACTGCTCCTGTTCCTGGTCCAAAACCCAAGGACAAAGGCAAAGGCATCCTGATTGAGGAACCAAAGAAGAAATCATACACTCAATCAGGGCCTAAGCTACTTGGAGAAGCCATGAAGACAGCCTACTTTCCAACACCAGTTGAAGCCGTAATTGACGAGAAAGTGGAGTTGGTCTACCCTCAGGACAAAAAGCTGGTGGAAGCTGATGCACTCTATGCACAGCAACTCCAAGAAGAAGAAGAGAGGGAAATGGCAAAGGAACAGGAGGAAGAACAAAAGAAGAAAAAGAGTGTCAGGCCCAAGACCTCCAGGAAACCTCAGCCAAAAAGATCTCAAAATTCCAAGGGTGCATCAGGGGATAAAAACCAAGACAAAACTGATGACCTTGATGCCACCAAACCCAAGTCCTCTAAAGCCAAGGATCAAACACCTTCTCCTATAACCACAACATTGGTCCACCCACTCTAGCTGGATCCCTAAGAGAAGAAAGACGCAAAAACCTGACATTTATGTTCTCAATAAAAACCATAAATGTCAACCACAACAATAAAAGGGATCAGCTAATTTCTGTGCAACTAAAGAGTGGGTCACAATTCACAGTTACAATGGACTGGTTCAGGAGAATGGATGCTGAACAATTGGGACTGATCCTAAACCTGATTTCAAAATCTTCAGTGGCCAATAGAGACTTGAGGGGGATGATTGACAAGCTAAGGAGAGCCATCAACGATGAAAGGAGCTTGCCCACAGCCTTGGAGAGACCATTGAAGTTATTCTATAAATCCACTTATGGGCAGGAGAAAAGCATAAGAATCAAAGACGTTGATGGCCTTGACCTGGATGAAGCGATGCATGTTCTAAGCCAAATTGCTTATCACAAAAATGAACATGTTATCCAATTCAGAATCCTGCTGATACAGAGAGTGCTAAAGGAGATCGAAGAAACCAGAGCTGATGATGGGAATGTAGCAGTAAGGAATGTTCCTCCAGTAAAAGGATTCAAAGAATATCCTAAAATGATCACAAACCCCATGGGTGTTGAGTTCAAAAATAAAAAGACGGAGATCATTACCTTTTACTAGTCACAACTTGCAGCTACCAACATACAAAAGATCAAATCTGTCCTTGAAGCTTTGGAATCGAGCAAGAATGTAAACATTGTCAACTTCAGAAGGCTTCTTCAGAAGGAGTTGGATCAGCTGCTTGCAGGAGGGGAAGACAACAGACTCACGATTCCTGATCAAAATCCAGATCAAAGAAGACAAGGCCTTGGAAGTGACTCTCAACCGATTAAATCAAGTCATCCATTGCCCTTTGTCTCAGCCAAAAGGAAAAGGAGTCCTGATGTCTAAGAATGTATATCTTTGTTGTAATAGATATAGGAAATTCTTGTATAGAAATTCTTTTTATTAGTTTATACACAATTCTTTCGTGTATATAGTTTTGGTTTTGACATCATCATCAGTGCATTAAGAAAATTGATGGTTATCAAAATGATAAACATAAATAGGGGGAGATTGTTAGAGTTAAATAATGATGATGATGTTTAGAGAATAAATTGTGCATTTCCAAATACTTAAAGTATTTTATAAACCTTAATATCTGCACAAGTTTTGCATCCACAGATGATAAACTTATTCATCAGGGGATGATCAACACTTCACAAAACAAGTCATAAAATGGAACTTCTAAAGGACTTGATAAGTAAAAAGGAATGTTTGTTGTTACTAGAAAATATGTGAAGTATTTCGCACATAAGATATTCCAAACAAAGCTTCAATGATTAGGAACCTTCCAAACAAAGCTTCAATGAGGGGCCCGTCGGGGGAACCCGGCGGCGGAACCCGGCGGCGGAACCCGGCGGCGGAACCCGGCGGCGGAACCCGGCGGCGGAACCCGGCGGGCGGAAATGAACAATACATGTCACCTGTCAGGGGAAGACATCAGGGTATGACAGTGTCAAGCTGACCCGTCAGGGGGGGAATGCTCAGCACTGCATCATTCGAAGTCATCAGTGTATGTCGTGAAGTCATAACATCAAGGGATCAAGAAGCACTTAGTAAACTCAAGTGAAGTTTGAAGCACTGATCCAGTCTTTAACAAGACTTTCCATCAGGGGATCCAGAAGTACTGATCAAGTTCTCATCAGGACTTGCCGTCAGAGGATGGTTGTGACTGCATACACTCGTCATCAGGTCTAACACGTAAATCAATGAAGCTTGTTAAAGAAATAAGAGATATTATCTGGAAAGATATCTCTTGAAGTTTGTTTGGTCCAATAACAACTCTTAAACATTAAATGCACGCAGATCAGGGGAAGAAAAAGAAGCAACAAAAGTAGTAGCAGTCTGACACATAGTTTCTAAAGGACAACGATATGACATATATACAGTTGAGTTGAGAATAGTAGCACGTCTACACCATGTGGGTTCAACCACTGATCTACTATATATGCAAGAGAGTTCTTATTACACAATGGGAGATCAATCCAACAGATCAACAAATACTGAAGCATACAAATCACTAGAGCAGCTTTGTAATATATCCTGAGAGAAATATTTCAAAGAAAGTTAGAAGCTAATGAGTGTGAATTAGAAGCTGTAATTCATTACAGAATTTGTAGCTGATTAATCACAGTTGTGATTAACCAGATTTCTAGAAAAACCTCAATTTTTAATATATCTATTTTAACTTGAATACGTGTGTTCATCTTATTATCTGTTATTTTTTTCTAAGTATTGTAGCTATTTCCTGTTGTACAAAAAGGTTGAAAAAGAAGAAAAAGTTTTGAGTGTTTGAATCCCCCCCCCCCCCCCCCCCCCCGCGCCCCAATTACAAGCACTTGAGGCTATTTTATTCTAACATCAATTACATTACTTGCACTTAATCACTCATCTCTCCCATTCAGATTTAAAACAATCACGAGAAGAACTCTCAATTTGGGAAATTGTATGGTATATAATTTATCTTGTTGTTCTTCTCTTCATCTCAATACACCTAAACAACCTTGTAAATTTAATACGGTTCAATTATTCATCTCTTTTTTATCTTATTTTTATTTCCGAAAGAGTTCTAGATAAATTGAAACATGTGTCCCAATATTCATTTTGTTTTTTTCGACAACAGTTTGATTACTACGTGCACTTCGCACACATAAATATATAGCGTGACGACCCTAAAAATTCTATAAAAACTTTGGGCACCGTTAATAATTTACAATTATAATATAACATAATTCAAGCATAAAATAATATAAAATAAGAGACATTTAGTCTTATTACATTATCTAAAATAAATTCAAGCAGCGTAAGTCTGAAGCAGGCCCACGTAGGCCTTACAATCCAAATATAAATTTTATGTCATCACACTTCGCTCTTCCTTGGAATACGATCCACAAGAGGATCATGAGGAAGCATTCTTCACAGCATTTTCTCCTTACCTTTGTATAACGTCTCAGATTTCTCGTCATAACCTGTAAAACATTTAATAATGGCAACATGAGTGATTTACGCTAGCAAGTATATAATCATGTAAGGGTGAGTCTTGAAAATTAATAAATTTCTAAGGTTTAAGTGTTCATGAGATTTGGCGAAACAATACCGACACTTCGAGAGTAATATGGAAGTATATATAGTTTTTAGGGTCCTCAAGTGATAATGACGGATTTGATCATTTACTTGAAGGAATATTTAAATAATTCTCATGCACCTTATGACCAAATTTCTTTGGCGCACGTGCCTTTAGGAATTCATATAAAATAGTATATCAGCTGGTCAGTCTGACCATTATCTGATTTCATTATAATGATATACGTAGCTAATGCATAAATTTTTCATCTGTAAGGGTCTAGTTATCGATGTCGCGGTTTTCGTCCACTATAAAATCCAAAGCCCGGGATGTCAGACAAATATATCCCACTAGCCTTTAGTCACCCACACGAATATACTTTACAACTATGAGATAAGAAATATGTTAGAACTAAATACGCTAAAATGTTTGTAGAAGAGGAGTTGAATAAAAACATTCAAAACTTTTTCATTTTTAAAATCTTAACTAGCACAAACTAGAATAGCTAAAATATCCAGAAAAACAATAAAGATATTTAATATAAATACACACAAATTCAAGTTAAAATAGTTATATTATAACTTGTGTTTTTCTGAAAATCTATATAATCACAAAGTAATTAAACAACTACAATTCTGTAAAAGTTTACAGTTTCATGTTTCACATACTAGATATGATTTTCTCTTTAAATATTGCTCTCAAGAACTATTACAAATCTTCTCTAGTGTATAAATGTTGATTGAGATTTTTCTAAGATTTTCTGTTTCTTGTGTTTTTCTCACTCAACTTCCTGATAGTTTCTTGTGAAAACCCTTCCATATATAGGAGAACATATATAGAACCCATGTGCAAGATATGCTTCTTTTTCAACGTAGCCGCAGTATGCCCCACCATTGTCCTTTCGAAGATACATATCTCACACCGCTATAGGCTATTTTTGCTTCTATTTATGTTCCTATTCTCCATGTGTTTCTGATATAAAGGTTGCTATTGGATCACCATATTTCAAGGAATATCTTCTCAATTATACCCTTTTCTTCTTAGCCAAGTATAAGTGAATGTCTTTTAATCTCTAATGACATGTGAGTTAGGTCTTTACTATCCCCTGATGACAAGCCTTGACGTTGACATGATCAGTGCTTCTGGATCACTTGATGACAAGTCCTAATGTAGACTTGATTAGTGCTTCACTATCCACTGATGACAAATGTGACAGCCCCAATTTTCATTATTCATAGACCAGTGTCGTCAATTTAATATTAACTGTGAGACTTAGGTCTTCAATGGAAAATTGGGTCGTCGAAAGGGGGCACACAAAAGAGCTATCACACAAATAACCTTTTTCCTTTATAATAACAATTAAAGCAGAGTATTCTTAGTGATTATTACAAACTTTATTTTGGAAGATTCTAGCAGCGAAATAACATAACTTTTTCTTAAAAGCAAGATCAAACCAAACCAAAAATCATGTTTATGAGCCCAGAACAGCCAGTTTTACTGGTACTGACACGACTTTCCCTTACCCTTGAAACCTTCTCCTTTCTTGGGTTTAACTGAAAGAGAATCAAGCAAGTATGAGTGATAAAAGCTTAGCAAGTAATATAATATAGGACAGTTGAAAGGATATAGGACAGTTAATATAATATAGGACAGTTGAAAGTAATATAATATAGGACAGTTAATAAGCTAATTTTGAAATACCATTTTCAAGACAATGATAAAATATTAAAAATTCAATTGCTGGATTTTCGTTACATATGGGGAGAATCCATATTTTTAAATAGAAGAAAGGTTGACAATATAATGCTTCTGAAATGAAGAAATAAGAAGGAATCCACATAAGCTCTCTTGACGTCTTTCAGTACTATGACTTATTTGATTGACTTAACTTCATTCAGCACTAGAGCTTATTGAGAATATCTCTTACCACTTGACAATAGCATGTCAGGGCTATCTCAATGTGGTATGCTATGTACATACATAAGACATTTTAGTAGATTTAATTATATCTACAATCTCTAGGGCTCGGTAGAATAGAGTAACTCATTCTCACATCCGGGTTGATTCCCTTCTCATGCTTATAAAATGGATGGATTTTGACGCCTCAGTGAAGATTACCAAGGTACTCACACAGCTGACCTTGTAATTTCCAATGAGGGTCATAAGGTATTCACACAACTAACCTTGTAGGAAACATTAGATCTTGTAAAGTGGATGAATTTTGACACCTCAGTGAAGATTACCAAGGTACTTACACAACTGACCTTGTAATTTCCAATGAGGGTCATAAGGTATTCACACAGCTAACCTTGTAGAAAATATTAGATAAATTAAGTTGAATTGAATAGTTCAATACGTTATGTGTTGACATGGAAACAGATAGGATGCTTGTAAACTAGTTACAAGTGGTCAAGCATTTAACAATAAGATTTAGCTCAAGTTAAACAAGTAACAATTATTCTCAATCAGTACGTATACGAAGCAACTATGTATACGTAAGAAAAAGTTCGAGTATTTGCACAACATATCTTAACGCTAATCGAGTGAATGGATCAAATGTTTAATTGCAATAAGCATCATACCATATGTATGTCTGCATGAACAGTTCTGTTATATGCTAAAGAATAGTAAATACATCATTTGCAGAATTATGTATAACGGAATAACTGAGTTATACGTTAGAAGAATAACAAATATATTACTTCCCTTGGTGATAACGTATGATAGGTTTATGTGTTCCTGCGAGATCTGTTTTTATGATTCATAAATGATTAAAAGAAATTAGAACTATAGCTATGTTTAGGTAATAAAGTTATAATAATCAGGTTAAGTCTACATCTATATAATCATGAAATGGTTGCACTGGTTATTCTGCATCAGGGGATGAATTATACTTGTCAGGGGGTAAGCTTTATGCTATCAGGGGATTGCTACCCGTCGGGAGATAATTTACTCATCAGTGGATAGCTACCCGTCGAGAGATAATTTACTCATCCGTCATTAGGGGGATATCTACTCGTCCGTCATCAGGGGGATATCTACTCGTCCGTCATCAG
>CM025782.1:15144137-15154706 GCA_014636745.2 Centella asiatica
TCAGCGGGATATCTACTCGTCCGTCATCAGCGGGATATCTACTCGTCTGTTATCAGCGCAGATAAGTTATTCAACGCCAAACTCATCGGGGAATAGATTTTTCAGCGCCAAACTCATCGGTGGATAAGTTGTTCGACGCCAAACTCACAAATCATCACCAAATTCGTCACCAAACTTATCGCTAGAGTTATAAGCCAGCGCCAAACTTGTCGAGGACTAGCATTCTACTTCTCGGAGACTATGATATTTTATCTATCGGAGACTACCATAATTTATCCATCGAAGACTAACAAAATTTATTCATCAGTGTCTAAATTATCCTCCGATAGCTAAAAACAACTCATCTATGGATATTTATCCTCCGATAACTTGTAGTTGGGTTCTTTCATAATGAACATATATTTGTTTTATCTTTTGTGAATATTAGGAGCACAAAATACAATCCTTTCAAGATATGACAAAGTTATAGAATTCTTTCTCGAATAGAGAATATCCATGCGATTGATCTCTTATGAGAAAATTATCGAGAAAGGATTACGTTCAGGTTATCCTAGATTTCATGCAACCTCTTCTTTAAGTTAAATGACTAAACAGTTAAAATAAATAACTTAATAAAAGTTTTTAAAATTACCTTGCAAGCTTTTACTTCTACAGTATACGCTGAAGAGATATTGTTTTAAGGTGAGAGTGTTTAAAAAATGAGGAGTAGTAGGCAAGGATCCTCCTATTTATAGGGGAGTCAAAGGAAATCAAAATATCTGATTTGAGATATTTCTCACTTTAGATTAACATCAGACGTGAAATTTACTAAATTACTAAAATATAATAACAATTACATGGTCATTACCTTTACACGTAAGTATGAATTACAAATAGGTGTCAAATGATAGTACATCATACTACTAATGACTCAGCTCTTGAAACGCTTACTCATCATACGGGGTTACTACTCAACCATCCCTCTCGTAATGATAGTAGTAGTAATTCATATTACTACTACATAAATTAATTTAGATAATATCTTATACTAAAATTTATTTCTTTTGGTATTTATAAAGGAATAATTGCTCATGCTCGTAAATATATTTAACTAAAATTTATTTGTTAACAGTCTTATTGTTATAATAATATTTACACAAATTTGGGGTATTACAACAAGCCTTGATGTAAACTTGATCAGTGATTCTTGATCCCCTGATGTCAAAACTCAATGTTGTCCACTGATGTTATCCATTGATGTAGTGTATAAGTTATTTCCTAATAGTCAGACTATTCCCTAATGGTATCCCATGACGTTTAAGGTATCCCCTGATGGTTTCCCCTAACAGTCAGACTATTCCCTAATGGTATCTCCTAACGTTCAAGGTATCCCCTGATGATTTCCTCTGATAGTCAAGCTAACCCTTGATGGTTTCCACTAATGGTTAAGTTGTTTCCTGATACCTTTTTTTATACACTAACATTTTTTATTACTAATACTTTGTTGGCCTTTTCTTAAATGTCTGATGTACGGAATACTTGACTTATTAAGTACAAGCAGACCTTCCATAACACTATCAAGTCCTTGAAATATCCACTAAACACTTTCCTAGTGCGATACCTACTATTCTCTGATAGACTAAGTTGTCCATCAGTGAATACTTATTTATTCAAATATACATTTATACATTTTATCACTATCATAATTAAGTACTTATACATTTTTGTTAAATTTGTAGGTTCTCACATATAGACTTTATAGGTCTCTAACTATTTGAGGAAATAAAATTATATATATATGTACGCACACACACCAGAGCATTTATCTCATCCGAGTTGTTAAGTCTCTGATCAAGATTGTACTTAGTATAACCAACGTATTTTAATTTCGATATCCGTAGTAAAATATCTATCAATATTTAAATTCATGTATAAAAATATTTATATTTGTGAGTGATACTACTCTTCCAAAAGTATACATATGTTTTTTAGAGTTGTTTAGAGTCCGTATACTTCGTACTGCCGACTCTAAGTCTTCCATGTTGAGTGATATAGCATAGATTCTTAATTTAATTGTCAACGATATAAATTTAAATTTAAATAACTTTAAAAAATTAATATTTGATGTATTAATTTTTGTATACTTATTGTCATTTTACTGATATTCTTATTTGCATATCATTTTAAATTTGCTTAAATAAGATTACAAGAATCATATAGATCACCAAAGAAATTTAATTTTTTTTTTTTTTTTGAGTTTTTAGTATTCTTTAGAGATTATAAAGTAGTGTAGGTTATCCAAAATTTAAAACCTAAGTTGTAGATACGCCAAGGAGATTTAAACATGTTAGTGAATTAAAATATTTGCAGGTCCGATATCAAGGTTTTAAGAGAAGTGCAAGACTTATGGGGAATCTAAGTTTATTTTTTAGGAGAATACACATTGTATTCGTTCAAGTCAAAACATTCTGTATTTATTTTGATTTGTTGTAAAACAAATTTTTTATTTTGATTTGTTAAAATTGTTGTATAGTTTGTTACAAACCAGAGATATGTTGTAAAAGTTCCTCCTTAGTGGATAAATACTAAAATTCAGGAGAAGAATTCGATGACGGGAGTAAAAATATATTAAATAGATATATTGTCAAACCACTATAAATCGCCATCTTATTTTACTTTATTTATATTCACACAAAAAAAATCAAGTAAAAACAAAAAGTAATTTTATAATCAACTTGACACCTTTTAGAGTTAAAAAGAATTAACTTTACAACTCGCATAAACTTTTAAACTGCAAAAACCCATTAATATTAAAATAATTTATTTAACCCCCTTTTAGATTATCCCAGTACAACTAATTTTGAAAAATTACATCATTTTACCTCAAAAATTTAATAGATGTTAAACAACGATAATTTGGCAGTGTTGATTTTTTATTTTTTATTTTTTTTTTGTAACTCCTTATATTTGGATATTACGTGAATTGCGAATACTACAAATTCCTAAAAGAAAAAAAAATTATAAACATTGTCGCGTCGTCACTTCTGATATGTTGTTTAACATATGTAAAAAATTTGAGTTAAAATTGTTAGATATATATTCAAAAAATAATAATTATTATTATTATTAATAAAAAATAATTATATTTTATTAATTAATATAATATATAGACAAAATACTAAAAGTATATAAACCAATACAATATTCTAATAAGAACTGGTCAATAAAAACCGGTCAATGTTTAGTTCAATAATCTCTCCCTCTTTCCTTCAACAAAAACCTTCCATTCTGCCCCGGAGGTTCCCTTTGCAAACCTCAGGTGCCCCACCGACAAGTGTTGATTCAGTAAATTTAAAATTAAGTAAAATGAACTACAATAAATGAATTTTAGGATCTAATGTGTAACCTTTATTTCTTACTTCATTCATTTCTCTAAAATTATTATGTATGGTTCTAATCCTTTACCTTTATGTTACAATCAAAATTTTTGTACATAATCTATGATTTTTTCATCTTCATACTTCTTGATAATTTTCTCATCATTGAATTTTATATTTATTTTTCCTTTAAGTTAATTTCTTTCTCATGTCATTTAATTCTATTAAACCAAATGCAACCTAAGAATGAATTTTGTAATTTAGAGAAGAAATGTTGGGATGGAAGTTCAAAATCTGATGAACGGAACTTGCAGAATATTTGATAGAGAAGGAATGCATGCGCCAAGTGTATCGTGTGTTTTGCGAAAAGCTTACGCAGGTGAAAATTGGCTTGCGAATGGAGGAGCATTGGCTTACTCTATCCCCTATGTTTCTGCTTCGTACTCAACATCTAACATGGGAAGTTATTATCAAGCATTACCTTAACAAACATTATATACTGTTCTATTTAATGAAGTGGGAAATTCAGTAAACTTTCATAGAAACCTCTCTATGAAAGACGGAGTGATAGGAAAATGAACAGAAATTCACAATTTGAAGGGCAGTTTCTGAGGGAGCCATTTCTCTGTAACAAAGGAAGTTTCATCCCCTGTTACAAAATTCTAAAAATTGACAGATGGATTGTTATTACCGGATGTAATGGGGCTAAATTTGTGGCAAGTTTTTATGGCTTGTAGTAGGAGACATACTGTCATTTGATACAAGAAATCTCATCCCAGTGTCGAAGGACCCCAACAAATCCTTGGTTAGATAGCCCTTTTCGATCGATTCTACCTTAAAGCTGGGGAGAAAGAAGAGATTAGCCAAGCAGTTTACCACTTTTGTTTTCATTTTTTAAATACGTAACAGAAATTAGGACGACAGTTTCCAACAAAAGGTCCCATCCCTCGAACTTATGGTTGGATCCACCAGTTCAAATCATAAGTGAATTGAAAATCGAAAATGTACAAATTTGGAATAACTGCATGTAGATTATGGTATTAGCTTCAAAGAACTGCATGGGGATTGCAGGCATTAACATTGCCAACACGAACCCCTTTTCTTGTGTGTGGGGTGGGGGATTGAGGGAGCATCTCAGGACGAGATTTCCTAATCCATTATGTACTTCGTCCCCTGCTACAAATAGTTTAAAAGATTGCCACATCAGATCCCTAATTTTTAGCCCCCATGTATTTAGTTGTTGAAATAATCCTACTTGGCAACTTCACAAGGCATGATACAGGGATAAAATACAATTTGGTACCGTAAAACTGCTCTCGAGTTGCTCGTGGTGATGGTTTGTGTCAACCTTTTCAATGCAGATGCAAATGATTGATACCAATGTTACACATATTTCCCCTATTCACAGCTGTTGATTACATATTTTAAACACGAGACACCTTCAAATCATTTAGAGTTCAATTTATGATTCCCATCCTATCTTTCATTTAGTGAATTGTTGTTGGACCGTCTCAGTTCCCAGGGTGGTAAGCAGCCTTTTAAGGGAGACTGTAGAAACAATGAAGATGTCGACAACTGCTTCTGCCTCGTTGAGATTGAAGAAAAGCAACTAAAGCCACTTCTCAGTCTCCTCTTCTCACTATCAAATGCTTGGTAGTTGGGATCATGTTGCACAGCCGAAATTCTAAGAGCTTCGGGTAGTACGCAGTTGAAGATTGAACCTATAGGAAGATAGTTTGAACAATCAATAAGACATTTTTACTTTTGACTATATAGTATTTATTTGTTTCAGTTTAAAATTATGAGATTCTAGATTTTGACAGTGTAATTTATTCTGTCAGAATCTAAAATTTCATAAGTTTAAGGTTAAACAAACAAGGTCATAATATATGTATGGCAAATTTTGATAGGTTAATATCCCACCAACATAGTCATCTTAAAGTATTAGATGGCTTCCAAAAAAAACTTAGAAGAAGAACGGCCGTCTGACAAACTTCATCTAAAGTAAACAAAGAAACACTGCAGAAGTCTAAATGCAAGTTACATATTTCCTGAAAGTCCTGATTATCAAGCTTACATCTGTAAGTTGGTACTTAAATGACTGCATATACTGACATAGATTTCAGTTATACAGGAAGCATGGAAATTTCAAATTCAAAATGTAGAGATCACAAGACGGCAGGCGTGTGTGTGTGTGTGTGTGAGAGAGAGAGAGAGAGGAGGGGGGAGAGAGAGAGAATTCTGAAGTGGCTAACCTATTTTTGCAAGTCGATTCACCCATTTTGGGATATGCTTCCCAGTCAATTTGTAGCAGATGTCCTTGCAAAAATGATTGCAGTTCTTGACAATCAAGTGATACGAATCACCATTGTAGTTTGCTGCGTGGTGTTCAATAAATTCCCGAACCTGGACAGGATCTAAAGATGTAGTTCCGATGAATATGGACTTCCTGAACTTGAAGCCAGGGCATTGTCGAGGCTCAACTTCAAATACACCGCTAGTTGGATAGTCATGTGCACCGAATGCATATTCTACACCATGAACTGTCAAGAACCTGCAGGGTTAGTAACTTTTACCAAAATCTAATTTGTACGTATAAATTATATAGAAGAACATGTCTCGTTTGTTTCATCTTAGATTTTAAAGATTCTAGATTCTAACACTGCAATTTATGCTATAAGAATCTATAATTTTTAAAATTTAAGCTAAAATAAACGGAGTCTATGACAATGTGCATGTGCTGTTTTCACATGCATGTCCAAGCAATGAGCCAACTGTGACCTGTAGTCAATAGAGGAAGCTACACATGTTGACTAGAAAGCAATTAAGAAGTAAACTTAGGAGACAACATTTTTAGGAACCAATTATTGTAGTTGAGGTTCTGACAAAGACAACTATAAATGTAGGGTGATAACCAAACTTATAAAACTATAAATGTAGGGTGATAACCAAACTTATAAAACATTGAGCCTCTTTTTGTATATGTTCTTAGTCAATTGCAATAATTAAAATTTCAATTTGAGGTGAATTTATCAGATTATTGCCGAATGCAATATTGTAAATTTCCTAATTAAAGTGTTAGTAAGAATATTGCTATTCTAAAATTTTAATAAAGCTGGACTATGTTTTGTCCCTTTCAAATACATGCAATATTTCAAGACCATTTACTTTAAAATGTATTAAATTGCACCCCTAAGTATACACATTTCCTTTTCAAATTGAACACTTTCAACCATTTTTTGTTGAAGTATTTGACAAATTAGAGTACTCTGTACTTTGCAGTTAGTACAAGCATATTTGTCCGAAAAATGCTTTCGATGTATCAACATAAATGTAAAAACTATCAAATTTTATTAAATAATTCTTATAAAGTCAGAGCATTAAACTTGAAACTAAAATTTATTTGATAACGGTGATTCTATGACACTTATGGGTGCAAAAGAAAACATGACATATGCTTGAAAGATGCCATGTGTTTTTTACTCGTTTAATAAATGTAATCTGCAATTGTAATTTTAAGATTTTGTTAATTGACTAGAAATAAATCAAATAAAACTTCTGTTATGGAACGAAGGGACACTTGTTGACATCTTCAAATCAAAAGCTTGATTACGAGTCAATCACCCTTGTATTCAATATCCATGGAAATATGGAAAAGCTTTATTCCTGAGGCAGCTGGGATCTAGGCAAATGGCGATGTGATTTCATATGGTAATGGATTTTGGCTGATCAAATGGAACAAGAATCCTTGGTAGACTGGGGAGATCCATGGACAACCACCCCAGAACGATAAACTGAAGGGTTTCCACAATAGAAATTTAGGCTCAGTATACTCTATCCTAGTACTACAAGTGAACTTTTGGCTGTCCATTCACCCGTAGTCTTCATTCATAATGACGCAAGGGCTCAGATCCCCTACGCTGGTAAGCAACAAAGCAGAGTAGACCAGAACCTCCACTTTTCCCAACATGACATTAAACCCAATTACCAACATCTCAGATACTCATTTCAACTGGCAGAGTAGGCCACCCAGCCTTAGTACACTGATCTCTCAATGATCTCACTTTTTTGGTAACCAAATAATAATAAGTTCTACGTATATTTTACCGTTTTAATGGAAAAATGAAAATAATGTCATTACTATGATATTTACTGTCAATAACATTTTTGCCAAGTATTAATAGAATGGATTTTGGAAATAAAGCAGGCGTATGAGTAAAATATACATGCTGCAGTCACATAGAACATATATATACTTTTTATTTCGTAGAAGTAAAATTGAGAATATAATGCAGAGCTGAACTAATTGCTGAATGAGAGCAGAAACAAACTAATAAATCCAAAACACATACACACACATGCATGTGTGGAAAAGAAAAGGTAAAGATTACCTTCTACACCAGAGTGGAAGATGCCAAATCCAGCCCAATAGGCATAACCATTCATGGGTGTCAAGTCATACACATTCAGATAAACTGGTGTATTGCCTGAACCATAATTAGCTGATTTTGTCTTGTGGAATAAACAAAAACGCGGGGTCGATTTCCCTCGCAAGCGGAGAGGCACTATTGACTTCCATCCTTTCTTTGTTCCAAATTTCATGTTGTTTCCAACTACTGAAACCAGAAGTTAATTGATACCTAGTGGTATCCTGTAAACATGAACAAGTGCATAAACATATAATTTTAATATAAAGATATCAATGTAACAATGATGGTGAAGCAGCTCAAATGGTTTATATATTGAAAGACAAAGGGGAACTTTCAATAGCCATAGCCATGAGAATATATGGTATTGTACGATGGTTCAATTTCAGATCAATATATAATGAAAATAAGTACCGAAGACAATGCGGTGTCCAATAACATGGAAGTTTAAGAGGAAAAGGTAGAAGCAATGTGAAATGGAACTTTTTTGTGTGTATGTGTGTGACTGTTTCCTTAGGCTTTTATGGATGCATATGAAAAAGAATGTAAAGAAAACGGCTCACCACAAGTTATACAATGGTGAAGTTTCAGAATTTTACACTGAAAACAACTAATCACTCAAGAAAATGCGGTACCCTATAGCAAGTTCATTTCAGTTAGAAAAGGTAGACAAATTGACTTTTCACTTGCAGTGATCAGTATTAACGTATGCCAGGAAAGAATGAAAAAGAAAATGTTATGGTTAGTGCCTTAGCATGTCTAAAAATTTCATGTCAACAAGAGAAACAGCCTCAAGTAGCATGACTTGTTGATAAATGACGACCATCTTCATTTGGCAACATCTTGTATGAGGTCAACTGATGAAATGAAGATGGTTCATGGATAATCATCTTTACCTCATATTATCATTACTCTATCTGGATTAACAGCCACCTAAATTTTCCGATATTATAGTTGTACATTTTGCTTGTAAGACCAGCCTATACCAACTGCTGTTTTCAATTAAGTGTACTTTGATATTGAACTGAACTAGTACTATTGAGCTCAAGCTTAAGTATGCTTTCAGCTTTGTAGCCACCTTTAGTTTTGAAGGACATCTACATATGTGTAGTAAAATAAGCAGCCTGTCCTTTCTACATTCAAAATTGGCTACATCTCAATACTGACAAAGTCTTTGAGCAACTAATATAATTCATCGTTTTTTCTTTTCTTAATTTCCTTAAAGCCCGTTGGAGCGTTGACCATCCTACAAACCCAAAACAAAAAATATTTATCCAATTACTCCAAAACTAGCCCTTACAACTGTTAACATAAAGTACCTTCAATCAGCAATTGTTAAATAAAATAGGGGGCAATGAAATACTTATCAATTTCCATTTCTAAGTATGTTGACCTGAAGATGTTGCAGGTATATTAAAGAGATAGACTTTGTCAAACACAAGGATCTTACAAGAAATAAGATAATATGCAGGCATCATTTAAAGAGGAGTCTCGTAATGGCGTGAATGGAACACCACTAACACAGCCAGCTGTAGGCATCTGTTTTATCCAATAAATACATTTAGTAGTAAAGAGTGAATCTAGAGTCAACCATTACTCATTTCGCTCAAGCAGTGTGCCAATAAAAGATGTTATTTTTCTTAGTAATAATGGATCCATATTTACTAGTTTTTACATATATGTCAAAGTCCTACTTTTAATCAGACCTGAAGGTATAGCGATAAATGGGTAATATCTCATGATGTCAAATTTCCAGGTTCACTGGTGTTCTCAACTTTGAGGCAACATCAAGAAGGCAATAACTGCACACAAATCAACTCTAAAGAAAAAATTAATTTTATGAAATGAAATAATATTTCAAGTCAACAGAGTGAAGTCAATAAGTCAATTTGCTACTCTGCCCCAAATTCTAAATAATAAAATAAAAGAAGAAAAAAATTGATTTTTTTCTTCAGAATTACATAAGATTTTTGCCTGCTTTGATGTATCGAACTTTGGAACTAGATGAAAAAATTACATCAGGCCTTTATGTAACATGGAATATGGAGTGAGCGAAAGATGCCTAGAACGAAATTGGAACAAACCCAACAGCAAAGCACAAACTACTGCAGCAGTAACCACTATAACGCAGAGAAAGATGCATGAATAGTATTTGTATCTTTCTTCAGATGCCCAGGTCAGAAAACTATTCAAACTGAAAAACTATCTTAGGCTCAAAACTTCTTATAATAACATATATTTAAATTAAGAGAGAGAGTGTGAGGGAGGAAAGATAATACGTCTGTGGACCTTATTATGGAAGACATCATTTTTTTATCCAAATCTTGATTTCAAAGGCCTTGATTTCCAAAAGCAACACACATCAACTGATTTTTAAGTAAACATACTAGAATTCTGAATCATGTCCGAAATAACAAGAAACGTACAACTAACAGTGCAATTTTAGCTTCAGATTCAAGACTATAACTAGACCCCATCTCAGATCTTGCTGACGAAGTTACAATTTTCAGGAAGAGAACAAGAACCACATAAACTACATAGACAGACAAACTAAAGAAGCAATTTTTACGGTGGCAGATATGATAATGAGACATAAAGCAAATACCCAGAAAATGTAATTTGTCCAAAATAACAAAAATACAGTAAATAACAAGAAGAAGAAAAAATGAACTTTCAGGTAACACCCAAGACACAGCAAGGAGAAAAGAGTGATTTTTGTTAGAGATGAACTTACAGATTAGGAGAGAATGGTCATTTAAAGGAGGCTCAAAATCCAGTTTTTCTTG
>CM025782.1:15154716-15172918 GCA_014636745.2 Centella asiatica
GAGTCTGCAAATCCTGCGAATCACAGTCCCCATTTGGCCATTTTTAAGGCAAAGCCACATTAATAAGATAAACAAAGGAAGAAAACGAGAATAAAGACGAGACCCCAGGTTATGGAAGTTAACGCGACTCTGACATTAAAGGCACCTCCACCAGACCAGGCCATCGTACCAATCTATAATCTCCTCGCCTTTTTATCTTTCAAAAAAATTTACTTTTCAGCTGAGAAAATATTTAGTTAAATTTTTTGTTTTATTTGTGATATGATTATCACATACATAGCTAATCATTCGAAGTGGACTGTATCACATAAAAAATTTACATTTTAGCTGTAAGATGCTGGGCAAAATTAGGCGTCAATTGAAAAGCTTAATAATTGGATGAATATTATAGAAAAAATGACATATATTCGTCAGAGTTAGATGATAATTAAAAAACTCTAAGTTTATAGATGACATAGAAATTAGTCGGATTAGGAAAAAACAATGACCATAGTACAATGACCATAGTCGGATTAGGAAAAAACAATGACCATAGTACATTTATAAATTTTTAAAATTCACTTGCGATGCATCTTTTCTTTTTAATTTTGTTTATGCAAAGACTAATACTACAAATCATATAAATTTCTAATTAAGGAGAGCTACTTTTATTTTGAAGTTAAAATAAATTCACTCTACGATCAATAGTTTAGGATTTTACGGTTCTAGTATATATTAAATCAAACACATCATCAATAAGTTATCCAAATAATATTCAGTTGTCTTTTAAATTTTTTAAAATGTTATCGATCAAGATTCAAATATTGATCACTCCACCTATATATCCACATGCTATCCTTGCAAAGAAAATAAAGAAAAATAAATTAATTCAAACACAAGTATTTTATATTCTCTTTTACCATTCGATCTTAGTATAGAAATCTTAAAATTTAATTAGACATATTATATTAAAAGTTGGAATTGTAAGGTTTTGTATAGATTGCTCCTCGATCCTTTTCACATATTGTAGAGGGACTCTGGTATCAATCAAAATTAAATATATTCGTATCAAATTTATGATTTTATTATCTTATTAAATGTACATTTACCTTTGTAATAGATTGAGTACGAAATATAGATTTTTTAAATTATGTGGGACAATTGTTGATGCCTTTTTTCACACAAAGATAAGGCCATTTAAAGGGCTAGTGGTAAAAGTCTTTTTTCTTACTTGATCGGCCTGAAGTTCCAGTAGGTTACAGATTGCAGGAATTTGTTTGAGTGCTTGAGAACGTTTAAATGTATAGTTTCCATAGATTACTCAAAGCTCCCGCCAGGCTTCTTTCTCAGACTCTTTATATCCTTATAATAATAATAATAATATAGTTGTAAAAGAAAGAAAGAAAGAAATTCACTTGTGTTTTTCTTGAATCAAACTTTGGATTCAATCTTATTAGGAATGTACGGTAATTTGGGAGTTTTAATTCAGAGAGGAAGAAAAGAAAGAGAGAGAAATAGGAAAGAAATAAGTGTTTGAGAGTTTTTTAAGAAAAGAATATGAGGGAAAAATGTTCTTTTCAAATTTTTAGGTTAATCAAAAAAAAAATCTAATAAACTTTCACTTATTTTGATTTTAACCAATCATCTTTTATCTATTTGTCTGTTTAAAATAATGAACTTTGAAAGATTGTATCATTTTAAAACAAAAGGTTAATTATAGTAATGAAATTGCTTACATGACATTATTTTAAAAAATTATTAATTATTTTTCATCAAGTTTTAATACAACAATTTTAACTTGAATGCTTGTGTTTTCATCTTAATATTCATTATAGTTTTTCTGTTCTTGTAGCTATATCCATAGGTGGTTAACAAAGTTTTTAAGAGCAAAACATTTTGAGTGTTTGTATTTAAACCCCTCATCCCCCTTCTACAAATACTTGAGCCTAGTTTGTTTTAACAATAGTGTAGAAGGAATGTCTGTTACTATTTAAAAACACTTAAGTATTCCGCACATCAAACTTTCTAAACAAAGTATCAGTAATTAATTCAGTCAGGGGAACCCATCTGAGGATGACAATGGCGAACCAATCTATCAGGGAAACTCATCAAGGAATGACAGTGGCAGGCCAACCTGTCAGGGGAACTCGTCAGGGCATAATAGTGACAAGCCAATCCGTCAGGAAAACCTGTCAGGGAGAATGCTCAACACTGCATCAGTGAAAACCATCAGTGGATGCTGTAAGTCCTAACATCAGGGGATCAAGAAGCATTTGGGTAACTCTACAACAATAGATTAACTCAAGTGAAGCATGAAGTACTGATCAAGTCTTAAACAGGACTTGTCATCAGGGGGTCCAGAAACATTGATCAAGTCCATATCAGGGCTTAATGTCAGGGGATTGTTATGACTATATACACTCGTCATCAGTTCTTACACGTGAATCATTGAAACTTGTTTAGAAGCAAGAGATATAACTGAAAAGATATTTTTTGAAGTTTGGTGGTTCAATGACAACTCTCGATCATTAAATGCTTGAAGATTAGGGAATGAAAAAGAAGCAACTAAAGTCATCAGCAGTCTGACACATAATTTCCAAAAGACGTCGATATGACATATATGTGGCTAAGTTGAAAAAGCAGCACGTCTAAGGACGTGGGTTCAACAACTAATCTTCTAGATATGTAAAAGAGTTTTCATTACAAATATATATAAAGAAGAACATTCAAAAGAACAACCAAAATAGAGAGAAACACACAGACACTAGAGAGAAGTTTTGTAATATATCTTGAGAGAAATATTCAAAGAAAATAAGAAGCTAGTGAGTGTGAAATAGAAGCTGTAAGTCATTACAGATTGTACGTGATTAATCACATTTGTGATTAAACAGATTTTTAGAAAAACATCAAGTTTTAATACAACAATTTTAACTTGAATGGTTGTGTGTTCATCTTAATATTCACTATAGCTTTTTTGATCCTGTAGCTATTTTCGGACATGCTTAACAAGTTTTTTTTAAGAGCAAAAAGTTTTGAGTGTTTGTATTCAACCCCCCCTTTCAAACACTTGAGCTTATTTAGTTCTATCAAAATGCATGGTCATGCTCAAATAGAGATTTGTTTTGTATAATCTACTCATTGATCAAGAAAACTGAGATTAAATTGTGAAGAGGATGACACATCCATGTCTTGAATTTAATCTTTGATATCAAGGCTAAAATGATTAAATTACATTAAAAAATTGGTCACGAAAAGGGTTGCGTCGAATCAACGACTTTATTATTACTTGGGTAACAGTGATGTATTACTAGATGTCACTCACTGTTTATAATTTTATAATATGATTTAAAATTATTGTTAATGTAATAATAACCTGCAACGTCGCACACTAAGAACATTCATTAAGGAGATATAATTTAAATGTCAGTGATTTTAATATATTAATAAGATTGATTTTATTTAAATCATGACTTTAAATTATATGTATGTAATCTGTATATATATTAGAGTACCTTAGAAGAAAATACGAATATATATTTATTTGACATATATATTAATTAAGTGAGACTTGATTAAAATATATAACACATATAAAATTCGGGTTTTATTCTCCTAATTAGATTAGGGTTTGGAATTACTGTATACACAACTATATATAGGATATATCAGTTGTTCTCTTTAATATACGTTTGAGTTAAGAGAGAGAGAAAAGCAGATCTAGCAGCTACTGCAATTCTCCTTATTTCGGATCGTGAGACAATTCATAGGGTGTTCGTGTGGATACCGTAGGGCGTTGTCCTGTTGGATTGCGTTAAAGATCCGGAGACGTTCAACACCCTCATCAAAGTTTCGGATTCTGCAGGTTTAATCGATAAAATCTTAAACCATATGTATTAAATTGTTTCGCATGGATCCTCAGGTTAGGGTTTCGTTTTTGTTTTAAATCGTTTTTCTTTTTTTCGTTGCATTTTATCTGTCGAAACCCTACATAGAATCCAAACGAAAGTTTACCCATTTAATAATATGAGACACTCATCATGCCCTGATAAAATTAAGATCTTAATTGTTTTTATAAAAAGGAATAGAAAAGAAAAGAGAGACAACTAAATCCAATTAATTTCATGCATTCAAGTTGTAATTATTCTTTTCAGTGAAAAAATTGACATAAAGCATCTTTTTCAGTTGAGTATCTCCGTAAAACATTTGGTCATTTCCTTTTGTTAAAGATTTTTATTAAATTTGAAAGTGAAATAAATGATTGTTCTGATTGAATTCTAGTCAAGCAGAGGTAGCTTTCTTTTATTCACTGTCCTTTTCTTTTCATTGTTTAACTATCTTTTATCGTGATAAGTGGATCGATTTCTTTCTGTCCCATGGATTTGATTTTTACTTTACATCATTCAAAAGGTGGGTTCGTTGTATTCGATTTGATACAAAAAGGGTTTTTGATTAAAATAAAAAATTGATAAGATAAGAGGTGGTCAGTTCCAATAAGATTTCATTCTTAAACAAAAATCCATTTCTTGATTTATTTCATCTATTCCATGACCGGAACAAGGGAGGATACATGTTACACCACGATTTTGAATCAGACGAGAAGAGAATGACGAAGAGACAAGTAAACTCCCCTTACTATAGATAGTATAGACGCAGCTCGAATGCCTTTACGCTATAGGCTGTGTTAAGCATACTTCTTTGACAGGTTTGAAACCAAACTTATCCTCAGGAGGATAGATGGGGCGATTCAGGTGAGATCCAATGTAGATCCAACTTTCGATTCACTCGTGGGATTCGGGCGGTCCGGGGGGGACCACCACCACGGCTCCTCTCTTCTCGAGAATCCAGACATCCCTTATCAGTGTATGAACAGCCGAAACAAACGCGGAGAAGGCCAATAGCGGGGCTTTAAAGCCACGTTGATAAAGCGGTGAGGTGGCCCAAACCTAGGCTGTGACCCTTCCTGTTGAGTACACAATTAAGACTTTCAATTCGTTTACACAGCAAGCCGGTTCCATATTTCTGGGTATCCATTTACTTATGGTCGTATGCAGATGAGATTCTACGACCTAGAGCTGCTTACAATCTATCCGCTTGTAAGAACAAGTTAGTCTGTTAAGCTAACAAGGATGCATGTTGGTTAACCGTATTCTAAAACACGGAAAAAAATCATTGGCTTATCAAATTATCTATCGAGCCGTGAAAAAGATTCAACAAAAGACAGAAACAAATCCACTATCTGTTTTACGTCAAGTAATACGTGGAGTAATCCCTATTTTATCCGTACTTTTTAATGAAAAACTGAAGAATTATTGTGAATCGCCAGACTTGCAGGTGACTTTACGAGAAGATACATAAGTTTGTGGATGTAAAGTGGGATTCTCTGGACCAATTCCATGGTAGAAAGATTGAGACCACCTCCTCACTAATAGTAGTATATAAGAGAAACAACATAGTATAATAAGTAGGGAGTTAGCATGATTTGTAGTAATTAGATGATTCTTTTTGTTTTTTTCTTGTGGATAATAAAATTTTACAGGTTCTTAAGAATATGTACAATTTATTGGACTGCCAAACAATTTAAATGTTATAGGACATGATGCTTGACAAGTTGCTTCCTTTTGTGTCAATAATTTACTTACAATATTGTGATAGCACTACTTTCTTGTACATGTTCAATTGTCGATTATGGATACAACCAAAAAGCCCCACAAAAAACCTTTGGTTCTACTTTCCAATTGGAAATGAAAATGAAATAGATTTAGGGTAAATCTTGGGTCCGAACAAAATTTTTTTCTAAAATTTCACAGCAATACTTGCGTTTTCTAATTATTCCGCATAGTTAGAATGTAATATTTATTTGTAAGTTACTATTATTCTAATTATTCCGCATAGTTAGAATGTAATATTTATTTGTAAGTTACTATTTTATAGTATATATTCTTAATGTATTTTGTAAGTTGGTGTTTATAAATTAAAATTTGTAAGTTACTAATTACAGGATACTATATTCATAGAAATAAACTTGTAGAGACCAAACTCACTCTTATGAAGTTTTAAACTATTTCATAATACACCAATTATTATCCCCGTCTATATTTTCAAGTACAATAAAATTGTTTGTCTAATCTGATTAATCTCTTATTTATGCATTTGACAGTTTTTTATCAACCAAGGTATAAGTTGATTAATCTTTATCTAACACTAGACAATACTGTAGCAATTAATTATCGATGGATTCACAGCTTAATTTTATACATTTCTTTTATCGTGGACCATCTTTTATAACATGTACTACAAGACTTTAAAGTTAAGCCACTACTTAGTTGATCTTGCCTTAAAAGTTAGGGGTAGTTAATTTCATTTTAGAATTATTCAATAGTTTTCAACAGTTATCTATTCAACAATTCTCTTTAAATTAACAATTTAAGATCCAATAAAGTCATACTGTGCGTGTGATGTTTATGAAGGTGTACTTTGTAATTTTCACAACTTTTAAAAAACTCCCAGTAAATTATTTTCTTATACAATCCTCATCGAAACCATGATTTAATGTTGCAATGGGCGGAATATAAGGAAAAAAAATCTAAGTTGATAAAAATTAAAAATTAATATATATTGGTTCCAAAATACAATATCTACATTAACTTTTGAAAGTCCACTTAACTTACTTTTAAATTCAAATTTTATAAAATTTTAAAATGAATTTTTTGTTTTACAAAATTTAGAATTGTGCTGTCTTTAATTAATCTAATCTGTAAATTTGTACATTTTGAAAATGAGTTCTACGTTTTAAAATATAAGGAAATAAGAGATAAGTAATTAAAATAAAAAAATTATACATTATGCTTTTTTTTTTGGGTTCGAGGTATTGCGGGGAGGAGGGGGTGGGAGGGGTCGTCACCGGCCCAATCTTAAGGTGTTTCCGCCTGGTCTGTGAGGAGATTCAGGGCATGTTGTTTTTTAATTTTTAGATTATGAATTAAAGTTAAAAATCAAAAGAGTTAAAAGTAAAAATTAAATATTACTTGTTTATTATATTGTGACTTTAAATAAAAAATTTGTGCAAAAATAAGAAACCAACACTTAAATAGTAACTTTTAGTTAAAAAGGAACTTTCTTCGTTAAAAAAAAAGTAGGAAAATAACAAATCCCTAATCCAGATAACGATGAAAATCTATTTGTGAGCTCTTGCGTAGTCCCATAGTCCTACAATGATGTCTTAAAGTTTAAACAGTGGCCAAGTCAGAACTTCTGGGGAAGGGAACTAAAAATTATGGGTGATATGGTTGATTTAAAAAAAATTATTATAAAAAAGAGTTATATTTTAATTTTTCTTTGTTATTATGCAATAAATTAAATAAGTTTCAATTACAAGCTTATAAATTTCGTCATAATTTAAAGATTTATAATAAATTTTATGAAAAAACTTACGATTTGTACATTTAATTTTTGGTTTAAAATGTAAAATCAATAATCGTCAAAAATCAAGATGTCTTTTTGTGAAACGGAAAAAATATATAAAAATAAATATAAAAATTAATGTATTAAAATTTTATTAAAAGTTACTTGAATTTAAGGGCCCCCAATATACTATATAATATATATAGATAACAGCGATTCATAGTTTGCTACATTTCTTTGTATTTCTTGTATTACCCAAAAATTATTTAAAGATATAATCGTTTAAAAGAGAGCTTTCCAAATTTCATATCAATAGTTTAAAGAAATATCTAATATCTTCAAGTATTTGAGAATTGGTGAATTTGATATGATTGAGATTTTTTGACTTAACATATTGAAGTTAAAATTTTTACATTTTAATATTAAGCAATATATAGTGTATCTTAATGAAGCAATTATATTTATTATAAGAGAGTGAACTAATTGCCATCAGTTCATAAAATTAATTAAGGCCTATTACTTTTCTTGTCACAATTGTTAATATCAATAATAAAATTTTCATTTCTCTAAGGTGGGCTACAGATGATCATAACCAACACGAGGCTACACCCGTGATCGTAAATACTCACCAAAGTGTCTTGTTTTGATACAAGCTGTATTGTGTCATTTTCACAAGTTTTCAAATATTTTGAATAATTATTTCTTCAAATAATCCTCTTAAGTCTTAGGCTGCGTCTTATTGCCTCTTAACACCTCTTAATAGCTTGATTTCTTTATTGGTAAAAGTTGTATATTGTTTGATTAAAACAAATCTAATATCTGAATGGCTTTTAATGTCTTTTAATAAGGATATTATTATTAAATTTGTCAAATTATTATTTTACAAGATTCATTACATAAACTAATTTAAAAATTAATTTTTCTTTAATAATAACCCTCTTAATTTTAGTTTTAATGTTATTCAGATGGTCAAAATAATTTTGTTATCAAATAAAATTTTTAATTCAAATTCAAAGATTTTATATTACACAGATATCTTAATTTTTCAGAATTAATCATTCAATTTTATCAAATATAACTTTGTGTCACGTATTGTGACCTCTTGCCTACTCGCATAATCCTATTATGATGTCGTACTCATCGAGGTGTTCTATTTTGATACATTGTAATTCTACTATGATATTGTACTTATCGAGGTGTTTTATTTTGATGCATTGTTCTCTTATGATAATGATTTGAAATGATGTTAAAAATATTAATTTTTATACAAATATATATACACAAATTGATGCGGTTGAAATAGACTTTCGGTGAATCTTTACTGTCTAAGAGGAAGAACAATGACGTTCGACTAAGAGAGGAGGAAAGAGAAAGAGGGCAAAAGAGAAAAAAGAACTGGGATCGATTGGCTACGTGAAGGCTATTGTCTTAAAAAATTTCAATTCCGGCCTCAATACCAAATAGATTCAAATTTGTTTAAAATAAGTTCAGCACATTCAAATTAGAATGACCTAATCCAATTTCATTTTTATAGTAACCAAGGGAATAATGACAAATAAAATTGACCCATTCTAATTTCACCTCCTAATCCTTGAAGTAAACAGGCCCTTAGAATCTACATCTTGTCACGTATGTTTGTTTACCGTTATTTATGTAATTTGCTAGTACTCTAGTATTATTGAATGTACTGTCCTAAATTTATAATACTTTAAATATTTTCTACACTTTTTTTTTACCCTTCATATAATCCTCTTAAAAGTTAAAACTACTGGGGCATACATTGTATCATCAGTAAAATTATACAAAAAATTTAACAAAAATATTACCTCCGGTTTATATAATTGACATTGTATGTTTATGTATGTAAAATCTAGTAAATAGTAGATATTTGATTTGATTTTAATATTTATTTATTTTAAAATTCATTTAAAAT
Source organism: Centella asiatica (assembly GCA_014636745.2). NCBI lineage: Eukaryota > Viridiplantae > Streptophyta > Magnoliopsida > Apiales > Apiaceae > Centella > Centella asiatica. The sequence continues at coordinate 15,164,030 of CM025782.1, forward strand.
ATTTTTGTTTTACAAGTTTTATTGAATAAATATAATATATAATATGTACTGAGATTTATTAAAATTTCATTTTAATTGATACATTGTGATGATCTAGGCAAATAAATGAATGAATTTAATATATTATCTTTATTTATATTGTTGGACTAATGATACTTTAGTATTTTCTAAAATATAAAATTCCATTTTAGTTGACTAAGTTTTTATATTTTTCATTTTAATCAAGTATATAACTTCTTCTTTTTTTACTTCTCTCTCTTTCCCCTTCGTGACGGCCTCTTTCTTCTCACTTTGATGACATTCATCTATATCACTTCATCGTAATCGAAACCATGATCGACGTCGTCATCTTCACAACTTTCATTACGTATATAAAAAAAAACAGATAAAAAATATCTACATATTACAGATCTAAAATAAATGTTCGATCCAAGTCGCCGGATTCGCCATCATCAAAAAAGTATTAAACTTTACCAAAATATACGTGCAACGTTAATCAACATTAATGGATAAATAATTTTACTATAAATACGCTTACGTTTGGGCACACTGATACAACTTGTACTATCCGTAATAAGAAAACATTACAATCAAAAAAGGAACAATCGCACAAATTTTTACAAGATCATATCACTGGATATTGTGTTGTTTATCTATCTCTATTAAGTATTTTTATTCTCCTATTCATTCGGTGTTAAGGAAAATCGCTTAAAAATAGTTTCAGAATTTTAATATTATTTTCTAAATTTTTTGTTAAAGATGAAAAAGAAAATAAGTGACATTTCATACAGAGATAGTGTTAAAAATTAAGTCTTTATACTTCTTTAGAGAGTTGAGAATACAAATAATATGTAAATATGAATATTTTATTTCCCATAAAACGTCATTAAAAAAAGAATTGAGGAAATACTATTTATGGAGTAAATAATAAATTAATTCACCCAATACACAATGCTACTTTTATTGAACAAAAGGAGAAGAGCAAAAACGCTGGAGCAAGTGCTGAAATTTGGTCTAACCAACTCCCAACTAAATTCAGATATTCCATTTTGCATTTGGAACTGGGGTATTGCTTATTGTATGTGTCCAACAGTCCCATTTGTATGTTTTTTTTTCTGGGGTCTAAGCAAACTACTCCATATTTTAAATTAGTATTTTAAAAATCCAAAATTTGAGAAAAACTGAATCGAGTGGCATATACTATAAACTTCAAACTTTGGAAGAGATGCAATCAACATTTAAGAGATTAGTTGTACTATACAATTCTTGCATTTAGCTGTACAAATGAATTAATACCGAGTATTTTAAGAGTCATTATATTTATACTGATATTTTCACAAATCTTTTTTTTATATAAATAGTTACTAAGACTAAATTAATGTGGGATAAATCTCGTAGAATTATCAATTTTTCTTGTGAAAATATCACCTTTTTATTTTAAAAAGCAACTCCCTAATTTTATTAGCATTACAATATACGAGTAATCAATACTCACTCGGTCACTATCTTTTTAGTGATTGTTTGACTTTTTTACGTAGTTTTAAATAAACTTTTATGTATATTTTAATATTTTATTTTTATCTAAAATGATCTTCAGTTAAATATTTTTAATTAGATTTTTAAGACTTTAATAAAAAATTGTATATACATAAAAGTTTACCTAAAATTAAGTATAAAAAAATCAAAAGCAATAAAACAAACATAGGGCTTATCTCTCACCTCTTTTATACGGAGTACATGTATTTTTATAAGAGAAGAAATACTCCCTCTAATTTTAGTTGCTTTTCGACTTTAACTCATACAGATGAAGATCAATCATTGTTAACATTAAATTTATTGGTGGTATATTGAAATTATCTTTCCTTAATTTTCATGGAAAATAGAGATGCTAGTATCTCCTTCAAATATGAAAAGGTAACGTAGGAAAAATTATTTTGAATTCTCATTCGAATGTTAGAAAAGCTAGAAAAAAAAACACAAACTTAAACTCTTAAAAAACAACTAAAAAAATAGGAATAGTATTTATTTTTACATGCCATTTCTATCTCCAATGCAAGTATTAATAACTTAGGCTGCGTTTGTACTAATAATAACACCCCTATGTTTCACAAAAAAAAAGAGTTACATTTGATTTCATTTGTATTGGATTGTGAAATCCGAATCAAATCATCTATGTGAGTTATCAACTCTAAATGTTTAAAAAAAAAAGTTTTATTTTATCATAATATTGAGTATTTTTGAAATATTAACAATTGGGGATCATAAAATTGAATGATTAAGTCTGAATGATTAGGATATCTGTATAGTACAGATGCTCTGAATTAGAAAATTTGTTTAATAACAAAATTATTTTGATTATCTTAATAACATTAAAACTAAAATTAGGAGGGTAATTATCAAAGTAAAATTAATTTTCAAGTTAGTTTATGTAATAAAACTTGTAAAATAATATTTTACAAATTTAATGATAATATTTTTATTGAAATTCTCATTAAGAGGTACTTTGTAATCAATCAGACATCAATTTTTTTTTTAATAGTTTAGAGACATTAAGATATTAATATGATATCGTTAGCCAATTATTTGAAAAAGATTGTACTATTTAATTTACAGAGTGATATTTTTATTTTAGATTATATAAAACTGTTTAAAAAATTGCATCATTTCATTATGGACTTATGATGCTTCCTTTATACGGACTAGTAGGGTAAGGTGTGATGTGGTTTGATGTAGTTTAGAATATAAACCGTTACTGTAATTAATAAGTCAATTATAATGTAATTGACTTGTATAGATATATGATTTAAAATATTAAGTTATTAAATTTTTACTTATAAATTATTCGTTAGCATGATAATTAAGATTATTAAAATTATTTTCAATAAAATCACGATTTATAATATGAATTATAGATAAAAAAATATTATCGTAATGTATATTTATACCAATAATACAAATATATAATTATATATAATGTGTTAATGTGTATAACGTGTGTGTATATAGATATATACATAATATACTTGTATATATGTAAAATAATGACATATTTATATATTTTAAAAATATATATTTATATATTAGTGTAATTTCGGTGCGAAAAAAAGATAAAATTAAAATCGAAATCAATATACTTATGGTCTCAAAAATTAAAACTACAGCATTTATCGTAACAGTTTGTACGGTTTAATTATACAATTTAATTGATACGATTTTATCAATTTTTAGTACAATTTTAACTCCAAATTCAGTTTTATGGCCCCTTGCGGGATTAGTATACATACATTTTATTCTATACGGTCCAGTTGTAGGTGGAATGTCTCCACGACTTCTTACATGTGAATCAGATGCCTAGATTTTAATGCAGGTGCCAGGTCAAAAGCCAATAAAATTTATGTTAAATTTTTGAATTAACAATTTTTCACTTCATACGAGGGAGAGAGAATTTGTAGAAAAAGAATTCGATACAAATAAAGAGTGGGAGAGTGTAATTATTTTAATTATTTTAATTATTTTAATAATTCACTTAAAAGTAATTTAAAAAATATAAATAATAAGTTTTTAAAAATATGTAAAACGTACCGAACATATTAGATTTTTATAAATCCGAAAGAGTAAATTTGTTGGAAATCTGATGTTAGAAAGATCCTTTTGTAGAACAACAAAACGACAAGGAGAATAATCTTCTTTCAGAAAAGCGAAATATAACAGACATGAGTACAAGATTTTTCTGAATTAATTTTTTTAAAGACAAATAACAAAAATTACTCTCCGTACTATAACATGACAAGAGGGAGGGACAAACTCGCAATCAGAAGCATGAACACATGCACCAATAAAGCCTCCATCTATCATCTTTCCCATCAACAGACTTCACATAGAAGGATTTTTGTTTTTTTCCGGTCAGGATGTATACCTTAATTCAGAGGCTTTTTATAAAATTTGAAATAGTTGTAGATAACTAAGATTAATTTGACCAGGAGAAATAATTTGATCCATATTATGATGCTACTATGTCTATCAAAAAAGCGCATCACTACAACTCTAGTTGTGATGAAAGTATTTCTCAAACTAGAAAAATTAAAACTTTTATATGCAGCAAGGTGTAATGTTAAATAAAGAAAGAAAACTATGTATGGGTGATGCACAATCAAAATGGTATTTACATGTGCACTTTGTGAATTCTGCTTGCCATTTTGGCTTTGAAGGACTTGTCAAATAGAACCAAGTGTATTGAAGTGATCCCATGCCTCCTGTTGACAAAAATAAAGTTCTATTGTGAAGGAAAGAATCAAGTTCTTTGAACCATATATTGACTTCTTGTCATATGAAAAAGTGAAAAAAGGCAAGTGGCAATCTCCAAGAAAGACACTTTTGGCTTTAGTAATAACCTCTGCTTGTGTGCGTGTGTGTGTGGGGGTGGGGGTGGGTGGGAGAAGGGAGGGTGAGGAACTACGCATGAAACAACTAAACATACCAAACTACAGCCAAAACATAATGAGAATTTTTTTTTTTTTTTTTTGAGGTAACATAATGAGATTTAAATGACCTAATGAACAAAAGTATTGTTTTCTAGTGTCCAATCATTTAAAACAGATTATCTTGCCATTTTATTACTAGTCTCAACGAGGCAGCCCAATCAAACATTAAATTATGTATCCATAGTACATTTCCTCCTGATATCTAAAATGTAACTATGACTACACAAATGTTTCAGAGAACTGAGGTATACATCCATTTTCTGTATGGAGCAATTAGAACTATGCAACCGCCTAGCAGTTTGAAGTGTACAAAAATTGACAAGGGAAAATGTGACTTGAGGTATGAATCTTCTACATATGACATAGGCGTTGTGAACTACGAATGGTATATTTACTTGACACTGGCTTTGTTTGATGAATGTGGATTAACATATCTAATATACCTATTTTGGGTTGATATCAGTGCTTTGAGAAATGAAGTTAGAACCTTAAGCAAGAAAAAGAAACAGGAAAAGAAAAAGGAAAGAACAGAATGTTACCTGCAAAATATCAAAAACTTTTTCTGCAGTATACTTTTGCTGAGAAGTAGCCCCTTTCTGTTGTAGCTTATCTGGGTGTAGGCAGAGCAGAGCCTTCTGATATGCTCTCTTTACTCCATTTCCCTCAATAATATTGACAAGTGGCACTGTTTTCCATCCACTCTCTGGCCAGAGAACCTGTACATGAATATGTGAAACGGGTTTGGCATGCATCTCAATTGAACTTTTTTCACATAAAAGATATGTCTCTTTGGAAATGGGGATAGAGAAAGAGATGCGATGAAGTAAATGCCATTATGAATTTAGCCATACAAAAATGTCCTCAAATGAATAATTAATGGCTTATGCACACATGCAGCACACATAATTTTGTAGGAGCCACTTCATATATTCATGTGCATAATCAAGTAGATTATGGTACACCTGCGGTCTGTGGTTGAAGAGGGTATGAAAAGTCCACTGGGAAGTGGAAAATGCGCTAGTGCGGAAAATGTCAGAATTCTCCTAATATACATATTAATGAACCATATGAAGATACAAGCAATTGAACTTATTGCGGTACAAAATCATCTGCTAACAATAGCAAACCCATTTGTGTTCAAATCACAGGCAGGTGAACCTGTACTCTAATACCAGGATTAACAATGAGAAGATTTTGCGGTCAACTTCATTCAAAGAATAAGATTTACCGCAGCTATATAATCTTATTGATTATTAATTTACTCATGACAAGGAGGTTAATGCTCGTAAGTTCAAGTTTAAACACAATAAGGGTTTGCTGTAGTTGAGTTTACTTCAGAATTCTATGGAGATTCTGTGCTTACATATTGTAAAGTTGACAGCAGAGAGCGAATATTTCCTTTCTTTCCACTTGACCATTTATAAATTTTAGCATCCAAAGCCTGCATTGAAGATTTCTAGGATAACTATTGTGCTCAATAAAAATGATAGAAACCTAGCAATGAAGCATATTACTGCTGTAGTCTCATGATCTTCGCTAGTTTGTGAAACTTTGACTTGATCATCGGATAACTCTTGTATCTGTTTCAACATGAAAGTAAATTACCTCATTAGATGAATTATTCAAGTACTGATGAACATTCTTTAAGGGATACCCCTAATTGGACAGCAACAGATATGCATTATGCAATCTGATGGCATACACCATTGATAACAGAAAACAATGATATAGAAAATTGTACAGTTAAGCTAACAAAAATGTACATAACCAATGACATAAAGAAGAATTGCATACCACAAAGTTTATTTGGAATGGGTCGTCTGTGTCTTCACTTGTAACTTTAGAACAATCGATAACCGACTCTGTCAAACCAGAAAATGTATCACATGATGAGACCTCAAACAGTTGGTACAAATTTTTCTAAATTTGTCCAGTCAGAATATTAATGGAAAATGATTCCATACTGGCTAATAATTACTCAGATAACCTGCAACTTTTGTAAATAATGAAAACAGAATAAGCACTGCCTGACACTGACATGATTGAGCAGTGGAGTATTAACCATCTAGATAATATGATTGTAATGTAGACATGTTCTATGAGTGATAGAGATCAAGCCCAACTTATCCATAAAGTGAGTTAACTCTTTCCTGTTTCCTTATTATCCGTTTAACCCTTAGATTCGTCACAATTGTCCGCTTCCAGTGACAACTGTCACCAAATTACTGCTAGACCTCCAGTGGATGCAACGTAGTCTCTCCATAAGTTAGGGACTTAGGGCAATCTCTAACCCCAAGTCCAAACTCATCCTTGCAGATGTGAAATCTAGTATTCTCCTCAAAAGTTTAAGTATATACAGTACTAATGATGGTGCAGCTTCACTTATCTTTTGATATATTATTGTGTATACAGAAACTCTTATTGTAAGACATAACTGGAAAAAAATTAAGGAACATCCAAATCTTTAGTTTAGTAGTTTAAACCATACTTTTTTCATGATTATAATAGAATATTATAAGAACTCACCCGAAATGGGAGAAGCTTTGTTCTGGTCCGAAGAATTATCAGTAACTGTATGGATTGTGGGTTTCATATGAGAATGATGTTCCTCTGGCAGGTCAACATTTTTTACCACCTGAAATGACAAAAGAATAGCTTTTTAGGGAAATTGTTACTAAAAGGTTAAAAAACAGATAAAGAGTTCTTATTTAGCCAGGAAACATCAGTTTCTGTATATAATGCATAGGGGAACATGGGAATCATATTATCTCAAACTGGATACCACAAAGGAATCATCTGGCATCTTGTTCACATTGGGTAAATGCATTTCCGCAACCATTTCATTTATGCTGTTGCTTTCTTCGTTAATGTTTGCAACAGTAACTTTCCCTTCCCATCTGTAGCTCTGACTCTGAGTGTCAGTGGTACTTTTGGTCTTTGAAGAAGGTTCTTGATTGAAAATTTTTACAAACTCTTTGACCTTTCCCCTAACTCCGGTTGTCTTGAGATTGCCTCCTGGACTTTTCGGGGAACCTTGAATATTATCTTTCTTCACTTCCTCTCTTTTCAAATGCATTCTTTTCCCATAATGTTTTTGTGTATTTTTACTGGCTTCATCATTGGAATGAGACTCTTCGGTTGCTTTTGCAACATGTTCTTTTCCTTCTACTTCCATAATAACATCCTCATTGTCTGCACATCATTACAAAACTCAAAAATGTTATATATACTTCATGTTTACCCACAAGCCTGCTTGCAACATATATGTTACCTTGTCTATCAATCTCCTCACGTAGGATTGAGTGCAAAGGCTTCATCTCTGGCTTGCGAACTTCTTCTTTGAGCACAGGAACTTCTTTTTTGGCTTTTCTAGATAAGATTATCTCAGGCCGATAATTAGGTATTGTTTCTTTACTCTCATTGCTAAACAAAGTAACGTTAGGCAAAGTTTCAACTGTAACCCGTGTGGTCTTAAGAATAGCTGGATTAGTCTTAATAGGAACATCTTCCTCAGGCATCTGGCATGCCTCAGCTCTTTTGTGGATACTTGTTTTGTTCACCTTCTCAAATTCCATTTTAAAGGGCTCAGATTTCACTGATATAACGCTCTTAGTTTTATCCTTCTCTTTTGATTTTGATCCTGATTTGATCCTTTCACGAAGAGGGATCATTACCGGCACATCGCTGCTTGGCCATTTGTATATGGAGAAATGAAATCCATTAATATCAGTAGAAGCTTCTGCTACATTTGCATTTTCATTTGGAATTCTCTTCATGCCATTTTCGTTGGGTTTAGCCACATATGATGATTCTTCACTCCTTTGAGAAAATCCATTTGACAAAGGGCTTGGATTAGATGGGAAGAAATCATCCTGTCCTTGCATTGTTTGGCTTGAAAATCTAGAAAGAGAAGAATTTGGTGAACTTATTCCACTTGAGGTACCTTCCTTCTTTTTGGATGATCTACCGGAAATAAAGATTGGATAGTCGGTTGGTTTGGTCAATGTGGCAGGAAGGCTGGAAAAACAAAAGGAGTTAATTGTTAGAGTTAAATGATGATGATGATGTTTATGTAATAAATTGTGCAACTGTAAATACTTGAGGTATTTTATAGGCTTTAAAATCAGCACAAGTTTTGCATCCACTGATAATAAACTTATTCATCAGTGGATGGTCAATCTCTTCACAAGACAAGTCAGAAAACAGAAACATTCAAAGGACTTGACAAAGTGAAGAAAAATGTCTGATGTTACTTGTAAACAGTCAAAGTATTCCGCACATCAGAAATTCTAAACAAAGTTACGTTGATTAAGTTTCATCAGGGGGAACCCATCAGGGGAACCCATCAGAGGAACCCATCAGGGAACCCATCAGGGAAACCTGTCAGGGTATGATTAAAGCAGACCAA
>CM025782.1:15182891-15219900 GCA_014636745.2 Centella asiatica
AAGTACTTGCAATATAAATATAGTTGTTGTGTATGTGAGCAAGCACGCCAGTTACAATGTAATTATTGATGAATATATGAGTATATAAATGTAATTGTTGATGTGCATGTGAATAAGGATGTGATTTACGATGTAATTATTGGTGAATATATGAGTACATAATAAATAGTTATTGATAAATATATAATTATGCGAGTTGTTGATATGCATAACACGTTCCTTTTTTTCTTTTCCCTCTTTTCCTAAATTTAAAAATGCCTTTTTTTCCCTTTCTATTTTGGGTTACAAAAAAAAGTAATTTTATCATCATTTCTGTTTATATTTGAGTATGATTGGAAAATAATACAAAATAAGTATGCGGCTAAACTATCTCGTATATAATTAAAAAATATTATATTTAAGTATGATTGGAAAATAATACAAAATAAGTATGCGGCTTATAATTAAAAAAATATAAGATCAACATACAAATATCGATTTTTAAGTGTCTCGAATTGAATTTAACCACAATTCACCCATAGTTCAGAAGATATATAAATAAATCTGGTGCAATTGCTCCATTCACACTCGCGTTAAAGGCAGGTGTTTTACCTTCATTTTTCTGCGGTGCAGAAACACAAAACCTTTCAACGGGAAACTACACATTTTACACACCCGAAAAAACAAACAGGAAAAAAACATAAAGCCCCACATTAAACTTACTACGATGCCTTGTGATTTGTAACCTTGCTCATTAATGAAATCTTTCTTCTTTTTTTTTACACGTATTTTTGAAGAACAGATCACAGGATTTCTATACCAACATCACCACCAGGGTTCTAAATTTAGTACAGATCCATATTCTAACAAAAAGGAAAAAGAAAAAGTAGAGACCCGCTGACCCAGAGGTGACTGAGAGGTCATGCATTATCCGAACTGGTAACATACGAAACAACAACAGTGATATCGTCAAGCTTTCCACCATAATAGCGAAATCCAGCTTCTTGCGCTGCAGAGGAGAAAGGTGTCTGCCTGTTTTTATCCACTGCTCTCTGGCGCGCCAATGCCGCTATCTTCTGAGCCGTCACCTGAGGCCCTAACCCAGCTCTCACTGCATGAACCACCACTGCAGTAATATCATTGTTGTACAAATTGTCAAAAAGCCCATCTGTCCCGGCAATTACAACATCCCCAGAAGCCACAGGAACTGTGAACACCTGCACCGGAGATATACTCAATCTATCAAGTCAAAATTCGGCAAAGGCTTGCCACAGGAACTTATGATCTAAAAAATTGCTAGGCCGAACCAAGTGGCTAAAACCTTCAGTGTTCTTAATAACTATATCACATAAACTATGCACTAGGGAGTATAAAAAGATGTGATAATTCCAGTTTTACATGGAAATTTCCCAAAAGGAAATCCTAAAACGTACAAAAAATTCTTTTAAGGCACTATAGAGCTCAAAATCTTAATTTATTTAATGAAGTAGAAGACTATTTTCTTCTGGGCATTCCGCTATATGCCTATATTAGTGTAGTAGAGAACACCTAGTGCATTGGGGGATTGAGCCAGCCTAGGTAGGGGTTTCTAGAACACTGAAAGGAAATGTTTCACTTGCAGTTCTATTAAATGTTGAAGAAGAGCACAGAGAAACATCAACTGACCTCACCAGAGCTAGGCAAATCACTGTTGTTACTGTTCTCCAGTTGATATGTAAAATTAAAATCATGCTGTTGTGCAGGGGAACGCAGTACAGTGGATCCATCTCTGATCACCATAAACCCACTGTCACCTAAATTTATGGCATGAAGACCCTGCATAAACGGCCCTATTGCATCAAATTCTACAGGAAGAAACTGAAATTTTCGTTTCAATTACTTAAAAACAAGAAAATAAATTTAAAATATGACAAAAATCAACAATATGAATACTGCATGCGCTTAAACTTAAATTAGACGAGTTCTGGTTCCTTCAAACCAGGAAACCCATTGGTAAACAATATCCAGAACTGACAAAGTACAGCTTGTCAAAGTCATCTGTAATACCAACATCAATTGATTAGACAAGCACAACACAGTTTTGAACATCAGCATCCTGAAATTGCAAGCTAGTCATTGAAGTGACACATGATGGGGACCGGCATCCAAAAATCAAGGCCAAGAAGAAATTCCTATACCTAATTATGGAATTTCTTTAGAGTTGATATGGTAGAATTGATTTAGTAATTTCAGTTAATAGCAGGGACTTGAGAGGGTATATTAGTCCTCTGATTATGTTATTATTTTCCACATAAAAGAAGGTTTTTGTTTTCTTCAAATAGCAATTAAATCCCTACAAGTTCTTGACATTATACATTAGAGATTATTATTGCCCATTAAATAGTTATTTTTAAGAGACCAGTTATTACTCTGAATCTTTGGCTATTGCCTTCAAGTGAGGGCCCTACTGCCATCGACTTCTTTATTATTCTAGGAGTCTTTGGCTATAGAGGGTCCTATTATTTTAATCCTCTGGTTATGTTATTTGACCAGTTGTTAGTCTTTGAGTCCTTGGCTGTCGCTATCGAGCTAGGGTCCTATTGCTATTGACTTCAAGCCTTTAAAATCATATATTATGTCTTCTTACCTGCTCTGTTAGTGCAATGATGCAAGCAGTTGAGGATCCTCTGGCTTTAGTGCTTGAGTAAGCCTTCTCAAGAACCCGAGATGGGTCAATAGAACCCTGAGGTTCATCCTTAATTGCATTTACGGAATTTGACATTAGTTCTTGTGCATAGAGGCCTGCATTGATGCCAAGATCAGCCCAGCCACCCACACCATCTGCCACACCAATAGCTTGTCCCAAACAGATAAAGTGAGCATCCTCTCCACCAGTTTCTTCTTTATCAGGATGGGGAAGGTAACAAGATCCTGAATTTAGTTTCAGAGATCTGCCTTCTAGGAACTTCCTGTAGCCAAGACAACTGACAATATTATTATGTATATATGTTGGTAAGCAAAGCCATTGTGGTCATATACTCCGATGTTTTCAAGTGGGTCACATGCTGGGTTGGAGGCATCTTCTATGACTAGATCATATCTCGATTGTAATAGGTTCCCGATGGCAGCACACATCCATATTAGCCACAAGTATGACAGATATCAACGCAGTAGTACAATTTATGCAGAATATGGATATCACAAAGGGGCAATGCAGGACATGATATATATTCAATAATATGGATAAGTAATATGGGCTATGACTTCCCTCAAATATTCATGCAAGAGCATAAAATGCTAAAAAAGGAATACATACTGTTTACATTTATCAGTGGAATTCGCAACCTGTTCATCACGAGCAGGGCTGTGAGAGGAAACATCAGAAGTCCCAGAAGAGAAATAAGCAAGTGAAGTGATACGGTAACTCCTCATTCCCGACGGCAAGACTGGACTGAAGTTGCCGCTCCTCTTTGCGACATGATACATGAAATACCCATATGGAAAATAGTTTTTCGGCTGCTCTTTATTTCTCAAACTCATGCCAGCTGCTTTTCTACCACTGTCGTAACTTATATTGATGTATTCAGTAATAGAACCACTAGCTCGCCCTATAAGATGCTTATGCTTAGAAGTTAAAATATGTACTGAAAATTCACCAAACAAAGTTCGGGAACTATTAATAGCCATTGGTGCCTTCTGAATATGAATGCTCTGCGAAACATGACTAGGCTCAGATAGCAAGTGCTCAATGTGATACCTACCAACCTGAAATGAGGGCCCAGTTACAGATGGGATGGAAAATGTGCTAGAAAGTGCTCCCACAATTGATATATTTCTCTTTTGAATAACTAAATTCAGATTAGATTGAGCAGCGACAATTGTACCAGGCTGTAAATAGAAATTAAAACCTACAATGGATGCACCTGGTACAGTACGAAACAACCTAGAGTTGCCAAACAATGGTTCCCCTTGACCAATTAGAAGTTTCACAGAATCCTGAAGGCCTTTTTCTGGCCCAACATATGATTTCTGAATTACCTGATGGAATGCATTCCTCAGTTCTGATAAATGTTTAGATGGCATCCTTGCCTCTCCCACCAACAAATTTATTTTGAAGTTTCCTAGTAGAAAGTACAGAGCCAACAGCACAGTCTATGAAGAACAATATCATAATTCACGTATAAGCTAAAAACAGAACCCCTATCTCCAGAAATGAGGCATTGAGATCTAAAAACCTGAAATGCAAAAAATAAAAATGAGAAATAATCCCCGGACCTACTACGGTGTAGAGCATAGGAAAAAAGACATAACTGAAAGCATCAATAGACCATGGAGAAGTGAATAGCAAATCCTAAATATATGCTTGTTATCTCCTTGTTTGTTCTCTAATTCACTTTAACCAACTGATGAGGACGAGGCTGAAATCAAGCTTCCTTTTCACAAACTATCAAACAACTCTAGTACAACACACATCAATAAACTAAATGTATTAATTACTCACTCCATTCCAAAACTAGAGAACATATTCATTGTTTGGTTGTTCCACTATTAAAGATACATTTCTATTTTTCGACTATAAAAAGTCATGAAATTCCTTAAATGTCATTCCACTAACCATTTAGCTCAACTATCTCCATTACTATTACACTAACCAACTAATTCCACTATTTTCGCTACTCAGTGGTCTCTACCATAACTATCACTACTATTGCTTCAAATAACATGATAATAGGGATATTTGGAACATTTTTATTGTTTTTAAAAACCGTCGTTTTACAAATGTATCTCTAATTTTGGAACAAAAGAGTAACTACTCGGACCACTCATAAAAGATTAACAGGAATAAGAAGAGAGACAAGATTCAATAATTGATACCAAATTGTGCAGGAAATATACCATGTAACTGAATTAAAAGAAGTCCCTTAACACAAAACAATGTACAGATTCATTTAATTACTTAGGTAAGAGAAGCCTGCCCTGATCAATATATCAACTCAAAAACAAAAGTTACCGTCAATAGAAGAAAATATAACTGCATAAGCTATATTACAACTATAATCATAAATAGAGAAATATCACCTCAGTTTCAAACTGATTCTTAAAAAAAATCCAACACCCTTATATCCTAAACAAAGGCAATATCACAATATCAAGAGCTACAGAAGTTAGAATACGACAAGGGCATATGAAAAATCGGACCTTTTTAGCGAATATTCCAAAATTTCTGGAGGAGCAAGTGGGCGACTGAAATTATTTTAGGTTTTTACAAATACAAAACAACCTAATTCAGTTTCTGAAGCGATGAAAACTATGAAATTGTAGGGGCTATCTTTCGTAATTTCGGAGATGGAAAGAGTGGGACGATAGAAGCCCTTCACTGCCAGTCGCTGCTATTCGTTCTACGTTCCGAAAAGATGGGGTCGGGTTTGACACAGCAAAAATCCTAAAACCTCGATCGAGCATTTGATTTTGTTTTGTTACTGAGCAGGTACTGAGATTTGTACAGGTATAATTCCCTCGTATATGCTGCGTAGTAACTGTTGGGGGAAAGGTGTATGATAGGTTATGCACCATTCTTTTTTGGTAATCTATCTATCGAAGTTATTACAAGAGTATTATTGTTGGGGAAAAAAATTATTCTTTTCATTCCCAAAAATATATATTTTTAGAAAAGTTATTTAGTATTTTTGCTAAGGTTTTGAATAAAATTTGGCTAGTATTTTATTGATTTTGATTGTAAAATAATTAATAATATAAAATATATCAATTTTTAAACAAAACAAACCGTATATTATACGTAAGCATCGTTAAACTCTTGTCACAGTTTAAATTTTAAAATTCACAACCTAATATAAATAAAATAAAATATAATTCTTTTTATGAAATAGAGATTACTAATTATAAATTTTATTGTTTACAATTGAATACTATTTTTTTTTTTTACAAACGAAACTACTACCTAAAACTTAGGCACTTACACATACTCATAACAATCGATAAGACTTGAACTTCAACTTCTTTCGCTCTCACTTTTCAAAAGAAGTGGTCATACGACTATTTTAAACACATGTCAGATCAATATTATTTCAACTATAGTTGTCACATTTAAAGATTTAACAAAAAAACTAGAATTATTTATTTATTTAGAAAATTTTCGTTGAGTTCTATTAACTCCCTTTTCGAACAGAACCTCAATCAAATTGGCAAAACCAAACACAAGTTACTGAGTTAGAGTTGTGTCAATTTCTGTTGGGACTTTGCGAAGATGCCCATAAAAGTTGAGTCTGATAAGTGTGAGCCTACTTTTTTCTATGACAGTAATACAAATTTAAGAAGTAAACAGTGCATTAGACAAGAAGATAGTTATTGATATATGCGTGAATTTTATGCGGTCGTCTTTTATATTATTAAAAAATAATGCAATTGGAGTAGTTGAGTAGCACAAATTTAAAATTTTCCGCAAGAATTTTAAACTACAATCTAAATTGCACATTCATAAAATGCCACATACCTATTGGACACAAATGTCTAAATATGTATAGGCACCCTGATCATTTTCTTTCTGTTGTCACCTGTAGCTAGGAGCAAGACGGTATCAATGGTGACCATGTATAACTGAGACAAGACACAACATATTGATCACTGAAGTTCGAATCCATATATGTTTTACATGACAAAAGGTCATGCAGCTTAAAATACAACTAGCACAACATTACTTTGAAATTCTTGTAAAGAGTATCTGTGCACCAAATTGAGGTTGCATGGTTAGCAACTGTCTTGGAGCATGAACATACGATGGTGACACTTCAAAATAATAATGTCTGATGATCATGGCCAGAACAACTTTTGCCTCAACCACGGCTAAGTTCTGACCAATGCAGATTCTTGGGCCAAAGGAGAATGGAAAAAATGAGGCTAAATGCTTTCGGCTCTCTGCAAATCTTATAGGATTAAACTCTTTTGCATCTGCTCCCCATATCTCAGTATCATGATGAATAGCAGTCATGGGAAGAAAGAGTTGCGTGCCGGCTGGAATGTCGAAGCTTCCTAACTTAACATTTTTGCAGGCTTCCCTCATTAGCATCACAGCTGGAGGGTAGAGTCGAAGTGTTTCATTCAATATCATGTTTATCTGTCAATCAACACATCAGACCTTTTGTTTACCAGTTATCTTAAAAATTATGCATGCATATATATAGTACGCTTTCCGTTAATCTGTTCCATATGGACATGTCATCGAAAATTCCACAACTAGTAAAGAATGATACAAGCTTAATGAGCAAGAACAATTTATTTTTGGTGTGTTTGTGTGTGTGTTGGGGGTGGGGATGGGGATGGGGAGGAAGGCAATTTGGTAGCAAAGGAAATATAAAACTGATAACCACAACACAAGAAAATTTTAAAACCAATGTCATGAGCACAAAGCCAACTGGACAAAATAATTTTGATGCTGCAGCAATGTGAATCACAACTACTCCTTACCAATCCTATTGTTGTCATTACCTATTACACAAATCATAACTGCCTGATAATGGATAGTTATTGATCTATGTTGGAATATGAAATCATTTACACTATGTTGTGAGTTTTGGATAGAAAAGAAATGATCAGACAACTTTTTAATGAATCGAAAAGAATATAATAGAAAATTTATAAGTTTTCCTTTGGGTTGTTTCTGAGTTTAATAAAGGAAAAGAAATGAAAACTTAAGTAAGATGTTAAATGTTTATCTTGAGAATATATTGTATTTTATACTATTTATCAGGTAAGGATATTATTGAGATTATAACATGATACGTAGTGTTAAAGTTGTTTTCTATCAATTTCTATCCAAATCTTGTCATTTTTGACAAGAAAACTTGGGCAAGAAAGTTGCCAAGTTTTTCTATTCATTTCAATTCTTTTATATCCTTTTAAAAACTTACAAACAAAAGAAAGGAATAGAAGTTTTCTATTCCTTTCCTTTTTCTTTTCTAGCCAAAATAAACTCGCATAGTGTTAGTTCTATGGAGAAACTGTGATTAGTGAAGGTTTATGATTAACTAAATAGTTAGAATGAGAACTTCAACTTGAACTTACAATCTTGAAGTCCATTATATTCTCAGCAGTGGGAATTTCGCCATCTCTGCAGACCTGAAATACTTCTTCCCTAGCCTTTCTCTGCCATTCTTGGTGCAATGCTAAAAGGAGAAGAGCCCAAGTCAAATAATTGGCAGTTGTTTCCTTACCAGCAAAGTAAAATGTCTTGCATTCGTCTATCACTTCTTCAATGCTCAATCGCTCCTCTTTATTTTCAGAGTTCTTATAGGGAGACATTAACAAAGTAAGTAGACATTTTCCGTTGTCTCTTGTTTTGTTATTTTCGATTAACATCCTTATTGAGTGTCGGGTTTCTTTATCCAGTTTCCACCTGATTCTGTTCTTCTTGGTGGGCAAAAACCTGTTCAAAATTTTCATAACTTAAACAATGATATTAGATCAACCCAGGTTAAGAAATGCTTTGCCTGAATATATAATATTGGTGACCAATTATTTTACCATGGTTCTGACTTTAAGTTGACCTCTATTTTCATGCAATGGATCCAAACAAATAAATGAATAAAACCTAACATTCCTGACATCCTATTATGTGGGCCGAATATAATTGGAAGTTGACTTGATGAATCTGATGACTCATATGCATGTTTGGCAATGATGAAAATTCAATGACAGCACCAGCTTAATTCATCTTGCTAATCATGCTAATTGGAACACCATTACCCTGCTATTCTGCTAGTATAAAGTCCAACACCAATTCAAAAGATCTTTCTAAGAATCTATAAAGCTGACCTGATACATACAGCGCTGCGCAAGCAAATTAGCACTAATTTGCAATTAAATGCCTAGTGAAAATACGAACCAACTATATAAACTGCTAAAACTTTATCGGGGATCTTCCTCTCCATGCACTTGTAAGTATTTTTAAAAGAAATAATATGAGGACACATAAACAAACTTTGTTTGTGAGTGCTAGAAATATTACTTAAATCCTGGAATGTAGATGCTTCGAAGGGCCTGCAAGACAAGGCCTGTTTGTTGATCTTGTAATTCAAAAATGTGCTTTCCCTCCTCAAAATTGCTCCCAAAAGCTGTTCTTGAAATGATATCTGCAGACAATTTATGAAGTTCTTTGTGCACATCAACCTCATAATCATCTTTCCCTCCACGTTCTTCCTCCCACTTGTCCAACATCTTTCTACTGCTAGCCACCATTTCTGGAACCCAATCCTGCTCAGAAGGTAAAAATATATTTGTTGGTGCAAGACTAAGTTATCTTTCCACGACGGTTATGCAAGCTCAAGTGGTCACTATATAAGTATGAGAGAAAGCCCACAATATGAGCTAGCTTTGGAGTGAGAGAGGCCCAAGACCTCATAAGGCCCATTACACTATCAAGTCTGGATCCCAAAAATCACATGGAGAAGGTGTTGCTTCCCCAGACCCAAGCCCAATGTGTGAGAGGTAAATGTTGGTGTTCTATAACCCAATGAAGCTTGATTATTATTATTATTATAGAGATCAAGTGAGTATTTGGATAGAGACTAATACTAAAATATTCATCTCTTTCATGACTCTTCCAACTGATGTGAATATTTAAAAGAAGTGAGTATATATTTAAAAGAAGTGAGTATATATTAACGCTTATGATCATTAGAGGTCTATGAAAGTCTTGTGCTGCTCATTTCAAATTCAAGAAAGACAACTGCGTTACTACATTTTCATCTAGTCCAACAACCAAAGAAGAGTTCAGTAATATTAATGTAGTGCTACGTTTTTTTTTTTGCACTATGTTTGCTTGTTGTATCCTGGGAGGCATCTGTCGATAACCCTATATCATTAAATAAAGCATGTATTTAAGCCTTCAGGAAAGTGCATATAATACATGCATCATGCCTTTACAATTTTTAAGATTCATTTCTCAAAATTTATTTTATCTTTTAAAGTTTACAAGAGATTGTTGGAGTCTTTTACATTGGTTGCGACGTGGGCTGGTCGTCACTTTGTAACTATGTGAGCGTGGGCTGGTCGTCACTTTGTAACTATGTGAGAAAGCTTACTCCTGTAAGCCAGCTTTTGGAGTGAGAGAAGTCTAAGACCGCCAAACAATAAGGTCATACTGACCCTGTTGCTACTTGTTCTAAATTTTTTGTTATAAATTGTGTTCAAGCTAAGTACATAACCTACATATCCAAACCAAAAACTTGGACCAACCAAAATGATAAGAAGTCCTAAAATATAGAGAATAGGGATCACGTCAAAGAAGTTCATACGATAATCTTAGTTCTGGTTATCTGGAGGGGGGGCAAGGATTTATTTGAAGTAAATTATAACAGTTCCTAACTTCCAACCGAAGGAGAAAACATATCATTGCTTAGAAAGTTAATTGGCTTTTTTCTACAATCAATATCTTCTTTATCTACAATAATCATGTTCATGATAAATATTTCACTCCAAAACGAAGTCCTATTAAAAATTCCACTCATCTAGAATTCATGTTAAAGTGCATTAATAATATGGAGTATGAAAAACAACCCTTCAATCTGCCGCCAAGTTTTATAGAAGCCCCTTATTTACGAAAATTATGTTAAGAATATAATTTGTAATTTTCCAATATATCTAGAATAGTCTATAGTATGTTTTTTTTAATTAAGTAAAGGAGTTTGTTGGTATTCCAAAGAGCATTTAAGAGTTACTTTATCAAATGTCTAAAAGTGTAAGAGCCATATATAAGTATATTGCTTATGTATTCTTGTTAATCCTCTAATCAGGTTAATCATTAATAAATAAATGAAAATCTGTATTGCAGGAGCAGCAGCTCTGCCTTTGTACTACCAAAAGAATCATCTACTTGTTTTATAGAACCATCCACTTATAAACTCACCACAATTCTGTCTTGCACCAACAAAATTGGTATCAGAGCCTCCCCTCCAACCCTTCACATTCATTTGTCATGGCAACATCAGTCACAACAATGTTTGCTTATTCACCAAATCAAGTTCCCATCTTTGACGGAGAGCACTATGACTATTGGAGCAGCCAGATGGAGACCTTCTTCATATCACAAGGCCTTTGGGATATCAATGAGGAGTCCTATCCAGCGCCACCAAAATCTGGGAGTTCTACAAGCTGGTCAAAGGAGCAACAGACTCAATACAACGAAAATCTAAGGAGAGATGCAACTGCACTTCGCTATCTGCAGCAAGGATTAAGTAAGTCCATCTATCCTAGAACTTTTGGAATAAAAAAGACAAAGCAAGCTTGGGAAATTTGAAAAAAGGAATTTGAAGGAAGTGAAAAGGTCATCTCTATGAGGTTACAATCTTTGTGGACTGATTTTGACAATTTAGCAATGAAGGAAAGTGAAAATGTTCAGGAATTTTGCAGTAGAGTTTCTGAAATAGTTAATCAAATAAAGAGCCATGGAGATACAATTGCAGACAAAAAGGTCAATGAAAAAATTATGAGGAGATTACCTCCAAAGTTTGATTATAGAGTCGCTGCAATCGAAGAGGCAAAGGATTTGTCAAAGCTTTCAATGCATGAACTGATGGGATCACTGCAGGTTCATGAGAAAAGGATTAACCAGTCTGCTGCACAACCTCTAGAGCAAGCTTTTCAGACCAAACTGAGCATTCTGGACAAAAAGAATTTCCGATCTGAGCAAGAGAAAAGAGGGGGCGCATTTCAGAAGAAGAATGCATATGAAAAGGGACGCAAAGATCAATCTATAACCAACAATAGAACCAACGAAAGGAGAGGAAATTGGCAACCCAAAACTGGTAACTCCAGCTCTTATTGTTTAATCTGTGAAAAGTCTAATCATCAATCAAAAGATTGCCGGTTCAGATGTACCAAATGCAGAATACCAAAACATTCTCAAAGGGAATGCTGGTATCACAACAAAAAAGAGAAAGAAGAAGCAAATTTCACAACGCAAAGTACAGAGGAGCATTTATTTTATTCTTGCTTGAGTGCCGAACATGAATCAAGAAATGTTTGGTACTTGGATAGTGGCCGTAGCAGTCACATGACAAGGGATCAGAGTCTTTTTGTTGAGATGGATCAAAATTTCTCTTCTCAAGTGCAACTCGGAGATAGAAATATGCAGAAGGCTGAAGGAAAAGGAACTATTGTTGTCTACACAAAGGGAGGTAACAAAAAAGTTATAAACAATGTACTTTATGTGCCTAGTTTGACTCAAAATCTGTTAAGTATTGGCCAGTTGTTGCAAAATGGCTATTCTGTTTATTTTGATGATAGTAAATGCCAAATAGTAGATGAGAAAAGTAATCTCATTGTGACTGAGATTAATATGTCACCAAGCAGACTTTTCCCTCCCATTATGCCATCAAATAAGGATTTCGCGTTCGCGAGTAGAAGCCCAGATGTATCATACCTATGGCACTTAAGGTATGGTCACTTAAATTTCACAGGGCTGCACTTGTTAAAGAAAAAGAATATGGTAATTGGATTACCTGATATCATGAGAGAAAATAAAATTTGTGAAGGCTGTGTATATGGAAAGTTGCATAGACTCCCATTTCCTAAAATAGCTTGGCGTGCCAAAGCTCCTCTAGAATTGGTGCAAGCAGATATATGTGGTTCTACGAGGACTCCATCTCTTTCCAATAAGAGATATTTTCTTCTTTTTGTTGATGATTAAACAAGAATGATGTGGCTATATTTTTTGAATGAAAAATCAGAGGCTTTCAAATATTTTCTTGAATTCAAAGCTTTTGCAAAATGAAAAACTGGTTTGTAGATAAAGACCTTACGGACAGATCATGGAGGAGAATTTATTTACACTCCATTGAAGAAACATTGCAAGGAAATCGGAATGCAAAGACAACTTAAAAAAAACCATTAGTGGTTCTCCACAGCAAAACAGAGTTGCAGAAAGAAATAATTGAACAATTGAGGAGATGGCTCGAAGTATGCTGAAAGCTAAAGGGATGACAAAAAATTTTGGGCCGAAATCGATCACCCACAAAAGAAGTTCGCAGGAAAACTCCATATGAAGCATGGAATAAACGAAAGCCTTTGGTTGATCATTTGAAGTTTTTGGAAGCTTGCTTACGCTTTGGTTCCAACACAAAAAAGAGAGAAATTTAATGAGAAAGGAGAAAAGTATGTATTCATTGGTTTCTCGGATGAGTCTAAAGGGTATCGATTGTTTAATCTCAAGAAGGAGCAGCTTGTACCATCGAGAGATGTTATATTTGATGAAATGGCAACATGGGACTGGTCTGCCAACACATCTCAAGCATCTATAAGTTATCATTTTGTTGATCCATTACCAATGCAAGTATGCAACCACAGAGTTCTCAACAAGTTTCTAGTGAAAAAATTATGGAATTATCGGACTCTGAATCTTCATCTATCGATTAGAAATTTAAGCGTCATCGCATGCTCGAACATGTTTTCGAATTCTTGACGATCAACGAATCCTTGGGGTTCGGTTAGGCAACTCCGGTAGCGAAGTAGTACCGTGAGGGAAGGGTGAAAAGAACCCCCATCGGGGAGTGAAATAGAACAATTCCTTCTGTCGTGTATCCTCGATTAATGCAACCTATTATTCTATGACTGCTAAACTGAGAGCGAATCAGACCTCTTTAACTTATGTGCTTCCGGATTACCCCTCTTCTGCTCCTTCGGTGAACTCTTCCAACTCGTCCCGGAATGGGCGTTATGGCAAAGAACAAGAAGAAGAGCCATCCTCCCTGCTGGCTGTATGGGTGGGTTGTCCCTCGCCGCTTTCTTGAAAAACGAAATTGAGGCTCTTGTCTATGCGGTTAGAAGTTTAGTTGACAATGAAATTAATCATGGTTTGTAGTACCGACAACAGTTCGTTTTGCGGTGTCTGGTCAATTATACCTTGTAGCGACCTACAATAGGCCGGTACTTGCACACGGAATCTGGATCCCTCAGCTGTTCCTACGTTGTAGGTAGGTCTCGTCGATTGATAGATTTGGTGCTAGTTTTTTGAGAGTGGATGGCTCCGTTTCCAACCCTAAGCACAGCCGTGTCTCTTTCGATCATTAGTGCAACAACACTACGATGACTCTTTTTTTTTTCCGGAGAAGTAGCTGTAGGAGCGCCGCTCGCACACTCATAGAAACTGTCATTGCAAATGATTTTGCCAGCTAGTTGTACAGTCGTAGTTGCTATTGTATTACGACGAGAAATAGTAGTTCTGCTAATAACATAGAGTACAGTCATTGTTGTAGTTATTGTATTACAGTAGTCAACCAGTAGTACTATAGTAGTTATGTAGTTGTTACAATATGTAGTTTTTGAAGCTGAGTCTCCTCCTTTAAAAGAATGCTCCTTGAGAGAAATCTGTGAATGTTGCAATGCAACTTTCCTATTGTGTGATCCTCAAAATTATGCTGAAGCTTCAAAGGAAGAAGTTTGGGTGAAAGCAATGGATGAAGAGATCACTTCAATCCAAAAAAATGAAACGTGGGAGCTTGTGAATCAGCCTCAAGGAAAGAAAGCTGTTGGATTAAAATGGATTTACAAGACAAAATACCATGAAGATGGTTCAATCCAAAAGTGGAAGGCACGACTTGTTGCCAAAGGCTACTCACAACAGCCTGGGGTAGATTTCAACGAAAGTTTTGCTCCCATTGCACAAATGGAAACAATAAGGACAGTGCTTGCAATTACAGCTCAACTGGAATTGTTTGTGTATCACCTTGATGTTAAATCAGCTTTTCTAAATGGAGAGTTGGAAGAGGAAGTTTATGTTGAGCAGCCTGAAGGTTATGCCCTGTGTGGACAGGAAGACAAAATCTATAGTCTAAAAAAGGCATTGTACGGATTAAAGCAAGCACCACGAGCGTGGAACATCAAGATTGATCAATATTTTTGCCAAAGCGGGTTTAAGAAGAGTCCAAGCGAGCCATCACAGTATGTTAAGAAGGTACAGATTTTTTAGTTGTTTGTATTTACGTTGATGATTTGATCTATTGTGGCACAAGTATGAAGATGATGAACGAGTTCAAAAGAAAGATGATGAGTGAACCTGAGATGACAGATTTGGGACTTATGAAATACTTTCTGGGAATCCAAGTAAGGTAAGGGAGAGGACTAAGTGTCCTTCATCAGGAGAAGTATATTGAAAACTTTTTGAAAAAATTCCACATGCAAAGCTGTAAACTGGTATCGACACCAATGGCTCCAAATGAAAAGTTGCAGCAAAATGATGGATCTACAAAGGCTGATGCAAAGCTCTATCGAAGTCTTGTGGGTTCGTTGATTTACCTTACCAACACAAGGCCAGATATTATGCATTCTGTAAGTTTGATTTCCAGGTACATGAATGAGCCAAACAAGTCACATTATATTGTAGCGAAAAGAATCTTGAGGTATCTACAGGGAACAAAGAAGCATGGGATCAAGTATGAGAAAGAAAAAGATTTTAAACTGGTCGGCTTTACTGATAGTGATTGGGCAGGATCGCTTGATGATAGAAAGAATACATCAGGTTATGTATTTTGTTTGGGAACCAAGGTGATATCATGGAGTTCAAGGAAGCAACGAACTGTAGCTTTATCCTCGTCCGAAGCAGAATATGTTTCTTCAACAGAAGCTGCATGTGAAGCTGTTTGGTTGAGAAGAATATTAAGTGATTTGCATCAAGTACAAGAGGAACCAACTAGAATTTACTGTGATAACATGTCAGCAATTTTAATGACGAAGAATCCTATTTTCCACGCCGTACTAAGCACATCGAGCTACGCTATCATTTCATTCGCAATCTGGTTATCGATGGCGAAATCTGCTTGGAGTTTATCAGCACCAATGATCAACCAGCTGATATATTCATGAAGGCTGTCACTGTCGAGAAGTAAAGTTCAAAAAACATTTGAAAATTACAAATTAAGAGGGGGTGTTAAGAATATAATTTGTAATTTTCTAGTACATCTTGAATAGTCTGTAGTATGTTTTTTGAATTAAATCAAGGGGTCTGTTGGTACTCCAAGGAGCATTTAAGAGTTACTTTATCAAATGTCTAAAAGTGTAAGAGCCATATATAAGTCTATTGCTTATGTATTCTTGTTAATCCTCTAATCAGGTTAATCATTAATAAATAAATGAAAATCTATATTGCAGGAGCAGCAGCCCTGCCTTTGTACTACCAAAAGAATCATCTACTTGTTTTATAGAACCATCCACTTATAAACTCACCACACTTCTGTGCTGCACCAACAAATTATGGTCCCCGTTTTTAGTGATAGATCTTCTCCCATACTTGTATCATTTAATAACCCCCAAATCCTCCACCATTAGTTCAACAGTTCAATTAAAATTTCAAATGGAGGAATTATAATGATATTTAGAGCTAAATACATATTAAGAAAGCGGCAAAAGGTTCTGTCCAATTCAGATGCCCATATTAGGTGTCAAACAGACCCTATTGTTGATTTGAGATATTTATTCGGTTAATGCCAGTTTATTCAATGCTGTGCGTAATGATGAGTATAAGGGCCGCAAAAAAATTTGCAACATCACATATTTTTGCTACATATCTGAATTAAAGGGAGTTTTGCCACAGCCTAGGCAATGGAGAAAGATACCAAGGTTGCATTTGGTTGAATATAATAGAATGACATCAAACTAAAATAGTTGTACAAGTAGAAAATAGAGGTATAAAACTAGGACGACAAAATTAAATGGGGTAAGGGAAAACTTAAGTTGAGTATAAAATTTTGATTGCTAAAGAATAGACAATTACCATGCTTGAATGAATTGAAAAATAGACATAATGTATGAAGTAAAAAATGATTCTCACGCATAAATAACATAATATGCTATAAAATTCATTTCATTTTCATGTCATTCTATTCCATTGAATTAAACACGCCATAAGGTACTAACCTTAACCCTCTCCATATTAAAGGCTTGGGAAGTGATCCTTCTATGAACAGTCCACTTCTCACCCATCAATCCAACAAGTCCATCTCCAAACAACAACCTAGCCAAAGGGTTAAACTTAGTTTTCTCATAAGCTCCACTGCTGTTGAGCAAGATCTCCTTAATCAGATCTGGTTCAGCTATGGCGAGCCTAGGCTTTGGTCCAAACCAGTACAAGAAGTTCTTCCCATATTCAATTGACCAATTGTAGTAGTGTGGCATCACCCTCTGTACAATATCATGGTTGAAATCAAGTGGGGTTGACTCCACTTCCGCTATCATCCGCCGCCGCACCTCCGCCGTGTTCCCGAAGAAGAGACGGTAGCTTGGGCCCACAATACCCTGTTTCCTGAAATGGTGCTGGATCTTCAGTGGGACCCATATGAATTTGTGTATGAATTTTATGAGAAAGGGAATAGGTATGAGAGAGATTAGAAGAATCAGAGGATACATGATAGCAAAATCATGTTGAGGAAGGAGTGAAGGAATATTGATTTGTGGAGAGTACAGCAGCAGAAACTAATTAAAAATGCTTGCTGACATAATTATTGAACTATTTAATTAGCTGCTAGTTATGTGTTTGCTTGAAATCGACTAAAATGCAAAACTGTATCGACTAAAAGTTGTAGCTCATTTGTAAAATTTTATTTCTAAGTAATATTTTTACAAAATGGTTTCTTTAATTTATTAAAATTTATTAAAATTTATCAAAATTTTCAGTTAAAAATTTTGATTGAAGTCAATAATAATTATAAGATTTATTAACTGTGAAGGAAAAATAATCATTTAAATAGTTAAACATAAAAGAAAAATAAAATATAATGCTCATAATTATTTAATGATTGTTCTGCTATCTCATTTTTATTCATTTTTAATTGGGAGAGTTATATTTTCTTTCTTTTTTTAATATTTAAATGTCTATTTTATCTTTACAGTTATTTAATCTTATAACTATTATTGATTTAAGTTAGATTTTTTGGTTGAAAAATTACATCATATAAATTTTGACAAATTTTAAGTTAAAAAATTATTTCGCAAAAATATTACTTAAAATGAAGGATTTTACAAATGACTTATAACTTCGAGTGACACTTTTATATTTTAGTCTTATAAATCTTATATTTCAATTTAAAGGCTATTATTTGTGTAAGACCCAAAAAATTCAATAATAAATCTAGTTTTTTTTTTAAGTATCATGGAACGTGCTATTAATGAATTTAAACTTCAATATTAAAAAAATAAATTAGAGGAGACAAAAAAAATAACGGCAAAAATAAGAAACAGTATTTGTTTTCAATGTGGAAGACAAAATAAATATCGGCAGAAAAAATACAGTGTCATACAATTAATGGGGTTCACAATAATTGGTAGGGGCACAAAATGCGTCACTATCGACAATATACAATAAAATAACGGTCAAATGTCGACAGAAAACGTCAAAAAAGAAATTTACTTTAATATCGTAGTATTATCGTTTAGTAATTATAATAGTACATACTGGGATATCTATAATATACTCATTAAATCAATATAATATTTGATTAATAATAATATAATAAGAAAATTTAATAGTTTTATCTAGGTAACAAAGTAAAAAAATATTATTTAAGTTGGTGATACAAATACTAAATAAATATTATAATAATAAAATATATTACACACATGATATGTGAAATATTAAATTTGTCAAATAACTTATATGTGCACTAAATAAATTTAGTTGAGATAAATAATGCATTATATACATTTAAATCATATATAAATATGTGTATGTAGATATATGTATGTAGGTATGAATTTATATATGTGTATTTATGTATATATACACATATGTATGAATATATGCACGTGTAAGCAAAAGAAAACAGAGGCAGAAGAAAAAGGTTGGCCGAGTGAGTGAATAAAGAAAAAGGTTGAGTTAGAATGAAGAATAGTATTACATTTGGCAAATTACGTAACTTTCAAATGTTGCACCTAGTTTTAAGCAAAGTTGTCGGATGAATTTGCCTACAAAAAGCAAGCTTCTGCGAACGAAAATTTCACACTTTTCTCTAAATCTTCTTCCTCTGTTATACATTTTTTTGTATTGTCAAAGTGTTAGAACTCTCAAAGTTCTCTTTTGTGAATATTTAATATTAATAAAATTCCAATTGAAGCTATTATTATCTCCAAGGTGAGTATTTGAACTTTAATGTTTATATATACACATGAATGATATATCCCAGCATACTTAGTACATATTATTTTTGTCAAAATTTCTCTGAGAACATTTACTTTAAAAAGTTTTCTTCAAAAGATTCATTCTAAAAAGTTATTGTGTAAGATTTCTAAATTATGTTAAAATATTTTAAATTGATTAATATAATTTTTGCCTCTAAATATTCTAAAAAATTTACGAATGAACATATTTACATATAATAATTTTATGAGTGAATAGTAACCTACGAAAATTAATTAAAAATATATATTAATGAGTTAAATATGATTAACTATTTTATAGGTAATCTAATAAATTACGAGATGAACGTTAGCGACAAATTGAGGAAAGGGAATTTTCACTCATATATTGTGATTTGGTATATTCTTTAAAATTCGGTTTGTTCAAGCTCAAATTTAAAATTGATTTTCATAATAATACGAAATTATTCTTTATTATGAAGTTGCGAGTATTATTAGACATTCCTATTGAACTGTTGACTTTATTATACATTATTGTTGAATTGTGGATATTATTGGACATTCCTGTTGAACTATAAACATTATTGGACAACCATTCGGTTAAATTATCTACCTTGAACAACTCTTATTATTGGACAGTTTAAATATTTTGAACGTTGAATTTGAATATTTAACTTCGACTAACGGAATTTATTTGTCATTAACATTTACTGTAATATTCACTTTCATTGAATTCCTTTATTTCTCTTTGATAACCTACTTATTTATGGAACTTTATTTTATTTATTACCTTCAGATAAGTTGATGTATTATTTATTTGGCCGAGAACATATGATTATCTTTAACATGTGTGGTGAAGATAATTAGGTTGGGCTATCTTTGGTCGTAACAAAAAATTGTGATTGGTATGATCATAACTACAAGGAGAAGATTGTGATGATGTTAGAAAATATAATGTTTTGTTAGAATAAAATAACCTAAAGTGTTTGTAATGGGGGGGGGGGAGATTCAAACACTCAAAACTTTTTCTTCTTTTTCAACCTTTTGAACAACAGGAAATAGCTACAATACTTTAGAAAAACCAAAAACAGATAATCAGATGAACACACGTATTCAAGTTAAACTAGATATATTAAAACTTGAGGTTTTTTTCTGAAAATCTGGCTAATCACAACTGTGATTAATCAGCTACAAGTTCTGTAATGAATTACAGCTTCTAATTCACACTCACTAGCTTCTAACTTTCTTTGAAATATTTCTCTCAAGATATATTACAAAACTGCTCTAGTGATTTGTATGTTTCAGTGTTTGTTGATCTGTTGGATAATCTACTTTGTGTAAAGAGAACTCTCTTGCATATATAGTAGATCAGTGGTTGAACCCACGTGCTGCAGACATGCTACTATTCTCAACTCAGCCGCATATATGTCACATCGTTGTCCTATATGTCAGACTGCTACTACTTTGTTGCTTCCTTTTCTTCCCCTGATCTTCATACATTTAATATTTGAGAGTTGTCATTGGACCAAACAAACTTCAAGAGATATCTTTCCAGTTAATATCTTTTGCTTCTTTAACAAGCTTCGTTAATTTGAGTGCAAGTCCTGATGACAGGTGTATGCAGTCATAACCATCCACTGACGGCAAGCCCTGATGTGAAATTGATCAGTGCTTCTGGATCCCCTGATGACAAGTCTTGTTAAAGACTAGATCAGGGTTTCAACCTTCACTTGAGTTTTAGTTAGTGCTTCTTTGATCCACTGATGTTATGACTTAAGGCATACACTGACGCCTTCCACTGATGCAGTGTTGACCATTCCCTCTAACGGGTTACCCTGATGGGTTAGCCTGACACTGTCACACCCTAATGTTTTACCCTGACAAGTGACATGTCTTAATCATGCCCTAACGCGTTCCCCCTGATGAGTTTGGCCAGCCATTACCATACCCTGACGGGTTGGTCTGCCTTTGTCATCCCCTGACGAGTTCCCCTGATGGGTTCCCCTGACGGATTTTAATCATTGAAGCTTTGTTAAGTTTGTTTGAAATGTCTGATGTGCGGAATACTTTGACTATCTTTGAGTAACAACAGACATTCCTCTTCACATATCAAGCCCTTAGAAGTTTCCTTGATGACTTGACTTAGTGAAGAATATTTCCTCCCCTGATGATTAGATCGATCATCAGTGGATGCAAAACTTATGCGGATACTTAAGTTTATTGAATACCATAAGTATTTACAGATGCACAATTTATTCTATAAACATCATCATCATTATTTAACTCCAACATGTTTTTATATATCCTTTGTTAAATATTTAACTCTGATATTCGTTTGTTCTTAATAATTCATTCTTATCAGCTTTTCATATTATTTATTTGTAGACTAAGGTTAATATTTATTCTTCTTTACCTTAGTCACAGTACTCTTTTATTGGGTTATTTGAACTCATTCTTTCTACTCTTAATCTCTCTCGGGGAATAAGGGTAAAAATGGGGATGTTAGGGAATGAAAAAGTGATGTTCTGAGTTTAGAATATAAAAATAATCTTCTCAATGTAAAATATTGAGAAAAAAGTTAAAAGACACATTATATTTCATTTGTTGTTGAAGTATTTTATGTGTTTTGTTTATTTTTATGAATAAATTCTAGTGTATTAATGTAAGTGTATTTTCTTTTTAACGATTCGAGTTAGGTTGAGAAAACCCAATTTCGGGGGAGTCACAATTTGCGATCAATTTAAGTTATAAGTACAACTATAAATAAAAAGATGTCACTAAGTTTTCCTTGGCTTTTTTTTCTGTTTCAAATTTTTTCCATCTCTATTTATTTACAACTCATTTTTATTTACGATCACGTTAATTTAATTTCAATTATGTACTTTTTGTTTACTTTAAATATTTTTCTTACAGAACAGGTCATCGCTTTTTAAGAGAAGATAGTCAATGACCAATGTGACCAATTACTAATGACTAAATCTACTCTTAC
Source organism: Centella asiatica (assembly GCA_014636745.2). Lineage (NCBI taxonomy): Eukaryota > Viridiplantae > Streptophyta > Magnoliopsida > Apiales > Apiaceae > Centella > Centella asiatica. The sequence continues at coordinate 15,204,976 of CM025782.1, forward strand.
ACAATTCAAACAAATTCATTTACCACCATATATTTTACAAAACAATATGAATAATTAAACCAAATCATATTTTTTTTCACAAAATCAAATATTACAAATAATGAAGAACAAAAGTAGCAATTGTTTATTTGAAGAGACTATCCAATTTAACGTCTATGCATATCGTAGATCTCAAAACCTATATGACTGTCCTCGATCATATTAGTTTTGCATGTCTATATTCGTTTTGCATATTTGATAGAGGTATTCCAAATAAAATTCAGAAAATTAAGACTATAAATTACATATATAACTCGAACGAGTGTATTTTTTATTAAATTTAATGACGAATTGTTAAGTCGTAATTTGTTCATGTCTTTTTTTTTCATTTTCATGTTTTTAAATATTATCTATACTTATTTTATGTGTTTTGAGTGTTATTTATCTTTAAGAATACAAAATGGAGCAAAGTGATGAAAATAATTTAAAAGTAGAAATTTGTGTTGAATATGACATAAGGTATGGGCACGTGCTACAGAAAGTCATAAGTTGTTTCCTTGGAGCATCACGTGCTACAGAAAGTCATAAACTTTTTCCTTGGAGCATTATTGTATAGGATTTTGAGTCAAACTAGGAAATTTAAGATCTATTGTAATTTTTTAAATTGTAAACTTTTAGCTACGTTTTAATATGGATAAAACCTTATTTTATCATATTTCTTGTAGGAAAAGAGTTATAGATTCATTCTCCAAACTAAGGAAGGAATCCTATATGAGATCAACTTCTTCTTTATTTAAGGGAATGATTATACAACCCTAGACTCTTGGAATTTCCAATAACTCTCTTCTCTCTTGTACATATTTTTCATCTATTATGTGGGGCTAAGTCTCTTTCTAGACAAATGATATTCAAGGATTTGATTTGCCACAAATTGTGAGATCTAAATGATTTTATCTATTCTTTTATTCTTAGGTATTTGCAATTTCTCTGTTTTTCAAGTTTATTATTTTTTTGATTAAGTGGGTAAGTGCGCAATTATTTACTTGTCAAAATAATATACCGCGTTTTAGAATATCAAATCCGTAATTGTTTGAATATTCTAATAGTTGAAGCAATTAACAACGTTAGTTATGGTCAAGTTTATGATTGTAATTATGAGATTTTGTAATCTAGTTTAAATGAACTGAACATTTCGACTTTGTTGATTAGAATTGGGGTCTCTCTAATTCTTAAGGTTGTCGGTGAATTAAATCATATGATCGTATTTATGGTTGTTCATTGGTAACAGTAGTCATTAGATCGTATCTTTGTTATCGACAAATTAAAGAGAGATTAGTTGTTGATACATGCTCAACAACTATAACTAGTTTATTCTAGGATAATTGAATAATTCTTGCATCAATAATCAATTCAAAGAATCAAAGTTGAGAATAATCATTTGGCCAATTTCTATCCTATATTTGTTAAATCCTCATTTTTTTTATTATTTATTTATTTTACATTGATTCCTAAATCTTAATTGCCTTAATTCAACCCCCTCCCCCCCCCCCCCCCCCCCCCCCCCCATTTTATTTTAATTATACTTTTCCAAATAAGTAAATATTAACCAATCTCTATTGATACGACCCTACTATCATTTAGATTCGACACATATCACGAATTCACAAAATTGTAGGGTTTCAACAGATAAAATACAGCGGGAAAAAAATGATTTAAAACAAAAATGAAATCCTAACCCGAGGATCCATGCGAAATAATTTAATACAGATGGTTTAAAATTTTACCGATTAAACCTGCAGAATCCGAAGATTTGATGAAGGTGTTAAACGTCTCTGAATCTTTAACGTAATCCAACTGGACGGCGCCTCTACGGTATCCACACGAACACCCCACGAATTGTCTCACGATCTGAAGTAAGGAGAATTGCAGTACTAGCTGCTGGATCTATTTCTCTCTCTTTCTCCCTTAACTCTAGTCTCTCTCTTATGAGCGACTAAGGTTTTTCAGAAAACTTTTACTAGAGATAACAACTAATATATCCTCTATATAGGTGTGTATAGAATAATTCCAAACTCTAATCTAATTAGGAGAATAAAATCTGAATTTTATGTTTATTATATATTTTAATCAAGTCTTACTTAATTAATATATATGTCCAATAAATATATATTCGTATTTTCTTCCAAGGAACTCTAATATATATACAAATTACATACATATAATTTAAAGCCATGATTTAAATAAAATCAATCTTATTAATATATTAAAATCACTGACATTTAAATTATATCTCCTTAATAAATGTTCTTAGTGTGCGACCCTGTAGGTTATTATTACGTTGACAATAATTTTAAATCATTTTATAAAATTATATATAGTGAGTGACATCTAGTAATACATCACTGTTACCAAAGTAACATTGATTCGACGCAACCTTTTCGTGACCAATGTTTTAATGTAATTTAATCATTTTAACCTTGATATCTAAGATTAAATTCAAAGCATGGATGTGTTATCCTCTTCACAATTTAATCTCAGTTTTCTTGATCAATGAATAGACTATACGAAATAAATATCTATTTGAGCATGGTCATGCATTTTATAGTCTCACTCAATCAAGAGGCCTATAGATATCACCCCTAATTTATAGAAGGGTTAAATTCCATTTACATCATTCCCATTTCTCACATAACTCATGATCCATCCAACAATCACCTTTATCATCCACCTGGTTAAAGGTGACTTTTGGCAATGTCAAAATACATAACTCCTTATGTAGAAATGTCATGACTTCAGGTCGAAGGACCATTACAACATTGTCACTATGAGAATTACTTATGACACATAGCATAATGCTCCATGTAGAATTCTCATGGTGGGTTTGTCCAGTACACTGTTCTCTAACATGGTACTTATGCATCAACTTAATATATCTCGTATATATTTATGACCAATGAAATGTGGCCATCAGTCAATCCACATACTAGTCTCAATGTATTATTGTTGTCCTACTAACAATAATACTTGACTAGGAACATTTAAGAATAATGATATATATAACATACTTATATGATCTCATATTCAAGTCACATACTTGAATCCATATAATTAATATCATTCTTCTAAGGACATTTATTATGTTAACATTTATATAATGTAATAAATAAAACATAATAAAAGAAATTATCATTTAATCAAAACATAACATAAATATAGTGTCACAATTATTACATAATTGGCTACTAAGGCATACACTCCAACAAAAATTTCATGATAGCGCATATTTTAAAGAGTTTTTTTACCAAATAAAATGCAAACAATATTGAGAAAAATGCACAAAATTGATATAGTTCAAGAACCATTGAAAAAGTTTTTCCTAATAATAATTGTGACGGCCCCAAAACTCTCATACCAGATTTCGGACACCGTCAATAATTGACAAAAGAAAAGTGACATCATCTAAGCATGCATATTGTTAAATAAGAGAAATAATAGTAATCTCTATTACATTATCAAACAATAATATTCTAACAGCGGAAGTCTATGTGGAGCCCACACAGACCTTACAATCTAAACATCTCAACAATAGTCTCACGCTTCACTCTTCCACTAATTGTCATCCAAAGGAGGGCGATAAAAAAATGTTCATCATGCCAATTTTGCCTTGCCTTTATCAGATGACTCAGCCTTCTCGCCATATCCTGAAAAACATTTAATAATAGGATAGTGAGCGATTTACACTCACAAGTATATAATCATGTATTGGGTGAGTTTTGAAAGATAGGTAATTTATTGGGCTTAAGTGTTTATGAGGTTGGGCAAAAACAATGCCAACACTTCTTGATAATTTGGAGAAATATAGTTTCTACGGTCTCCGAGTGATAGCAAGGGATTTGAACGTTTACTTAAAACAATATAGAATAATTTCACATGCGCCTTGTAACCATGTCCGTTTGGTGCACGTGCCCTTAGGAGCTCCATATCAAACAGTATATCAGTTGGTCAACCTGACCATCATCTTACTTCATCATGATAACATACGTAGTCAACGCAGAAATCTTTTATCTGCGAGGGTTCGGTTACCGATGCCTCAGTTTCTTTCCCCTATAAATCCTAGGCCCGGGATGGCAAACAGATACACCCCACTAGCATTTAGTTACCCACATGGATATACTTTACAAGTATGGGGTGAAAAATAAATTTTCTACATCCGTATAGGATTTACTTACGTGTTAGTGAATTTGAATAGCTAACAACCGCCCAAAGAATACTTGATTCTAGTACAACATTTTTCACGTACATGGGATCAAGGGATCATATGTTACTTAACTTTGAATAAATTGAATGATGAATATTGACATAATAATATCTTGGATACACACTAGTACAGATACCGACATATGCGTCGCCTTATTTGCGTCGGTTCTTTAATATAACTGTCGCATATAGTAGAACGGTGGCATTATGGTAAATAAAACAAACGTTTTTTGCGTCGATTGTTTAAAATAAGTGACGCAAAAACTATAAAAAAAATTTAAAAATAAAATAATAAAACATTTGCGTTGCTTTTTTAACCAACCAACGCAAATAGTCTTAGGTATTTGCGTCGTTTTTTTTAAATAACCGACGCAAAAACTAAAAAAATAATTAAAAAAACACATTTGCATTGCTTGTTTAAAGAACCGACGCAATGACCGACGCAAAAACTATAAAAATATTAAAAAAATAAATAACTAAAAATAATTATTTTTTAATTAAGTAATTAAAAAATATTGTTTGAGTATTTGCATCGGTTATTTAGTAAAACCGACGCCAAAGATGAGAAATAATTAAAAAAAACATAAATAGAAACACATTTGCGTCACGTCGGTTAAAGACCCGACGCGATAGTCGGTTGATTTAAATATCCGTCGCAAATGGTTTTGTTATTTGCGTCGGTTTTCTTCTTTGTTCGACGCATATTTAAGTTATTAAAAAGTGTAAGTTAAAACTTTTGTTATTTTGGACTTGTAAGAGAGGAGAGAGAGCGAGATTGTCTTTGGCGAGAAACTTGGCTGAGATTTTGCAGGTTTCTTTCTTCAGTGTTGCCGCTCGAGAGGTCAGCTTTGTTGTGTAAGTAATTGTTAATTAAAAATAATACATTCATCACAGGCATTATTAAAAATATCAGTATGTTTGCTTAAACTATTGTTTGTCCGCATCTTATGTATGATATATGTACAATCACTGTGCTTACTTAGTTAATCGTTGTGGTTATTTAGTTATATATGGATCGTCAAACATGGATGTACAATATATTGCGTAACGATGACGCATATGTGAGAGGGGTTAACGAGTTTATTATATGTGTGGTTCAACACCAAAAAATCAGAAAGGAACATGGAAAAGAAGACATGATTGTGTGCCTGTGCCGTTTTTGTGGTAATTTAAAAAAATATTCGAGCGCAGAGACAATGCGTGAACATGTATTTCGTCGGGGTTTTAAGAAGGGTTATACGAAGTGGATTTGGCATGGCGAGGGAATAGACTCTGATATGACTGGTAGTTCAAGGTCGAATTATGCAACCGAGTGCGAGAATTCGGTCGATAATGATGAAGATGATGTGGACATTGATAGGGTAGAAGATATGATACAAGATCTCCAAGACCATATGATGCCACAACCGGATATATTTGAGAGCTTGGTCCGCGATTCTAAGAAACTTTTATATCCTGGGTGCAGTGACAACTTGACAAGGTTGTCAACAACTTTGAAGTTGTGCAAGTTGAAAGTCAAGAATGGATGGAGTGACAAGAGTTTTACAGAATTGTTAAAACTTTTACGAGAAATACTTCCGGTGAATAACGAGCTTCCCACTTCTACGTACGAGGCAAAAAAGATGTTGTGTCCTATAGGTATGGACGTAAAGAAAATACATATATGTCCAAATGACTGTGTGTTGTTTCGAAATGAGAATGAACATTTACACACATGTCCTAAGTGTGGAGCATCTCGGTACAAGGGGGAGGGTAATGATTCTTCTAAGGATGATAAAAAAAGGGCTCCTAGCAAGGCGGTTTGGTATTTACCCATAGTACAACGATTCAAACGCCTATTTGCAAATGCAAAAGATGCAAAACATTTGAGGTGGCATGCGGAAGGGAGGAAATCAGATGGCATGCTTATTCACCCGGGTGATGTTGGGTTTCGAAGGATCAAACGCAGCGAAAAAATACGATTTAAAATAAAACAAAATGAAACCCAAACCCGAGGATCTATGCGAAACAATTTAATACAGATAGTTTAAGATTTTATCGATTAATCATGCGAATCTGAAGCTTTGGTGAAGGTGTTGATCATCTCCAAATCTTTAACGCAATCCAACAAAACTACGTCTCTACGGTATCCACACGAACACCCACGAACCGTCTCACGATTCAAACAAGAAGAGTTACAGTACTAGTTGTACGATCTATATCTCTCTTTTCTCTCTATATCTCTGAACTCTAGTTTCTTTCTTATGAGCAACTAGGGTTCTTAGAATACGTGAAATGTAAGTTATAGAGAATTACTGATATATCATATATATAGCCTTTTATAGAGTAATTCCAAAACCTAATCTAATTAGGAGACTTAAAATCCGAATTTTATATTTATTAGATATATATATTTAATCAAGTCTCACTTAATTAATATATATATATATATATATATATATATATATATATATATATATATATATATATATATATGTACAAATAAATATATATTCATATTTCCTTCCAAAGGACTCTACTTCATACAGATTACACATATATAAATATATATGTATATAATTTAAAGCCATGATTTAATTAAATCAATCTTATTGATATAATAAAATCATTGACATTTAAATTATATCTCCTTGCCGAATGTTCTTTGTGTGTGACCCTGTAGGTTATTATTACGTTGGCAATAATTTTAAATCATATTATAAAATTATAAATAGTGAGCGGTATCTAGTAATACATCACTGTTACCCAAGTAATAATAAAGACATAGATTCGACGTTACCTTTCGTGACCAATGTTTCAATGTAACTTAATCCTTTTAACCATGATATCTAAGATTAAATTCAAGGCATGGATGTGTCATCCTATTCATAATTTAATCTCAATTTTCTTGATCAATGAGTAAACTATATGAAACAAATCTCTATTTGAGCATGACCATGCATTTTATAGTTTCACTCAATCAAGAGGCCTATAGATATCACCCCTAATTTATAGGAGGGTTAAATTCCATCTACATCATTCCCATTTCTCACAATAACTCATTATGCATCCAACAATCACCTTTATCGTCCACCCTGTTAAAGGTGACTTTTGATAATGTCAAAACGCATAACTCCTTATGTAGAAATGTCATGACTTCAGGTCGAAGGACCATTACATCATTGTCACTATGAGAATTACTTATGACACATAACATAACGCTCCATGTAGAATTCTCATGGTGGGTCTGTCCAGTACTATGTTCTCTAACATGTACATATGTATCAACTTAATATATCTCGTATATATTTATGACCAATGAGATATGGCCATCAGTTAATCCACATACTAGTCTCAATGTATTATTGTTGTCCCACTGACAATGATACTCGACTAGGGACATTTAAGAATAATGATACATGACATACTTATATGATTTCATATTCAAGTTACATACTTGAATCAATATAATTAGTATCATTCTTCTAAGGACATTTATTATGTTAACATTTATATAACGCAGTAAATAAAACATAATAAATTATCATTTAACCAAAACATAACATAAATATAGTGTCACAATCATTACATAATTGGCCACTAGGGCATACACTTTAACAGGTGACTCTCCACAATGGAGAACCATTGATTATAAGTTTCCTGAATTTGGTGGAGAAGTTAGGAATCTACGACTTGGACTTTGTACGGTGGGATGAATCCTTATGGCACTCTAAGCTATCAACATCGCACAGGGCCAGTTCTTTTGGTGATTTATAATTTGCCTCCTTGGTTGTGTATGAAACGCAAGTATATTATGTTGTCCTTGTTAATCTCAGGGCCTAAACAACCTGGGAATAACATAGATGTTTATCTTCAGCCGCTTCTTGAAGATTTAAAACTTTTGTGGGATGAAGGTGTTTCGGTCATTGATGCAAATACTCAAACGGATTTCACATTACGTGTCATGTTATTTTGCACCATAAATGATTTTCCTGCTTATGGAAACTTGTCAGGGTACACTGTCAAAGGAGCTAAAGCATGTCCAATTTGCGAAGATGCTACTATTGACCACCGTCTAAATAATTACAAGAAAAATGTGTTTATGAGTCACCGAACATTTCTTCCCCATGATCACCCTTATCGTAAGATGAAAAAGGCTTTTGATGGGCATATCGAGACTCGAGAAGCCCGTTTGCCTTTAACTGGGAAAGAAGTCTTTGAGCGGGTTAAGGATATCGATGTTGTATTTGGAAAGTTGTATCAACCTCCTAAGCCAAAGAATCTGTGGAAGAAGAGATCCATATTTTGGGATCTCCCGTATTGGGAACACATACAAGTTAGATATTGTCTTGATTTTATGCATATTGAGAAAAATGTATGTGATAGTATTGTTGGGACATTGTTGAATATACCAGGAAAGACAAAGGACGGGATCAAAGTCAGAAAAGATATGGAAGAAATGGGTATACGACTAGAATTAGCACCACAAGAATCAGAGAAGCGTACATATCAACCTCCAGCTTGTTATACTTTGTGTAAAAAAGAGAAAATTGCATTTTGTGAGTGTTTGTTTGGTGTGAAAGTTCCATATGGATATTCTTCAAACATCAAAAGGTTTGTGTCGATGAAGGATTTGAAACTTGTGGGTATGAAGTCACATGATTGTCATTAGTTATTGCAACAGGTATTACCAATTGCAATTCGAGGGATATCGCCGAATCATGCGAGACTTGTTGTTATGAAACTTTGTTTTTTCTTTAATGCCATCTGTAGCAAGGTGATTGAACCCATCACGTTGGATAAATTACAAGCTGATATTGTTATGACACTATGTCAATTTGAAATGTATTTTCCACCTTCATTTTTTGACATTATGGTACATTTGGTTATTTATTTGGTTAGAGAGATTAAGTTATGTGGCCCGGTATATTTGCGATATATGTATCCTTTTGAGAGATTCATGGGTATATTGAAAGGATATGTGAGGAACCGATATCGGCCGGAAGCTAGCATAGTTGAAGGATATTCAGTTGAGGAGGCTATTGAATTTTGCACAGAGTATTTTGGAGCTGTCAATCCTATTGGAATTCCCAAATCTCGTCACGAGGGAAGACTTCATGGGCAGGGTACATTGGGATCCAAATGGATCTCTCCTAGGTGTGAATTGCACAATAGAGCACATCTCTTTGTCCTGCAACATATGACTGAAGTTCATCCTTACATAGATTGTCATGTCAATTTGATTAGGAGGCAAAATCCTTCAAAAAGTGGCATTTGGGTTACAACTGAACATAATTGCTCATTTGTTGGATGGTTTAAAGACCGTGTAATGTGCCAGTTGTCAGATACACTAAATGTCGTTTCTAATACGATAAAATGGTTAGCATATGGCCCCAACATGCTTGTTCGATCTTATGAGGGTTATGATGTTAATGGATATACTTTTTACACCCAGCGTCAAGATGGAAAGAGCACTATGCAAAATAGTGGTGTTACCGTGGAAGCTTCATCAACAGAATTTTTCAGAGGCAAATCTTCAGGATCGAAAGATGTGAAAAAGTCATATTGTGGAGTGATTGAAGATATTTGGGAGCTTGAGTACAGAGAATTCAAGGTTGGTCTCTTTCGTTGTAATTGGATTGATATACGTCGTGGTGTTCGAAAGGATGACTTAGGATTTACTTTGATAGATTTTAGTCAGTGGAGTCACGTGGACGACCCATTTATACTCACAACGCAAGTAAAACAAGTATTTTATATCCAAGACCCCGCTGATCCTAAGTTTTCAATTGTTGTTCAAGGCAAGAGAAATATTCTTGGTATTGATGATGTTGTTGACGAAGATGAGTATAACCAATTTGATGAGAATCCTCCTTTCTCTGTAGGTCTACCTACCCCATATGGTGACGATAATGGAGAAACAAACTACCTACGTAATGACCATGGTGAAGGGTTATGGATTGATCATGGAAAATAAGTGCAGCACTTGAAGGTTTTAACTTGTTTTATTCCAATAGTTGTAAATAAAATAAATATTTGTTTTATTCCAATTATTGTAAATATTTGTTAATTGTAAATAATTGTTAATTGTTTTAATTTGTTTTTTATTCCAATAGTTATAGTTGATTGTTTGCTGAAGTAAATTTTATATATTTCTAGTTGAGTATGGGAAGTAGTTCTTGGCAACAATCATACACAAGTCCCCTGTTTGTCCCTTGTTTTTGCTTATTTGCGTCGATTTTTTATAACACGACGCAAATGTTCCATTATTTGCGTCGGTTTTCGTAAACAACCGACGCAAAATCTAAAAAAAATAAAAAACTTAGTCTCCGACAGTCAAAAGCTTAGTCTCCAACAGTTCAAAAACTTACTCTCCGACAATACAAAAACTTAGTCTCTGACAGTTCATCAAAAACTTAATTCATAAAAATAATTGAAACATAATTCAAGCCTTGCACGAATATCGAATCAAATGATAATGCGTTAAACTGAAATAAACATCAGATTGAATGTATATACTTGTCTCGGTCATTTGCAACAAAGATTCAAATTCAACTTACTCGTGAGTGAAGATTCTGTAAATTATGCAAGTAATATTTTAATACCTTAATAAGAATTTATAAAAGAAAATATGTATGTGATGTCCTTAAGACTTTTACTGTCTTAAATCTGGCATGATAACATCATAAAATAATTTTAAGAAAATAATGTTTTATAGCCTTGATGACAAACTGTGCATCGAGGAATACTTTTCTCCTTGACGAACTCATCAGAGACTGATAACTTTAGCCATCAGAGACTAGGAATTTCCTCTATCGAAAACTAAGAATTCTTTCATCGGAGACTAAGAATTCCTTCATCGGAGACTAACAATTCCTTCATCGGAGACTAAGATTTCCTTCATCGGAGACTAAGAATTCCTTCATCGGAGACTAAAAATTCCTTCATCGGAGAGTAAAAAAATTTTGCCTGTCAGAGACTATGGATGACATCATCGGGGACTAAACTTTAGCCTATCGGAGACTAAGGTTGACGTCATCAGGGACTAAACTAGGGACTGATGACGTCATCCTTAATTAATCACTATAACATATGGTATTAATGAATTTCAATATGAGTAAAATATTAATTTTCTTTTACATTATTGTGTAATATATTAATATAATAGTATTTTTTTTTTAAAAAAAAATCATTTGTGTCGGTCCTTTTAAAAGACCCGACGCAAATATTGAAAATAGGCGTCGGTGGTTTAAAAGCACCGACGCAAATACTCGCTTTAAATAATAAATTATTAACACATTTATGTTTAAGAGTTAATTATAATATAGTATATTATTTATATAATAAAATAATGATTATCATACTACATATGCTCATGTATTTTTTACATTAAAATACAAACATTTGCCTTTTAATGTATTATATATGTTAGTTTATATTATATATATAACTATTATATGATATATACCATATATATATATATTTATTTATCTATATTATCATATACCATATATATATATATATATATATATATATATCACATATTTTAATTAATCACTATAACATATGGTATTAATGAATTTCAATATGAGTAAAATATTAATTTTCTTTTGCATTATTGTGTAATATATTAATATAATAGTATTTTTTTTTAAAAAAAAATCATTTGCGTCGGTCCTTTTAAAAAACCCAATGCAAATATTAAAAATAGGCTTCGGTAGTTTAAAAGCACCGACGCAAATACCCGCTTTAAATAATAAATTATTAACATAATTTTCTTTTAGATTATTATGTAATATATTAATATAAATAGTATATTAAAAAAAATAATAATAACTAATTTGCGTCGTCCTTTTATATAACCGACACAAATGATTGGTTTATGCGTCGGGTTTTTAAAAAAACCGACGCAAAAACCGGATTTAAAAAATAAATTATTTGCATCGGTCCTCATAAAGAACCGACGCAAATGTTTTGCTTATGCGTCGGTTTTTAAAATAACCGACGCAAATGGGTATAATTATTTTATTTTTATATTATTATTTGTTTTCGCGACATATTTTTTCATTTGCCCCTCTTTTTACCGCCTATTTTCCTTTGCGCGGCATAGCCCTAAACTGCATACACTGCATACGAGCTGCACACATTTCCATCTCAAGTGCTTAATCGATAAAGATACATTTCCATTTCAGTTTTCTGGCGAATACACTGTAATCGGCGTCGGATTTGTTACAGGTACATAATTTTTTTTCAACTGAACTGTGAGATTTACATTCTTTTTCTGTTTTTTTGTTTTAATAATATTTGTTTAAAGCCCCAAAGTGTGTCTTGTGATATATGTGTTCTATTTATGTTTCTATGTCTTCTGTTTGTGTTTCTTTTGAATGGAAGCACTGCGATATACTATGTGTTTTGTTTGTGTGTCTTTTGTTTTTGTTGTTGGGATGCACTGTAATTTTTGGCAATATTTTTGCATTTTTTTATGTCGTGTTACAAATTGGTTTCTTCTCATTTTCTTGATGATTGAACAATACATAATGTTACTTGGGAATTTTTTTTTGCCTAAGTTGCTTGTTGAAGCATTTTGTACTTCACTATTGGAATTCAATTATAGTGCACACCGAATGCACTGTAATAAATTTAATCATACTAAATATAATCCTATAAGATTTCCTATTGCACTGTAATTGTAAAGTGAACTCTGTAGTTTATTTTTAAAAGTAATGTTTTTGACATTTTCTGATGTAATTTGTAGTTTATATCATGGACAACCGAAGTTCGAGTGAGAGACCTACTAAAAAAACTAGAGATCCAACATCTTGCAAAAAATTGAAAGAAAAATCCGCAAATAAACAAGTGCAGAAAGTGATTAAGTTTGATGATCTTGGTGTTCCCATTGGAACATATGTTGCTGCATTCAAGTATTACATTGGAGTACTAGTTAGAGTTCAGATTGACATTAATATTCAGAGTTGGCAAGAAGTCAGTGATGGACTAAAGGATACGATTTGGGAAGATATTAAGGTATGAATTGAAAAGAATAATTAGTTGTTTTAACATATATTGCCGTTCAAATTTTATTACATGTTACTTATATGCATGATTTGACTCAGACTAAGTGGAATATAACGGATGATGCGAGACGGAAGGACGTATTAAAATCTGCAGCGAAAATTTGGAGGGATTTCAAGTCAAGGTTAGTCTGCTGATACTTGCGTCTAGACAAAGACCCTTGCGAGAAATATGACTTCATAACTCGAGAGCAATGGGAAAAATTCATTCATGATCATCAAAGTGAAGAATTTCAGGTATATTATTTTTGCAAGAGAATTATTATTGGTTTTCAGATAATATTATGTTGAACAGGGACTATTTACTCACAATATTATTTTATTTTCTAACAGACTAAAAGTGAAAAGGCACGTGAAAGCCAGAAGTTTAATGAGTATCCACATTATCTGGGAAGACTTGGATATGCAGCGAAAAAATCTAAGTGGATGATTGATGACCCTCTTGATTCTCTACCTTCGTCCGAATCAGTTAATTCAGAAATTATATCAACCGATCAAACTGATCGTAGTTACAATTGGATTCGGGCGAGAGTTAGGAAGAGGGATGAAGGTGAAGGTTATTATTTTCCCAAGGATGAGACTATGGATGTTGTTCAAAGAATGGTAAGAGTATTTTGTTCATTTAAAAATATTTATATTTACATTATAACTTAAAATATTAATCGTTAAATTGATTTTGAAACATGTGGAATGGAAAGACAAAGCCTGCGAAGGTTCGTGGACTCCTCATGGGCATGATGACATATTGTCACGTGCACTTGGAAAGAAGAAGCACTGCGGGCGTGTCAGAGGGGTTAGAGGAACAGTGCGCATGAAGGATGTATTCAGGACGGAGAGAGGCAAGTCCCATAAAGCTGTAATATCAATGGATGAGTTGTCTACGATAACTCAAAAAATTGAAACAAAAGTGGCCAATCGACTTGCACAGTAGTACCAATCTCAAATGAATGAAATGGATAAGAAATACAAAGACCAGATTGGTACACTACAAAGTCAGCTTTTGAACGTATTCACTGTAATGAGCCAGATGGGAATGCATATTCCCCAACAAACTCCAACAACGGACGTGATTCAAAGTAGCTCTCACTCAGTGGATCCATTATTTGAAATAAAGGTATACTTATTTTTACTCTTTTCTATGTCTTTCAATCATAAGTTATCATATAAGTGCCCTATATGATCATAACTGAATGTTTTTTAATATAACATAGAAGTCGACTCCATGCCGTCTCTGTGACATCCTTTCACCGGCAAAACTATTGTGGCTTTTGGGACTGTTTTTGCATCGAATGCGTCGGGTGACGTTGTTCATGGTACTCAAATGGAGGTCAACAATGTAAAAGTATCCATCGACGACGTTCGCCCTGAATTTCAACAAGCTCCTCTTCCCGTGCCTACGTATGAACAAACAAGAGTAGGTGACGCATTAGGTAGCTTTGTTCAGTGGCCTAAACAACTTGTACTGTTGGGGCAGGTAACAAATTTCAAATTAACATTTATTAATTATAAATTGTTGTTAATTCATTAAAATTCATGTAAATGTTATTGTTTAACACTTTATATCTAATTAATTAGGATCTCATCTTACCGGGTAAGGGTAAACAGCCTGCATCCCCCCCCCCCCCCCCCCCCCCCCCCC
>CM025782.1:15220000-15248285 GCA_014636745.2 Centella asiatica
GCCCCCCCCCCCCCCCCCCCCCCTGCCAAAAATAATGAAGTTCGTAGCAAAGGGTCAGCTACTGATGTTGATCCGAACTTGAGTGAAAAATGTAAATATTTAGCATAAATGATTATGGGATTGCCTTCCTCGGACTTAATTTCAGTGCCATTGGATTATGACAACTCCATTGAGAAGGAAGATGAACAACTTATATACATCGCGTGCGAAGATATCATCCAATTCTGTAGAATGGAATGGTTGAATATAAGTGTCGTACAAATTTGGATGAGGCGAGACTATAATTTTCATACATTCTCATTTATCTTTTTTTTTTAGCTGATATACAGGTTTATTTTATAAAGTAACTAATGAGTAATTTGTATTATTTAAGGTACTTGAACGAGATGACTAAGGGATCTAATGCATTTGGATTCCTGTGTCCTCAAGCACTGGCAAATGCAAATAATGATCCAGATGTGTCTGGTCGATACATTGCGTCAATTTTTCTAGGTTGCCGGGGAACCAAATTCATCTTCGCGTTGTACTTCCAAAAGTAAGAACATAAAAATGGTGGGATTAATTTATTGTAGCTAGCTTGTTCATTGATATAATTTAACATTGTTATTTAATTTGTAAAAATGTAGTGAGCATTGGCTGTTGTTTCTCATATCTTCTGAGCAAAGCACAGTATATGTGTACGACTCATTGAAGAAGGAAAGGAATATGCCGATAAAGAACGTAATGGCAGTGTAAGTAAATTATATTTTAGTTCCTAAGTTTTTAATATAAGTTAAACGTGTAAAACTCTTTTAACATATTTATTTACTATTATATATAATTTTTGTAGGGCATTTAAAACATATGTTGCTCAAGGTGGCAAGCACAAAAAAAATAAGTTGCAATGGTGTACGAAAGAGGTTAAGGTATAAAATACTTGTTAACTTATCCAAACAAAGTTGATTTTGTTGGTTCTTAATCTCATTTGTTATTAAAATTTTAATCAACTTGACTATTTATATAGTGTTCTCAACAAAAAGGAAGTGTTGAATGCGGCTACTATGTAATGAGGTACATGTATGACATCGTCAAGTTGCATCAACGGGCTCCCTTTACAAAATAGACTAAGGTATATTGTTTTTAATTATATGCATGCAATTAACTATTTCAATCTATTAACAAAGTACCTTGTATATTGGTTTTAATTACATGCAAAATTGTTTCTTTTTTATTTCTCCAGGGTTTGAGTGCACAAGAGTCGTATACTCAGTCTGATCTTGATGAAATTAGAGACTTGTATGCAGATTTTTTTATGAGTTATTGTATGTGACCTTTGCATATTGTACATTTCGACATGCAGTTTGAACAGTTT
The DNA here is from genome assembly GCA_014636745.2 of Centella asiatica. Taxonomy (NCBI): domain Eukaryota; kingdom Viridiplantae; phylum Streptophyta; class Magnoliopsida; order Apiales; family Apiaceae; genus Centella; species Centella asiatica. The sequence continues at coordinate 15,221,352 of CM025782.1, forward strand.
GTAAATATTCCTGTTTTGAACTTTTTGTAAATTTGGATTTGTATATATATTCATGTTTTGCAAATATTGAAGTGGTTGAATTTTGTACTATTTTGGCTAGTTGTGGCATATCGAGTATCCTTTTTTATGTACAGGTTGGATATTTTATTTTCAAAAAGATATTTTAAAAAAAAGAAAACAAACATTTACGTCGGTTATTTTAAAAGAACCGACGCAAATAGATTAAATTATTTAAAATATGAATTTTTATAAAACAATAATTGCGTCGGTCAATTTAAAACAACCGACGCAAATAGAATAAATTATTTTTAGAATTAATTTTTTATTAAACAATCACTGGCGTCGGTTTTTTAAAAATGACTGACGCAAATAGATTAAATTATTTTTAAAATGAATTTTTATAAAACAATTATTTGCGTCGGTTGTTTTAAAATAACCGACGCAAATGACTCTTTTGTTTGTGTCGATTTTATAAAGATCCGACGCAAATTCTTGGTTTTTGCGTCGTGTCTTTAACCGACGCAAAATATTTAAGTTTTTGCGTCTCCTCCATATGCGTCTCCTTGTAACCGACGCAAAATATTTTAATTAATCGACGCATATGATCAGTTTTGTACTAGTGACATTACGTATTCGAAAAAATGATCATACATATTAATTGAAAGAGGGTAGAGTGAGTTTATACTTTTCTTAAGCCCTTAGTAAAATTTAGATTTTAACAACTTGCGTAGAGAACAATTCTGTAAAATATGCACTTTCAATAACATGAGTAACCTCAACTTAATTACATATGAGGATGCACATGCAAAGTGTTTGTGAAATTCTCCGGTCTGTGATTGACTAGTTGAGTCATTGTTCGTTGAATTGGGATTCAATTGAACCAAATAGAAATCCGAGAGATTTTTTGACTGATAATACGTCGTTCGTAGGCTCCCGACAATTTGATTTATTTTCTAGAGGCCTTCGATTAATTAATTAATTTTAGCTTAAATGATTTATTAACCATTTATTATTCATCAAAACTTTATTCCTCAATTATTATTTAATTATTTTAATTAAACAATAATCATTTCTTAATAAAGTCTTAACATAAAAGATTTACAGATTTTTATCATTAATTAAACATTTGTTCTTAAATTATTATTTAATTTTTTTAATTAAATAATAACTATTTCTCAATCAAGTAATTTATTTCTTAATTACTTTTGACTTAAATGATTTATTGGTCATTTAATATTGATTTAGAATTTATTCATTAATTATTATTTAATTGTTTTAATTAAATAATAATTGTTCTTGATTTATTAATTAATAATTTCTCCTCAATTAATCTTAGCTTAAATGATTTATTAATCATTTAATATAATTTTAGATTTTCTTTCTTAATTATTATTTAATTCTTTCAATTAAATAATAATCATTTATAAATAATACTTTGTCACTTAATTGTGGTAATTAAGAGACTCTTTTTTCATTAATTAATTTATTTTTAAATCATATAAAAAATTTATTTAGATGTAAAAATAATTAGTCTTAAGTTATTCATTTATCAATTTAAATTGTATATGTATTTATTTTTATTTTATTTTTAAATTTGGATTGGGCATTAAAAAAAAAAAATGAAATAAAAAGGGCTGGGTCGGATCGGGTTGGTCTGGCCCTACCTGACGTTCTCGTCTTCAACAGTTTAGGTTTTCGGCAGCCGTTGGCACCGCGTTTGTCAAAGTCGCGGTTGCCCTCCCAGAAAACACCACGTACAACTTTCATTCGGCGGTGGAGGCACCGCAATGAGCTTTGTCATAGGTGAATGTACCCCCACCCTTCATGTCGTGGCTGAAAAATGACTGAAAAGTCAATTTGTGGCTTGCCACCGACGAGCTCGCCATGAACGGCGTGAAGCTCGCGGTCAAACCTTAGCTCCTCGTTTCTCCTCCATTTTTTATGCATCAATCATGGATTTTAAAGAGGAAACATATAGGAACACAATCATGCAATTTATTTTAAGTTTTAACAATTCAATCACAAGGAAAAATAGAAATTTCAATTCGGGTTCCTTTGAAATTTCGACCGAGTAGAACTTATACAAAACTTGACCATTTTTAAAAATTATTTGATGCAAAATGAAGCCATAAAAAAGCAAGAACAAGATTCTAACATTTGATTTTATTTTAGACACGTTACCTAGGTCAAATCAGACGAAGAACAATTAGGGTTCTTGAGTGTTCTTCATTTTTTTCTGGAATTTTGATTTTGATTAAACTTTAAAATTCTATATCTCACAATTGACTAATGCCTATGCACACATATTATAGATGAATTTAATAGTAAAAAATTTATTCTACACAAAGGTAATAAATTAATTGGCAATAAATGGTGAAATAAAAAGACAGTGTGTTACCTCTTTTGAGGTTTTAATAAGAAAAATGTTAAATTTTAAATAAAATTTCAAAATTTTCTTTGGTGAATTTGCTGGAGAAAATTGACTGAAGTGGAGGCTAGGGTTTAGTTATAATGGTATATTTATAAAACTTGAAATTCATTCTTGACCATTAGATTAGTTTTTAAAAATTTTACTTGGATTGAAAATTTTTTCCTTGTTTTGCCATTTAGGGAAAATGCTGAAATTTTGAATTAATTAGTGTTTAACTTGATTTGTTTAGCCACTAATTGGATTTTAATGGTTATGCATTGATTTATTGCATAAACCGAAAAGTTTACTCGCACCGGTGAGACAAGAATGTGATTATGAGATTTTTATCATGATTAGCGTCTCGTGAATTTTATAAAGTCATGTTCGTTATGATTTGTCGTTTGTGGACGTGCGTGCGTTGATTTGCGTGATTTGCATGTATGCTTAATCATAAAATCTATCAGTCATTGAAAAGAAACGAAAATTTCATAACTAATACGAATTTAATGTTCATACAATTTATTTGAATTTTTGAGTTTTCGCAATAATTATTATTTTAAGGGGGGAAAAAGAAATAAGCTATAACTCATTTTTATAATCTTACTCATTCGAGCAATGCTTCGGTTTCTAAAATATTCAACTGTGCCAGAATAAAATAACATGCGACTTGTGAGGTTCACATGTGTGAGATACACCACACATCGGTTGCAAAGTATGAATTGTAAGGTTATATATACATGGTTGTGCATTGACTTATTAGTTTAGGATTTTTGGTCGGATTGAACGCATGTTTATATATGGATTGTCTTTGATTTTCCTTGGTTCGGTCATGTAAATCTTAAGTCAGTGCGATTGAGAGTGATGATTCATACTTAAGGGGAACAACGGTAACGTTGATAGGATGCACATGCGAAATGGGGAGATTTGTGAGGTTCAGATGTGGTGGAAGCGTTGGTTGTATCTTGATCCATTAGTTTAGACTTTTGAGTCGGATCATGTGTATGTATATGAATCGCCTTGGATTTGCTCTGGTTCTCCCTAACATGACTTTTTTGACTTTTTTCAAACACATTTACATAGTTCTTAAATCTTTTTAAAATCAATATGTTTATCGCTTGAAAATGTACTAATTTTGCATAATTATAAAAATCATGTTACACACTACAAAACGATGCGAAAATTTATATATCACCCTATTTTTTAATGATATTTCAATTCATACGATTAAATTTGATAAATAAATTGTGAATCAATAGATATAAAAATAAAACTTATCTATATATACAAACAAACTTACAAGAAAAAATTACAAATTAATTAAAATTTGACATGTGGACAAATTTATTAATCTCTTTCTTCCTTAATCAATGAAAAATGGGGTCAACTAATTTATTTTCTTTTATATATTTCTGTGTGTTTATCTTGTGAAATAGTCTGTGCGCAAAAATTTACTTATAAAATAATAGAGGACATACGAAAAATGAACTATAACTTAATCCTTTTAATCTTATTATTACTTAGATATAATTGGAAGATAAACTCTAACACTATTGCATGAGCTTGTAATTGGCATCCGTACAAAATTGCATTCACCTGATTTACAAATTTAAAAACGATGGTTACTTGCATTTTCGGATTTTCAAAACAGCTGGCGGAGCGGCTGAAGAAATAATAACGGCCACAAGATCAAAATAAAGCAAAAAGAGATCTTTTTATTGACTAATTTAAATAAGTAACGGTCCTATTAGTTGTCACTATCTTTTTTAAAAGATACACTCTTTCCCGTATCTAAACTAATAATCCAATCATACCTTTGTTAATCTCTTAACAAAATTTTCTCTGTCTCATTTCAAATCTTAAACCCCCCATGAAAGTGATTAAAAGCATGAAGAAGCTCAAGTTCTGGTCAAGAAGAAAGAAGAAAAAGATGATCAATTTCCCGGAAAACCTTCGGCCAGATTATCACTGCTGCTGCCATAACTACCACTTTCAGCCATCTGCGCCGCCATTACCACCATCATGTGAAGAATTTGAACAGACCCATGTGGCCGCAGCAGCGGAAGTTACATATCATCATACATTTTCAGAATTTCCCAGTTCTGAAGCTCGATATTATTTTGCTACACAAGAAAACGAGTCTGTTCCTGAATTAAGGCCCCTGCTTCAAGACTTACCTGTTTGCACAAATAATGGCAGTTTGATCACTGGTAATTATTCTTATCAGCAACAGCAATTTCTGGTTTATGGAACGCCTGTTGTGTCAGCAACTAGAAGGGAAAGATCGGCTGGAGTTTTCGGATCTGTTTTCGATTTGATTGGCTCTGTTTGCCCCTGTTTTCGCATTCAAGAAAAGTATTAGTATTGACCTGCTCTCTTATAATTATGTTCATTTTAGTAAAGCAGTATATTAAAATACAAACAGCAGATATATAATTTAGTTTTTGATAGTGTGCTTTTTCTTTTGTGGGTGCTGCAAACACAATAATCTGATTGTGTCTCAGAATATGATGTTTCTACAAGTGTTGTCTGTCATTTTTTCAGCTTAAAAATATAAGTGTCGCTTGTTTCAACTTAAAATTTATACATTTCAGATTTTTATAGTATAAACTATGTTACCGGAACATAAAATCTCTTAAATTTAAGTTGAAATAAACCTAGATATAATTTGCTCTGCCGTGAATTGGATTTATATTGAAATTTTATTATAAGAATAAGACGTATAGATGAATGCGAAACAATACACCTGTTTCTTGGGAGCGAGTAAAGAGCTAAGAGCAACTCCAGTGGTCGCCTTTTTGCAGCCAAATTGATGATATAGGTCCCACTAAATGGACTTGTTAGCTGGTCTGCTCATCATGCTGGGCAGCCCACTTCCTGACAATGCATTTCATTTTTCAACTGCTTTTGTCATATAACCATTGTAAATTTATTTAATCGTTAAAAAAATATCCGTTTGCATAATTTTTAAAATTCACTATAAATACTAACTTCTCATATTTAATTTTTACATCTCTTCCATTTTATATAAATGAATCCCAATAATTCTCCACATTCAAACCCATAAAATTCATACCCAAATTTTTAAGTCCCAAATACTCATTTTTCATTTTCAAATTCCTTTTTTTTTTGCATATCCTCAAAATTCCTAATATCAATTTTCATTTGTTCAAAATTTTCAAACATTTCCCAATATCAATTTTCTTTTGTTCAAAATTTTCAAACATTACCTTGACAGTTTCAAACACCTACCAATAATCAAAATTCTCTACATTCACAATTTTCTGCTTTCGATGGTGAAAATATTGTTGATCTTAACGATGATATTGATGAACTTGAAGACGCATGAGAGGTTATTGGTAGGTGGAAATGAGATGAAAATAACCTCTTAATTAACGCATGGTTGAATGTATCGATTGATCCCATAATAGGTACCGATCAAAAAGGCGAATTATTTTGGGACCGAATTCGTCTGTATTGCGAATAAAGTAAACTCGACCTTGTTAAGAGAGGAATTGTAGCTATTAGAAAAAAAAAAAAAAGATGGCAACGAATAAATGAAGGGGCTCAACGATATGGATCGTGTTACGAACAAGTTGAGCGAAGAATATGTAGTGATTCCAACTTAGACAATATAACTAAGTTAGCTCATGAATTCCATAGAGTTAAATACAAGAAGAAGTCCAATTTTAACAAACATTTGAGTGAGTTTCAAAGACAAGTGGACCCTTTAAAATGTTAAATATTAAATATAATTATAACTGTTGTAATTATAGCAGATTGTAATATAATATACAAGTGCACCCTTTAAAATGTTAAAATAGACAAAGAAGTGGACTAATTTATTGAAATATTTTGCCCACTTTTTTAGTTTAGCCAAATACTTATTTGACATTCGAGTGGAATCTAAAAAAATAAACTTAGGTATTCTCCATTGTGGATGGACGATGGGGTATTTAATTGGTATACACTGTACAATAAGGTGTTAAACGTATATATAACATATAATAAAACGAACTATAATTAACGCATATTACTATATATACCATAAAAATAAAAGCAGAAAAAGTCCCTAGGCTTAGTGTGCATCCACCACTACTCACATCCAATTCACCTCACAATCACAAACAAACACCGAATTCCTTTGTTTTGTGTGTGTGTGTGAGTTCTCTCTTTTGATCTTACATATAAAAAAGAGTTATACTCCGTTCCTTTCCAGACATGGCCCTGGGCATGGGCGACCGCCCAAGGCCCAATATGAGAGAGAGGATCCAATCTGAATTCTTACCTATTAAAAAAAAAGAAAAGAATAAGTGATATTAATGAGAAGCGTAACTTGTGGGAGTAAATAAAGACATTACCTACTTGTCTTTAACGTGTTTTAACTGACATAACTCTTCATCTTTCCAAAAGAGAGAGAGCAAACCTTGATTAAATTTTTTTTGTTAATAAAAAGTAGTTATTTATATGTTAAGGTCATAGAGCCCTCATTTTCATTTCGCCTCAGGACCTCAAAAGTGTTAGAACCGAGCATGTTCCTTCCAAGAAAAAGTTACATTTGGAAAAAAAAAATTATTCCAAAAAAGAATTACATATAAAAATTTTCTTTGTTATTTTGCGATAAATTAAAAAACTTTCAATTACAAACTTATAGATCTCGTCATAACTTAAATATTTATAACAAATTTCATAAAAAAAAATTATGATATCTATATTTAATTTTTGGTCAAAGATACAAAATTAATAGTCGTCAAAAGTATAAATGTTGTTTTTGTGAAACAGAGAGAGCATTGTGAGAACCTGAGCTTTCTTTTAAATTTAAGAATTTATTGTGTATAATGTTCACAAACAAGACATTATAATTGCATGCGTCGAACGTAATGACGTCAATAAAGTTAAACTATCAACTAGGAAACCTATGTAACAATAGGACTACGGAACTCACAATCATGAACATTAATGAATATACAATGAGCAAAATGATTTTTCTCACGTAAACGTGATTAAGTAAATACTAATTAAACACTGAGAATAATTTAGTTTTAAACACAATCACGTAATTAATTTAAAGAATCAATATTTTGAATTTATCATGTTATATTGTTCCAAACAAAAGAGGAAAGAATAAAGGGAACTTTCAAGATTGTCTTAAAATGAGATGTTAGCGATTTTGGGAAAGAAGTTTGTCTATATAGACAATATGATGAAACCCCCATCAGCCTCCAAAGCTCTCCAAAACTCCAAACAATCTGAAAAATTAGCCTAAACCCAGATCTACCACAAAATCAAGAAAATAGAGCAAGAAAATTTGAGATTTCAAGGGTGTTAAAGCTTAAATTTTAGGGGTAAGTTCATGAATCATACCTTGGTAATTTCTTTATTATTGTAGTTGAAATGCTAATTAGATTTTCCCATGAACCTCCATCAACAAGCGGATCTTGATTTGGAGTTGTACGAATCAAGATACAAAGTTTTAAAGTTGATGGAAGAAGCCTGAAATTTTTGTTATTCAACAACATTACCAAATAACCCCTTTAAAGGTATAAATCATGTTAGGAATTATAGCATATGATGATGATGTATAAACACATAGAATTGTTAGATTTTGTAATTGTACTAAACTGAAAGTGCAGCTACTTTTGTCCAAGTATTATCCCTGACAGTATAAACTATTAATCAGTGGATAATAGACAAATCAATAGAAGTTATCCTCTGACAATGTAAAATGCACATTAGAAAATAACTTATAGGATAATTCATCACACTAGCCATAAGAGGATATTCTGCAGCAACAAGAACCTAACCTGGAGATTGAAGATTGATGAACTTAACTTGAAGTTTGTTGAACTGATGTTGAACTGTATCAGGGGATAATTTCTTCATCAGGGGAAATCGTCAAGGGATAATTTGCAGAATAAGTTTAGCATGGATAATGCCATTTTCAGTTATAACACGTCATCAGAGGATGTTATCCACTCAAAATACAATGTCTCTTTAAAAAATGATAGTCTGTATCAACAAATGAAAGCTCAAAACAATTCTAAAACTCACCTGTAGAATTGCATTATCAGAGACTAAGAATTAGCCTATCGAAGATTAAGGATTAGTCAATCGAAGACTAAGGATTAGCCTATCAGAGATTAAGGATTAGCCTATCAGAGACTAAGGATTAGCCCATCAGAGACTATTGTTGAAACTGCACAAAGACTCTTAATATGCATCAGAGACTAAATGACCATCCGAGACTAAATGGTCATCAGAGATTAAAGATGACATATGAGATGACATAGCTGATTGCAACCTAACAAAGTTGGGGCTGTGAAATTAAAATAAAGAAGGTAGTCCAATAAGGAGAGATTGGCTACCAGAGAAGTTTCAAAGAGATAAGTTATACATATACACAACATGTGTATAAAGCTGCAGGTGTATAAACTGCAGAGATAACTTATACAAACTTGAAGAGCAAAATAAGGGAGCTAGTGCAATAAGAAGATATGCACCAGAAAAGTTACATACTAGGTTGGTGTGCAAGAAATATCATACAAAAGAAAAGTTATGTGACAGAACATTAGAGATATTTTTAGAGGCAACTCAAAGAAAAAGTTGGAGAACAAGGGAGTTGTGTCTATAAATAGAGATACAAAGTAGCTGAGGAAAAACACATCTCTGAGAAACTATATCTAAAGACCATAAATATCATAACACATCTTATCACAGATCATATAGCAGTTGTAATTGATTTATAGAAAAAGAAGCAAGTTATTACAACTTGAGAAGCTGTAATTCATTTATGGAGAGAGTAACAAGTTTGTAGAACTTGAGAAACTGATATTTATATACTAGAGTTGTAGTTGTTAATCACTGACCAGGTTCAAGAAGCTGGTATCAATATTTTTGATTGTCAAGTTGTATTTCAGATACAAAATCAGTAAAAGTCATTATTTATTGATTAATAAAATTTGTTGTTTCTACACATTGTATTATTGATATTATTTATTATTCCGCAAGTTTATCTATTACTTTTAAAGAATCAAAAGAAGTTGCAATTTTTGTGGGTTTGAGTTGGTATATAACAATTTGGTCTTAGTAGGCTAGAACACGAAGCTCATTTTCTTAGCCAAGAACATAATGTATCACAACCTATAACCTTTGAAATCATTATTCTTTGTTAATGGAATGGCACAATGATGTCCCAAACGACCTCTGTGCTTTCTTATTTTCATTTTTATGTATAAGACGTGAAAAATGGAGAAGGTGTGATGAAATGTAGCCAAGGCTGGAGTTGTGATTGACGCTAATGGTGTCATTGAAATATTGTTAATATTTTATGACATTTTTTTCGATGATGGCATGACCTCAGAACTTCAAGTAAACATGATAATTGGATTCCTCGTGGAAATCCCTATCAATGGACACTTGAACAACAATCGAGCAAAGCCGAGGTGAATGAGAAGTCGTCATGGTCGACAGATATGCTAAGTCGAATGACGATCGAGCGAAGCTGAGGTAAAGGATAAGTCATCATGGTCGGCTGAGATGCTCGGTTGAACGATGATCGAGCAAAGTTGAGAGAAAGGGCAATTCATCATGGTCGACAACGATGCTCGATTGAATGATGACCGAGCGAAGCAGAGGTGATGGGTAAGCTATTAGTGTCAGCAGCGACTCAACTGAGGATGAAAGTGGAAAGTGGTTTGATAATGACAACCGAGGGGTGAGGTGATGAGAAAACGAGAGGAAGAGAGAGAGTAGCGAGAGAGGTGGAGGAAGGAGGACGTACGATGGTAGGAGAATAAGGGGAGGGACTCGGGCAGGGGAGGCACAGCGAACGGCCGACGTTGTTGTAGTCGTCGCCATCGCTACAGTTGTTGATGGCTCTATTAAGATCATGTAGAGATCAATTAAAGGATGACTTATCCAAGTTCCAAATGAGGTAAATATTGAACAATAGTCTGTAAAAGTAAATGCTCGGTCTCACCTAACCCATGTACATGACTTGATACTTAGAAACGGTAACCTAAAGCAACCTTGAGCGAATTAATGGACGATCAATTAATGTAGATTGTATCGACGAAGGGAAGTTAACCACAGTAAGTTATAAAAGGGACCTGTATCCGACCTTAAGGACTATTTTAAGTCTGAGATGACCTTATTTAAACTAACACACGCACTTTAAGCACAATATGCATTCGCATGATGACATAGTTTAACCAAGACATTCATGTTGCATCTAACAGAAGTATTCCCACTGAAAAGGGGAGTTAATCGTCTATAGAAACACTTTACTTTAGTTGCAAAATGAGTCAAGTATATAGTCATTCCTCTTTATTCATTTATATGTATGATCTTTTGCTTCAAGATGCGTGCAATGTGATGACATACTTATTTTATTTGTTTTCATGAAGGACTATGTTATGCTTTAGTTTTCGCTAGCATGATACAAATGAATGTGCATGAATATAATTGTGTTTTGATTCATCAGTTATTCTTTAATGTTATATATGAGCAATGAATAAGAATGGCATGTCCTTTACTAGGTCATGCCACATGGTTGGCTAGATGAAAGGAAAGATGTCGATGTGTTTTGTTGCCTGACCTAGAGGTTTTATAGTGACTACGTATGTTCACACACTGATGGATCGTATTGTTATAGCTCGACTAGTTGTACACAGTATGGTTAGCAGTTTTGACGGATTTAGTCTCCACTGGATATTATCCGAGAAAGATGTACATAGGCCAAGACTTATATTTCCTCGACAAGGGTCACACATTGTTTATCATTAGTGATCATCGGAGTTCTTCGAAGATTCTGAGGCGTCAGATTGTTTCGCCAAACTTCACAAACAGAATTAAACATTTCTTAACACTTTAGAACTACCTTTGTGTTTATATATTTGTTGAGCGTAAATCGCTCATTTTTGTTGAGTTTAATGCTTTACAGGTATGATGCAAAGGTTGAACCCTCAGACAAGGGGAATGCAAAGATGATCGAATATTAAACTCTATGTCAACCTTGTGGGTAGCCTTTTAGGGGAGGACAGGTTTTAAAGATTTTACAACATTTAGGACTGTAGCTCAAAGATACCATAACTTCCGTTGAGATTTTAATATTTTGGGTCTGTAATAACTCACTACTAATACTTTAGTTTCAATTATGTTATAAATGCATGTAATGTTATCGATCACTAAACTCAGTACAAAAAAAGGCCATCTCAGCCTGCCCAAAAGATATGGCTATAAGCTTGAGTTTTTAAGCCCAAGAAAAAATGGGTGGTTTTGGCCCAATCCAAATTAAACTTTGAAGGCTTATCCAGGGGTAGCCCAGACCATCTGCATAATCAAGGAGAATGAATGGCATGTGATGCACAATATAAGGTCAAAATAACATTCAAGTTATGTATTTTTTATTTTTAGTTGTATCATTTCATCCAAGTATTTTTTATCACAACATTTCTAAATTCAGCCTTATGGTATATTGTAATTATTATTACTAATTAAATATATATTGTAGCTGCTACCTCATTTATAGGTTGTCGTCCGTCGTCGTCGGCCGCCGCTGCCACTAGTCGCCGATTTCTAGCCTTGTAAGGGCAATAGCACCGGTTACCCTAAACTTGGGTATGTCCGTAAATTGAAGGAAGAATCTATAAAAATGATGTAAATTGAACCTCCACCAGTTTCTCTAGTTTAGGGTAACTGGACAGACTTTGAACAGTTAAACTTTATCTTTAATGTTTACTGTTCACTTCCTACTGTAAAATTAATATTAAAAAATTGAAATCCTTGGGCGTGTGAAATTGTTTTCTCTCCACCATTTGCATATATTTCGGTTTCTTCTATCTGGCACTCGCATGATCTTTCTTCTATGTTCTAATTCAAAGTTTTCATTTTCAAATTCCTCTCGAATAGTTTTCAGGTATTGTTGATATTTAGTTTGTTTTTTTTTTTTTTTTTTTGCCGATTTAGATTCTCCAAGTTCCAAGATCCGATTTTGATTTTCAGGTCACTTGAATCAGCGAGGTTCTTATATGAATTAGAAATTTTATTTGTGACTGTAGAATATTTATTATGCTCTGTATTCTTAGTACCAATTGTCTTTTGTTCAACCAATTTCAACATTTGCCCATGACTACTTGTAATGGATTCGTATATTTTGTTGAATCTTACAATATATCCAATTGTTATTTTAATGTTTGTAATATTTTTTACCAGTTGTTATATTTTTTATGATATATACTTCTTATTCTTATAATCTTTAGCAATTTGAATGATGGATTGAAATATATAAATGAAAAATAATATGAAGTATAAGAAATTATTATTTTAATGTTGTAAATTGTATAATAGGGAATCTGGTGGAATTATTAATTAATAAGAAATATGTTAAATAATAAAAAATATACTTTTGTATGTAAAATAAGAAATCTGTTAATGGAATCTTGTATGAATGACCTAAAAATTAATTTTTTTGGTAATATTAACAAATCTTTTAGTAATATATCTTTTTCAGTAATATAAACATTTTTTAGTAATTTCTCAAAGTTAATTAATAATATTTAGAAATTTTGAAAAATAAGAAAGGTGGTGATGCTAAGTTATTGTTAGCCGTCTAATGTGGCCATCAATCACTGACATCGTCATCGTCGCCAATCATCAAGGTATCACCAACACCATTATTCTAGGTACGACCATTATAATTATCACATCACACACAATATTAAATTTTCTTGTAATATTAATACATGTTTTATTAATGTTAACAAACTTTTTAGTAATATTAATAGGTTGATTAGTAATATTAAAACAACCATGGCATTAGTATTAGGTTTGTCCGATCACCACAATAGATCTGTCTATCTCCATTATTATCAACACTGTCACACCAAAACCATCATGAAATTTGGTTGATTTCCTTGGACTAATTTTAAAAAAAGAAAAAGATGATGAGAAGAAGACCGCCACAATTATCAAATCACCACCGCAATTATAATAATCATAAAATCATGACTATCACTCTGTCACCGAATCAATTATTATTCTCGGATTAGTAATTGTAGAAGAGGATCGAATACAATTATCAAATTTCTCGCTCATTATAAAGATCTCAAATATAATTTGTAAATTAATTGTGAAATTAATAAATAAGAGAAATTATACAGTCAATAAAGAATGAATTTTATTAATCTTGAATCTGAAATACAGTCTAATAATAAAAAACTATTGATATCAGCTTCTTAAATCTGTTTAGTGATGAACAACTACAACCCTAAAAAACAATTTCTAGTTTTTCAAGTTCTAACAACTTAATCCTCAAAATATCTCAGATTTTGCTACGTTATTACAATGAATGAGCTAATTAACATTTTCTCTGTAAATCTTAATGTTCTATTATGTAATGTAATATTATTATCTGTATATTTTCTATACAGTTTCTTATCTCTGTTATGTTCTACTTTTCAACAGCTTTTCTGTTCTTTTTTGAACAAATTCATTGTTCAATTTAAATAGTTTTTATGTTCCTTTTTGAACAATTTCACTGTTCGATTTGAATAGTTTCTCATCTATGCTTTGTAAAAATATCTTTATGTGAATAAAAATATTTATCAATATCTGTTGTGTATTGAGATTGATCGATAGATATTTACAGACCAGCTTCCTAACATTTGTCAATTTTAATTGTGACTCTGTTATAGATCTTAGTCGGCTTCTGATCTGTAACTTCAACTCCTATTGTGTTTAGCATTTGTTGTATTTCAGTCCACATCATCTTTAATATCTCATCTGATAACTCTGTACCTGTTGATGATCATTTATCTGTTAATGAAGAACTTTATCTGCTGATGAATATTTATCCGTCGATGACCATTTATCTGTTGATAAACATTTTATCCACCGATAGTCATTTATCCTCTAATGAATACTTTATCCACCGAGGAACAAAACCATCATTTGACTGGATGATTTAGGATTTATCCTTTGATTATCCATTGATATACATTTATACTGTCGGAGGATAAATCCGCTAGTCTGTCTATTATCCACTTATTAACAGTTTACACTGTTAGAGGATAATACTTAGATAAAACCAGCTGTAGTTTATCCGCTAGTGTTTATATAACACATCAACAGTTTTTAATACAATCTAAAATTTAACAACTTTAAGTATTATACATCATTATCAAATGTTATAATTCCTAGCAAAAGTTGATCAACTGTTAAGTTTCAGCAAGCACTCTTATTATATTAAAAATTCGAATTTTGTTACTAGTCCTTCTTGATAGTTAATATGTAAATATTACCATAATTAATACACCAACGTGTACAAAACCCATAATTTGGAAGAACAAATTACATTAAGTACCACCGTAATTAATACACCTAGATGTACAAAAACTCCCCATAATTTGGTAGAACAAATTACATTAGTGGATTCATGCTTGTCTACCTGAAATGTGTGGGAGCTGAGGAAATTCAAATGTATGAAATAAATAAATAGGACTGATTTACCTCAAAAATATTAGTTGCTAGAAATAAATAACAAAGAGAGTTGGACCATGTGACGCTTGGTAGGAAATTAGGAATATGAGGATTGAGAGAACGGTATTTTTTGGTGAGGACAATTAATTAATTAGTCCCACACATGAATAGCAGAAGACTCAGAGGTACTGCATTTGGTACTAGTAGGAGTCAAACTTGTAAAGAACACAAGTGCACCTACCATCTCCGGACCATTGCAATTAATGATTCTTATGATATTCTCATTTATTTACCACGCCTCACTGTCTCGAACTTAATCGAATCGAATCGAGTTGTATTAAATATAAATTAAATAAATTTAATTTAATGATATAAAATTTTATTTATCTAACGGCAAATATCATATTTGAAGTTGACTTCGATTTTCAAATCTTATTAAATCAGACAAGGGCAATCGGATTAAATTTAAATAAATCGAATTAAATCAGACAAACAAATTACCCCAAA
This sequence comes from Centella asiatica, assembly GCA_014636745.2. Classification (NCBI taxonomy): domain Eukaryota; kingdom Viridiplantae; phylum Streptophyta; class Magnoliopsida; order Apiales; family Apiaceae; genus Centella; species Centella asiatica. The sequence continues at coordinate 15,236,743 of CM025782.1, forward strand.
CATACAAGGCCCTATTAATCCCGTTGAAGCTAAGCACTTCTTCTCTTGGTTTCTTTTTCTTTAGTTGTGGAATTAAATTCAGACCAGACTGAACTCAAACAGGCCATAACCATTCATTTTTATCATCTCTATCTATTAAATTCTGAACCTGTACATGTGAAGGAGAGGGTAGTGGCTACAGAGAAGATACCTTTGGCTCTATTGAACTCTCTTATTCGTCATCAAGCGATGGGCCATTGGATATGTTTAGCCGATTAACGTCATGATCATAAAATAAATGTGGCCTGCTTCTTCATCCCTCTCTTTTGCAAAATAGTTAAATTTCAATCATTTTTTAAGGCGAAGAGATTTTTTTTTTCCTTTTATATGTATAACTTTAGCTGATATAGTTATCATTGATCACATAATACTTTGGCAAAAATATATTTTATAAAATAATATTAATCCCCACAATTGTTAGTTTCTAGAGTTTTGTAAGTCATCTCAATTGCAAAATACCGTCAATTAACGTTAAAAAGTAAAGATGTGAGATACTTTTGTGATATGTATGGAAAATATAGCTTCGTTCAATGAAAATTTGAATTTGTACAAATTGGGAGAGGTTACACTGTATACTGCATCTCCAGATTCAGCTTCTTCGGGTTATTCCCATTCAAATAGAATTTTAAATTTCTCTTCTAAAAAAATTGAAAGAATAACAGTCGTAAACTTCTCACTACTTTTTGTACCAGAAGATAAAATATATAATACAATTGGAAAGTTAGACCGTGTAAATTAAGAATTCTATTACTCATAACAAAAACATAAATAAAATCATCCTATGTTATTCACATAAACATTGAACGGGAAAAGAAGAAAGGAGACGATCAAAGAAAGAAAAAGGTTTGACGAACAAGTATACACTATACGGTCAAATTTATTTGATGGTAAGAAAGGACTGCAATTGAATTGATACAACTAATGGCATGCGTTTGGATTGAAGAAATATAATAAGAAAGAAAATAAATTTGATTTATCTGTAATTATTATAAAAGATCATAAAATATTATGATTCTTATGGAAAATGATTATAGAATGATCTACTCATTTTTTTTCATTATAATTTCTTCTCTCATTTTTTCTCATCATTATTTTTCACTATTTTTCTTCTAATTTTTAATATATTATCCCTCTTATTTTATTCACTCAATCTAAATATAACCTTATTACCGAATATGGGATGTTTTTTGAAATTTTAGTTACTCAAGAGCACCTCGTTAACTACTCGAGTCGCATTCAATCACGAAACTAATTATAGATAATAAATCTACTCGAACTCAATATATTGTTTAATAATATGAGTTTCTACAGTTGAACTCCAATCAATTGTGTGAATGCATGCACAAACATGTGCTTTTAGGATATGGTGCTGGGGTGGATTGGGTAGGTGGGTGGATGGATGGTGGGGTGGGGGGGCTAGAGGTAGTGCAATCTCCTCTACTTTATAGAAGACAGCAAAATTAATCTGACTAATCATAAGATCATGACTATGATATGTGTGACAAATTGATGGCATTATGATAGTGTTAGGATATTATAAGAATCACACGCAAGGAATATATAATAACCAAGTAATCACACAACAAAATAATAAATAATTTACCAAAGAATATACGACGAGTTACGTAAAAGATCTAATAGGAGAAAATAACGAAGTAATAGAGAGGAAATTTCACTAGTGAAACAAATAATTATAATGGTGAATAACATACTCTTGATCTTATAATCTCTTTAATCTGCTATTTGATAAGATTAAAAAGTTTCTCTTGATATTAAACATTATGTGCAAAGATCTATATCAAACAAAAAATAAAAATCCAAACGAGTCAAAATACCCCAAGTTGATAACTTGAAATGAGCTGCCAATGGAGTAATCATTGGTTTAGCATCAGGCATACTTGAAGATATCATGATACTCCCAATTTCGTAACTAAAATCTCTAATGCCAATTTGTTAGGAAATAATAAGAATCACACACACAAAAGAGATAATATCCTAGCAATTATACAACAAAAGAACAAAACAATCTAACGAGGAACACACCACGATTTATGGGGAAAATCACAGAGCGAAGGGAAAAAAATCACTAGTAAAGCAAATAATTACAATGGTGAATATCACAAGCTTTCGATTTCACAATCTCTCTAATTTGCCGCTAGACAAGATTAAAATTCACTCTCTCCTGATAATAAACTTTATGGACTGGAATTTATATCGTATACAAGATAGGAAACTCAAAGGAGTCAAAACACTCGAAGTTAAAACGCAATAAGACATCTGAGTTGACCGGGTAGCGGTTGGCGACATGAATCAAAATAAATTGTCAACTAGAATTTATAAGACTAAAATCTTAACACTGGGTAAGCAAACGTTATCTAAAAGCTTATAAATTTAATTGTAGAAAATTAATAGATTCCTGAACCACCAATCCCCCACCATAATTAGGCTCTTTTTCTCTCTCTACATACAAGTAGGAACCAAAATTAAGAAACGTGACGTTAAACAAGGATAATGAAGTTACCAAACTCATGGTTCGGTATATGTCCATTTCACTTATTCCTTAAATACAAGAGAAAACAAAATCGAATACCAATACTTATATTAATTTCCTTATCAAGAGACATGTTTTAATTCCACAAACGTAGGTTACTGCTGTAAAGATGTCTGATGCTGACTAAAGAATTTTAGTAGAGTAGCTATCGGCGTTCTTTTTTTTTTATATGAAAATGTGATGATCAACTTTCTGAGGTTTTAAGCCTCATTGGCATATATATATATATATATATATATATGTATGTATACGTACTTGGACAGAGTGTGGTGCTCTTGTGAGATAAAATAACGCCGGAAATAAAAGCAAAAACTGTTGTAAAATAACTTTGTGATCTAAAGAAACTGCACCAATTAAAACTCATTTCCAAAGGGTTCTTCTACTAGTACTATATATACATGCTAGCATGCCACCCTAGATATAATACGTGTTTGTGTTAATTGATTGAACTTATTGAGTCTAATATATATTATTTTTTAATTTTTGATAATTTTAATTGCCTTAAATATGAGGTCAATAGTTCATATTGGTGTCTGCAACATCACTTCTTTTTTAAGCTATCGTAATTATTTAAATTAATTTACATGGCCAATAACTAATTAAATATATTTTACTTTATATTAACTTAAAATAATTTATTAAATTTATATTTCATAATTTTATTTATTCTTTTTTAATTTAATAATTTTGTTGTGATGCTTTATTTTGGTCATTGTTCCTATAAGTTGTTTTAAATTTTATTTTATTTTATTATTTAATTGTTGATTATCTTCTCAATCTTTTATATGATTTTTAAAATATTTTTATATCTATAGCAATAGTCACTAATTGAGCTTTTATTATGATAATTAGAGATGTGATAGTAATTCTTTAACCGCAATAGTTGAGATGAAATAGATATGTGCGCGAACAAAATATATAATAGATATGTGCGTAAACAAAATATATACTGAAAATTTTATATTTTCACACATAAAATTTACATTTCTATAATCTTACCCATTACGCATGCATATACATGAGAAGAAACCAATGGAAAAATATCAAAAACTTATGTAAATAGTCGAAAGAATTGATTGAAATTAGAACAGTAATCTCTTTGGTAGATAATCAATAGATCATGAAAAGCACCTCAGATTTTCAGCAACACCCGCTGTAAAGTCTGGCTATTCACATCAATTTTTCTTAGTAGATATTTTACTTTACTAATTCAAATACAAGTTCACTACTGTATAAATTTTTATTTTTCCTTGTATAAATTATTTTATCCATCATCCCAGAATTCAACAAATACAAGTTCACTATTGTATAATATTATTTTTAAAACCAATAATAATATTTTATTAATAATTGTTTTAACTAACTAAAAAATATAAAATTGACATCTAAATTTACGTACTAAATACTAAAATTCACATGAAAAAAATAAAACAATGTCAATAACCAAAGCGTATGTTTATTTTATTCAACTTAGTTTGACACACATGAGATAGATAAAATAAATTTATGTATTGCGAACAATAAGACGTTAAAGTTCAAGATACACTGTTCATATACCTAATATTATGTTTGAAATAAAGATACCGTTGCAGCTCTGTTTTTCTCCTATTTCCTCACCATCGTATCTAAAAATAAAGATATTGACTCGTTTACGGACATTGGTGCGAGTGCTCTTAAAATACAATAAGCTCCGCTTGTCCGTGTTATGTAAAAAATAATAAAATTAATAATGAAAAAGGAAAAAAAAAAAAAAAAGAATCATGTAAAGATAGTTCCACCTTTTTCATGATGTGGTTCCACATTTATTTTTATGTCACAATTTTTTATATGTATTGGTTTTTGATTGGTACTTCCATTTTGACTTTATAAAATAATAATAACTTTGACACAACTTTGCAAGTATCTTACAAGTTTAATGTGCAATTTTTTGCGTACCAACACACGTCCGATACCATGACAAAAGTGGCGTTAACCTATCTTGTTATAAAAGTGGTGTTACTCTGTATAAAAGATAAGAACTGAGAAATAAATGGTGACGGATGCAATGAGACAAATTATCATATTTTTACTCATAAATATAACATAAATACCACATCAGTTCTCATTTCGTTCAATCTGTACATCAAAAAATTGTACACATTAATTAAATTAATGATTTGCACAATCACATGAAGCAGGTAATTATGTCCAAGGCAAAAGTAATGTCCTTTCATCTGGATAAACATAATAGCAGTAAGACTAATCTGTGTGTAAAGTGTAAAAACATGGTCCCTCTCCAACACCAAATTGGCAAAATAATGATTCATCGAACAGTCGACCTTGGACTTCCTTTGCTTTCGAAGTTCCCTAATCTATCTTGTAGCTAGGTCCCTCCCCTGGCATCATCATCATAATAATATCAATTAAGCATATTCTTTTCCAATCAAATCATCACCACTACCTTCACCCACCTCAACAAAAATGAAAAATCAAATCTTTAAATTGAAAACAAAAATATAAATAATAAACAATTGCTGTACATCAATAAACAGATACGCTCCACTCTACTCCTGTACTCCACCTCTTGGAACAAACTAAAAAGAGAGATTTGGAATAATTGAATAGAACAGCTAATGCGTCTCCTAATAATTATTGAATCTGATTCTATATTTGCTGCTGCAAAAACCAAAATACTAACTAGGAACAAGATAATGGACTATAAACAAGAGTCATCTCATCAGATTAATATTTTTTCGGATAACTACACTACTACTAACATAAGCTTTAAAACGAAGCTTCAGATCATCTGACAAAAACTAATCATAAAAGATATAATCCACATAAATTAAAGCAGCATTACCAAAGACAACAACAAACCAGCTCCCCTCTTCAAATGAGGGCTGGCTTCCTATCCGGTGGATCTTCCCAAGTTTCCCCAGCAGAACTCACCCCTCCAAATGAAGCATTTAGGCCATCCCCTATCGAATTGAAAAATGCCGAGTATCCCTCGGAAGAACCTGCTCCCCCTCCTCCTATTCCAAGCCCGAGTAAATCAAGAGTGGTGGGTTTGCTCCCAAACAAAGATGATGACCCTCCAAGCATCAGATTTTTCAAATTTGATCCTCTATTATCGGAGGAAAAGCCCAGGCCAAGATCAGCTGCCATTGGATTATTGCCCTCGTGCTTCGCAATGTTGTTGCTCCATTTTGTTGTTTGTGTGGTGGTGGACATGTTATCTTGTGGGTCGGGTGAACCCGAAGACATTGTCAAGCCAAGACCACGGAGGAAAGAAGAAGAACTCGATGATGTTGCACCCATTTGAGCTGCTTTTTGTAACAATGCAGTGGCAGACAAGGCAGGCTGTGCTGATGCCTTATACCGACATTGGTCTGATGCTGGGAATAGAGACGACGCTGGGTTGGAGTAATACAGGGAGGAGGAAAGGGAAAGTGACATGGGCTCCGCCGCAGTTTGCTCCGGGCCAGACATGGCGCAGAGAACATCAGTATACGAAGGGGGCGGTTGAGAGGGCTGCAAGACTACGGCTGGAGCTGGTGATGATGCAAATACACTTGCAAACACGCCACTGCTGTTACTCACATTGCCACCACCAGAGATGGAGGAGCCACTTGCATTGGCAGTGACAGGTAGTGGTGGTGGTGGTTGTGAAACCCCATTTGGATTCTCCGGTATCTCTGATCAAAGTAAAAAGAGAAAAATGGTGATCAGATTCAGCAGAATCAAGAGAAAAAAAAAATGGGGGCTTTTGTCTTTTAAAAAGTTTCCACTTAATGAGCTCTTCCACCCAACACAGAATGAGAACTTTTCTAATTGATGTTAAAGCAAGCTGGGCAATCATGCCTTCCTTTTCTCTAATAGCTTTTCGCCCTTCGTGCTCAATTTAACTCCTAATTTATTACGCTTAAAAAGTTTGAATAAAGAAACTAGCAGCAAATCCATAAAGAATCTTTTTTACTTTCTTACTTCTCTTTCACATGTATGAGGCAGAACTTGACTGCCATCACAAATAGACAAACCCACGAATAAAATAACTCTTCCAAACTAAACGAAGAAAACAATTATTGAATGCAAAAGGGCACAAAAGCAGCTTCCCTTGTTTTGACTTCTACAATGTAGACAACATAGAAGCTTTTAAGTTACCTGAACTCTGAATTGATACAACCGGAGACAAAACTCCGGTAGACGGAGTAAGAGGTGGCGGTGGACTAGACCGCGGTGGGCTAGCCGACAGTGCTGGCGCCAGTGCCGGAACCGTCTCAGTTTTCATACTATCTTCAGCATTAACAACGACATTAGCACCGGCAACAACAGCTAAAGGTTGAGATTTTGCACTTTCCTGAGCTAAAGCATCACAAAACGCTCTATGCGTGATGAAACTATCCCTCCTTGAGAAAACCAAAAGAAAAATATATAAACATTATATAAAAGTTGCAGTATTCCTTTCCTCCAACAGGTTATCAAAGTGACTAAATATGTAACAAACCTAGAAAACAAAGTTCCGCAATCGCATTTATACTCTCTGGTGCCACAAGTCTTCATATGTGCCTTCCAATCCGACTGTACGGCGTACTTCTTAGAGCACCTCTCGCACTTCCACTTCTTCTCGCCGTGTTTTCTGCAGAAATGCTTCTTGATTCCGGTGAGATCTCCGAGCGCCCTCGATGGATCGTGATGGACGCAGCTCTCCTCGGGACAAACGTACACTCTCTTCCTTATCTCTTTGCTCGTTCTCTGCTTCAGCTTCCACGGCAAATTATGCCCTCGCCGGTGAAGCTGCAGATTCTGATCCCGCTGAAACCCCTTGCTACAAATCTCGCACACAAACCTGTTCGTCGCAAGTAGTGTTTTTGGCGATAACGCTATCACCTCCGCATCTGGATCTGCAAAAGATAAGTGTCATAACATTACAATCAACAAGCAGAAATGATTGTATCCAAAAAACTTCACAAATTCGTACCAGGCATGCCAGGAAGATTGCGTTTTCTCTTTGGTGGTGGTGCTATTAATCCTGCTTGATTACCAGAAGAAGACGCGCTAGCAGCAGCTTCAGTTTCACCTGAAACTGTATCCACAGATGGATTTTCAAGCTCGACCATTTTCAATTATCAGCTTCTCCAAAAACAATAATCCTACTCGATCCAGCTAATACGTACGCTTGCTTCGAATATCTTCAAATTCAGGTCAGTTCAGCTTTAGCTACCTAGCTAGGGTTTCAAATTGGGTGGAAGACGAAGTGGTTGACCATGTAGAAACCATGGAAATGAATGATTAATTTAGTTAGAGATTATAGTTGTAAGTGGGTTACGGGAGGAGGAAGAAGACAAGCAAATTTCCGGAGAGAGAGAGTGAAGTGTTCACACACACACACACACACACACACGGGGGAAGAAGGTAAATTAGAAATGTCAAATGTGAAAAGGAGTAGGAGTAGGATCGGAGAGTCAAAAGTTCAAAGACCCAAATACAAAGAAGGGAACGGTCTTATACGACGTGCTGCGGTAGGAGAGAGAGAGAGAGAGAGAGAGAGAGTATGTGCGTTGTGTTAGTGCAACAGAGGAGAGAGAAAGGAGGGGCGTAGGAAGAAAGAATTAAAAAAGGGGGAAGGAAATTTCTGATAAAAGCGGCGCTTCTTAAACTGTGGTTTGTGTGTAACTTAACCATGGTTAAATGTGATGCTTCTTGAGCTCCAAGTTGAAGATCGGTGCTCTCCGTTCTACTCATCTCGCCTTACACGTGTTCTCAAGACAATTTTAAAAGGACTTATACCGCGTTTTTAACTCTTTTAACACGATCTGAGTATATTGAGACGTTGTATTATTTTATTTAATTTATTATCTATATTAAATTAGATTTAATTTTATTTGAATTTAATAAGTCAGATCAATAAAATTGAATGAATTAAGAACTGATAAAATAATAAAATAAATTAATTCATATATTTAAGGCAACATAATAAATAATTAATTAAATTTATATTCAGATTCAGAGATAAATATTCAACTAATTCAATAAATTCAAATTTAATTAATTTATTTAGATTCGTACATTTAATAAAACAAATGCAGTCTAGACCTACTTGTTTGGATTTGAATTTCAATTATTGTGAATTTTTACGTGTAATTTATAATGTAATAATTTATGTTTGTATATGACCGAGGTTTAAATTGTCTTTTCAATTTTAAATATGTTATGAAGAATACACTTTTTTTTCGATTACTAAATGAATATAAACTTTTAATGATTAAATTAGTTACTTTTTATTTATAAATTCCATTAATTAACAAAATCATAATCATAACTAAATTTATAAAATTAATATACTCAATGTTCGTACTTGCAAATTTGTAGGCATAACTTTAAATTTAAAAAAAATCAATTTAATTATTAAAAATTTATAAAATTTATGAAAAACAAAAGAGCATTTTATAAACATATATATATATATATATATATATATATATATATATATTTCTTTCGTGTATCTTTTGATGTGGGCACTATAAATTTTAAGTAGCATTATAGGAAGAAGAAAACAACAATAATTACAAAATTAGGAGCGTGTTTGTTTTATGTCATATTGTTGGTCATTTCATATTAGCTATAATTTATGGGTGTTATCTCATATAGACATATTTATTTTGTCTTATCATTTTTTTACAACTATTTAATAAATAAGTCAATAATATTTTGAAAGTTTACCACATACGTGATCATCTGATGTTATTTTATTACCATCTCTATAGATAGTTATCTTGGATAACTAATTTTGATAATCAAAGACATTTGTTGAATTATTTGTGTACGTTTCACGTTTTAATACAATATTTTATTTTATATAATATAATATTATAATATATATTAATAGTAATATTGCTAATATTATTAATATATATATATATATATATATATATATATATATATATATATTAGAGCCAGTTAACAAAATATTAATAATATATATCAATAATAATATATATTAAAAATATTAATATTAATATATTTTAAAATTATATATATGTTAATATATTATTATGAATAAAATATTATTATTACTTTTCTTATATGTAATATATAATATAATAGTCACTTATTATAGTCTAGGACGATTTGGTTAACATACAATATAATCACTTGAATACTAAACTGATTAACCATATTAATTCAAATTACTATTTTAAAAATTACATGAAACAAACAAATTTGATCATCATATTAAAAAAATTTATATCAATAACTAAAATAAAGATATACCAATGAGGTATATCAAGAATTAGACAATTTTACTGCACATTTTTACGGCAATCACATTAAACAATTTTTCTAAAGTTAGAAGGAAAGAAATTGTTCAACAAACTAGACACCGCTTTACTAAAGTTGAAAAAAATGTAATTTTACAATTTTAATTACGAAAATTTGTCAAAATATGTCATTATATATTATATTAAACCTCATTCTAGATTATCTACGGAACCCATCAAGTAACATTAAAACAAAATCAACTAAGTTTCAACAGACGATTTGACGATCAACGGACAAAGGATGCACTGTAGATGGTAAAAAACCATGATAATTGACTGAAAAAAGAAGTAAAAATTAGAAGATATAAAACTGAACGAGGAAGATGGAAGAAAAGATTTTAAAAAATGGAAACATTTTGAGATTGAGAAAGATAGGAAGAAGTCGGAGATGAAAGATCGTGCCAATTAACATATAGAAAACAATATATGTAAAAAGATTTTTAAGAAAAAGAGAAAAAACAGAGATAAAATAAGAGAATCTGATAGAGAGTAAAATAAATGTTAAACTTTCAGCGAAAAAATGTATAATAGTCATGACACTAAATTTTCATTTTAAAATATTGTTTGATCGTAAGCTTTTAAAAAGTAATGATTGGAATGCAATTAGTTTTTATTGAAAGCAATTCAATTAAATTATCTAATTTTTCTAATATGTGTCGTAGTAAATAAAATGAATTGGGACAATTACGAACAGGTCAAAAAGAGAAAAATATTTATTGTACAAATTAATATTTTATTACTCCCATCATGTCAACCTAACACAACTAAACATTTCTAATTTTTAAAATTACTAAGAGAAGAATTTATATTGTCTCGTCGTGGGCCTTCACCATTTCAGATCAACAATTGGAGAAGAAGCATAGATCAATCAGGGGAAAAATAAAAAAGAAAGAGGATGAAGAGATACAACCAGATTTATAAAATTTTAACAAAGTCTCACAGTATAATTGACTTTACATTCAAACAATCTCATGTCGATAAACGATGAGCTGAGCAAATCAAAGAAAAAGAGAAAGGGAGGAAGCATGGTTGAGTTTTTTCAAATGACATGGTGATGTTTGTTCACCATTTTTGACCAACCAGTCAGTCCAGAAAGAAATACAGATCAAATAAGAAGAAGTGGAAGAAGAGAAGAAATTATTAAGTTTGGAGTAGATCGAAGAAAAAGAAATTTAATAATGTTTTTAATATATTCAACTGTATAGGTAAAAGGTACTTTGAGATCTCCAAGTTTTTACTATATTTTGTGTGGTCTAGTTTATTTTATTTTATTTTTTTAATCAAGAAAGTTGGACTTTATTTTGAGTATAATTTTTTTTTAATTTTATATAACTACAAAAATTATTTTATTCAAGACAAAAAGTTTTGAAACTTTGTGTGCTTCTCCTCATATTTTTTAATGCCTTTATTGATTCATAAAGTTAGATTATTCCATAAAATCGCATCAAGATTTGTTTGTAGTATGGCCATAACAATTAAATCTAAGCTGCAGCTTATTTTTCGTTTTTTTCATATTTTATATGTATATATATATAGTACCAATTGCTAATTTTGTATTTAACAAAAATTAATAAATTATTTATTTTTACAAAGTTAGCATCGTTAAATTATATATATATATATATATATATATATATATATATATATATATATAT
>CM025782.1:15248295-15260019 GCA_014636745.2 Centella asiatica
TATATATATATATATATATATATATATATATATATATATATATATATTTCAAAAATAAGTTAATTATTTTATTTCTTACAAAGTTAACACCATTAAACTATTTAACGAATCTGATGTTGTTTGTAACATTTTAAAAACAAAAGATTATTATTTGATTGATTTTAAAAGTTGGGTGTTTATTTAAAATTCTACATAACCATAAATGCTTATTTGTACTAGTACTCGGTGGACACAGGCACATATGTATATAAAATCAATTAATCTTGGGTAAGCGGTCTTCTAATGCTTATGTTTACTTTCACGTAACTCTCGTAAATAGAAAATGAGACTAAATATTTTTATTCAATTGTATTTATAATAATGTGTAAAATCTATTTTTATTTTGTTGAAATCTAATATATCAGAAAAATATATTTTAAAAAAAAGTACGTACAAAAAGAAATTCAATCACATATTCTCATCAGAATTTGAAATTGAACAACGTTTCATACATAAATTTAGACAAGGGCAAGAAAATCCTTCATGCAAATTATACTTCATGCAGCATTCTATGGCAATAAACTTCTATGGCTAAGAAAATATTGCGGCTCATATTTAGAAAGGGCAAGAGGGTAAGAATGTGGCTAATTTTTAAAAAGTATAGACTTTAATGTTTGATTAACAAAAAGTAATCGTAAAAAAGCCATTCATATTTTATTATATATACTTTAGCCTTATCAATTAACGCTATCCTCGCTAATATATACAATAATTAGTAGTCTTAATTAATTGGGAAAAAGACATTTTAGAGTATTCTGGGAGAAAAAAAAGGTTGTTTCAGTCAAATAAATATTTTAGGTTTTCACATTAATATTTTTAATAGTAATTTTAACTCTTACGATAGTAATTTTAACATTTTCGATAGTAATTTTAGTATTTTTGTAGTAATTTCAATACTTATGATAGTAATTTTAGTATTTCTGATATTAATTTTAATACTAAAGTAAAATTAATGAAAAATTTATTTATTAAAACGATATTTTATATGTTAATACATATTAAAATATCATTGGCTCATTAAATTTTGTCAAATTATTCTCTCTGTATGTATGTATGTATGTATGTGTGTGTGTGTATGTATATGGATTTTGATTTCTAAGCACATTGAGATGAAGGGTCAATTTTATGGTGGATTATATGGAGATCCAACACTGTCTGGATTGATTAAAAGTTTATCTCTACCTCAAAATTCAAAGCTTATGCTGGCTATCTAAAGTTGGTCGGTCAATTGATTTCTTTATTAATAGTCGTTACATCGACGACATAAACCACAGCACATGATTAACACACACACAAACACAGCTACATTTTATGATTAATCAGACAAATTTCGATTATTAAAACATGAGATAATTAGTCGCCCACTTTTTAGTATACAGTATGTATATATACATGCAGTTGACCTAACTAAATATGAGATGATTTTTTTAAAAATAATCATTCAAAAATATTTTACTTGTTTCTTATGCGTTTTTTTCCTTCATCTTCTACTCATTCCATTTCTATGGATTTGTCGAATGCCGCTCCAAATAATTTGGTTTAAAGGTGTTATTATTGTATGAAAAGAGAATTAATTTGTGAGAAAAACCGAGTGCTTGATTTGGTTTATTACTCGAATCGAGTTCAATCAATTTATTTTACTCGTAATTTTATCAACTCGTATCGATTACTCGACTTTATATTTGATGTAGTTTATTCTAAGAACTTGCTCATATAGTTTCAATAAATGTGCACCTCAAATATTTGATAAATTGATATAAATACTCACCAATTAATCATTACTTGATAAATATTAATAAATTTTGCAAGTTCTTCGCAAACTACTCGCACATAACTATTGATATAAATGATGATAATGATGATATAATAAGTACATTTGTAAATACTTAAGGTGATATATAAACTTTGATATACATGCACATGTTTTGCATTCACTGATAGTTAAGATAGCCAGTAGAGAATGAGTTTTTAGTCACTAAGCAAGTCAACAGTGCAAAACTCGAAAGGACTTGTTAGTGATCTTGGTATGTTGATCGAGTATTCTGCACATCAAACATGTCAAGCCAATCGACAAAGCTTCAATGGTTAACTATCATCAGGGGAACCCGTCAAGGGAACCTATCAGTGGATGACTAAGGCAGACCAACCCGTCAGGGGAACACGTCAGGGTATGACAGTGACTGGTCAAACTCATCAGTGGAACGCGTTAGGACATGACCAAGACATGTCACTGGTCAGGGTAAGGCATCAGGGAATGACAGTGTCAGGCCAACCCGTCAGGGGAAGCACAACACTGCATCAGTGGAAGCCATCAGTGTGTGTCACTGGTCATAACATCAGTGGATCAAAGAAACACTGAGTAAAACTCAAGTGAAAGTTGAAGCCCTGATCCAGTCTTGAACAAAGACATGTCATCAGGGGATCCAGAAACACTGATCAAGTTCACGTCAGGGCTTGACATCAGTGGATGGTTATGACCGCATGCACCCATCATCAGGTCTATCACGCAAATTGATGAAGCTTGTAAAAGAAGCAAGAGATATAACTGGAAAGATATTTCTTGAAGTTTGTACGGTCCAATGACAACTCTCGAACATTAAATGCACGCAGACCAGGGGATAAAAAAGAAGCAACTAAAGTAGCAGCAGTCTGACACATAGTGTCTAAAAGACAACGATGTGACATATATGTGGCAAAGTTGAAAGAAGTAGCACGTCTTTAGCACGTGATTTCATCCACTGATCTTCTACACATACAAAGGAGTTCTCATTACATAAATAGATCAATCCAACAGATCAACAAACAAAGAAGCACACAAATCACTATAGCAGATTTGTAATATATCTTGAGAGAAATATTTCAAAGAAAGATTAGAAGTTAGTGAGTGTGAATTTGAAGCTATAATTTTATTACAGATCTTGTAGTTGTTTAATCACATTTGTGATTATACAGATTTCCAGAAAAACCTCAAGTTTTAATACAATTATTTTAATTTGAATCTGTCTGTTCATATTTTATAATTTTTCTGTTCATAATAGCTGTTTCCAATCAGTGTCAACTAAAGTTTAACAAGAGTAAAAAGTTTGTAGTGTTTGCATTCATCCCCTCCCCCCGTCCCCCTCCCCCTTCTACAAACACTTGAGTTTATATTGTTCTAACAATAACTCAACAAATTTGTAAGTTGAGTCTAATCATGAAATTTTTATGTGTTAAACTTAAAAAAAAAAAATTCTTAACAAATTAAGTTCGAATAATATTGCTCGACTTAAATTGATTCGATTCACTCAGCATTTTCCCTATACAATTAATGAAAAGAAATAGTTCGTTCCAAATAAGTTGGGAGAAATAAAAAGAAATAGTTAAATTTTGTCGGTGACATTGAGTACTGTAAAGCATACACTTGAACAACTAAAATCAACGAGGTTTACCACATGAAAAACATTTTATGGACGTAACACTAACATTTTAAAGGCCTTATAACAAAATAGGGAAAAAGGATACGAAGCCAAATAATTCATAGTCTTGTCGTTTCAAAAAAATATATATAAATAAATTTTGTTCTAAAAAAAAAACAACATTTGTATAATTTTTTTAATATAGTATCATATTTTTAAAATTTTGTCATTACAATCTTCTTATTTTATCTTTACTTGAACATTCATAATAAATTTCATTAGAAAAACTTATTATTTATATATGTAATCCTTAGCCAAACATGCAAAATTAATATTCATCAAAAGTTCAAATGTTGTTATTTTTATGAAACGAAGAGAGTACAAAAAAACGATGTTTAAGATACGAAGCCAAATAATTCAAACAAAAAACGGTGTTTAAGAATGTAAGGAATTGTATGAAGAATTTATCTTATGATATTCATCTACAAATTTGGTACAAATTTTAACTGATACTCTGTAAATATTTTGTGCATAGTTTTTGGAGTTACTATTAATTAAGTAAAAATCATAGTCACACAGCAACAATTTTTATTTAGATAAGTTTATCCTTTTTATTTCAATAGGGTGTGAGCTCCCAGAAAACTAATTATTAGGAATATATAAATTTAAATACATTATATTTTCGTGTTGTTTCCCATAATATATGTCACACTTATTCCTCTTTGAAAGTGGAATACGTGTATGCTGGGAACTATTTGAGTTCATCCACTACGCAATGTCCTGAAAAAAGCCAAAACTTTATATTGATTCAAGAAATAATTCACATTGGGATTGTCTTTTCAGAAAAAGGAAAAGGACTGTCTAAAGTTGATTTATTTGGTTCAAAAATAAAAATAATGAGATTCTTTTTGCTGGTTCATTTCGTGTTGTTCTAATAGTTCGGACCAGAAATCTGGATATTGCATCAAATAAATTTATAATTATTAATCTGAATATAATTAAATTTTAACATCAACTCTAACAAAATGTATAATGTTTTGTAATTATTAATTTGATTAAAATTATTTTAATTAAATAGATTCAATTAATAATCGATTTTATTATGATTAATTTGATTGTACAATTGTATTCGTATATATCACAGTAGTTGCTTAATTCGGGGTTTGAAATATAGTTAGAGAGAGAAGTATGAATTCAGTGATTCAAAAATTTTCAAAATTTGTTGATTCGGAAATTCCACACATATATATAATTAATTAGAATTAATATTTACATATATAAGTATATGTACACTCATAACTTATCTCAACATAATACCATTCAACTTTAAAATTCGACAAGAGTAAAAGACAAGTGGTAGCTGTAGGCTAATGCCTGATAGCAGTATTGGTTGGTACATTACATAACATCACACAAACAAACAAAAACAAATAACTTAGCCTTAACTATGAGCAGCAAGTGAACAAACAAATAGAAGAACAAACAACAATTAATCTAATTCATGAAACTGAGATGATTCTAATTCATTGGAACCGGTGTCTAGATCCGAAAAAAGTATAACTTCGATTCCGGGCTCATCAAGTCAGAGATTCGCAATCTATAGTTGTTCCGCACCACTCTAGTGGGTCAAAATGATCACCCCCACATTTCAACTAAGTACAACGTATGGAGGTCATGTTGCAAGTTACTGCTAAGGTATTCCCCTCATCTATTCTATTTTTATCAAGGATAGGCAATTGAGATATAATAGGGCAATAGCGATAGACACAGGAACTGAAATATATGAAAAAATGACTTCCATAAAGTTGCCATAGATCACTCGACGCTAGGAGAGGGTCAACCTAATTAGATAGGGCCCAGTTTGGTTGAATATCCTTTTCTTTGTCTTGAGGTATACCAAAGATTTGAGTCAAAGTAGGTAACATAATGTGATGGATGTCTAAGCGGTTGAAAGGGTAGGTCTTAAAAACTGAGGTATTGATAGGAATACCGGGGGTTCAAATCCCTATCCATTCGCGAGGTCATAAGTTCTCTCTTGCCTTATCTATAGATAAAAATGAATCAGATCAGCTCAACTAATATGATACATGGAATGGTAACTTGTGTTATGATTTAGTTAGGATTTTGTCTCTCTTTTGTTATCTTTCACTCTCCTTGTATAGTATAGGTTGGGCACTTTAACCATAGATGCAAGAGACTCAGCGAGTGAACTAGGTTTTGGTATTCCTTCTCTAATTTCTATTTCTTCCGTTAAAGAAGATTCAAGAAAAGATGGAATAAGAAGACGTGTTTTTAGAACAAACAAGATACAGGTTGAGAGGGGGTGGTTAGCAAAGTTAGACAAGATTGGAATGGGCATAGGAACATGTATTGATGTACTAGGTCGGCTAATGCTCCCAGGTTGATGCGATGTATTCTACCAGTTGACTGAAGACTTGATTATTGGTATATTGATCGGTCCAATACGGACTGAAAGAGGAGTTGGTTCAATAGCAAGCTTTTGAAAACGCAGTGCACCCAGGTAAATAAGGAACGAAAAGAATACAGAGGTTAAACGAGCATCCACACCCAAAAGGTGCCCCACATAGGTCTTCCCCGAAACCCCCAATAACTAAGGTAAACAATATAGAAAAAGCACCCATTTATGTATCGATTTTTGAAGAGCAAAAAAAAAGGGGGATGTTTTGTTAATAGGAACAAGAAAGTGTTTATAGCTGCAGTGATATAAACAATAATACTCATCTGAGCCACAAGAACATGTACATACAGAATACAAGAATTTCCACCATGTTGAAGATCTAGTAGTGCTACTCGAAGACTTAAATGAATAGCCATCACTGTTAAGAACATCCGAGATCTAATGAGAATTTGTGCCTAGCTTCTAGTCTTTGACATGAAAAAAGAAGGTTGTAATAACGAAATGGACATGTGAGAATTTGATCCTAGCTAATGGAACAAGAAAGACAAAGACAATCCATAAGTGCAGTAATCCTTCCTTCTATAAATAGTCAAACATTCTCATTGTTTGGTCAAAGATTACAGAATGAGTTCCCCTAAGCTTTAGGAGTTGTGGTGTTGTGCAGGTCATGGTTTATCATGGTTGTTTTAGATACTATTTTTCAGGTTTTCAGTTGTGTACTTGTGCCTATAAAAAGGCTACAGAAGTAGTAAATACATGTGATATTTTTTCTAAGCCAAATTACTCCTTTTTGTTCATCATTATTTTCTGAGTTAGTTCTGCAGTTGCTAGTTTTTAACAGTGCTATAGAGTTCCAAAGACTTTCTGGCCTGAAGAGGTTATTTGGAGTATACATCTGCAAACTCGAAAATTCAAATAAAATGTATGAATATTAAATTTGTTAATTATGAAATTTTCGTTCGTTTCAATGATCGATAGATTTTACGATTAAGTATACGTGAAAATTACGCAAATTGACGTGCGCACGTCCACTAACGACAAATCAAAACGAATGTGACATTATAAAATTTATGAGATGCTAATCATGACAAGAATATCATAAACATATTTCTATCTCGCCAGTGCAAATAAACTTTTCGGTCTATGCAATAAATCTATGCATAACCATTAAAATTGTAATTAGTGAATAAACAAATCAAATTAAACACTAATTAATTCCAACTTTAGCATTTTCCCCAAATGGCAAAACAAGGAGATGATTTCTAATCCAAGCAAAGTTTTCAACAACTAATCTATGGCCAAGAATGAATTTCAAGTTATATAAATATACCATTATAACTAAACCCTAACCTCCACTTCGGTCAATTTTTCTCCAGCAAATCCACCAAACAAAAATTTAAATTTGTATTAAGAACATTTATTGAAGATTTGGAATTTTATTCATTAAAGTTTTAAAGAGGTAACACACTGCCCTTTTTATTTCAGCATTTTTTTTGTCATTTATGTTATTACCATTATGTAGATAATAATTTTCAGTGTCACTTTCATATACAATACATGTCTATAGCATTTATGATTTGTGAGTAATTGATTTTTAAAATTTAATCAAAATAAAAATAAAAAATTCAAGAATACAATGAAGAACACCAAGAACCCTAACTATTCTTCGTCCGATTCGGCCTAGATAATATGAAATCAAATGTTAGAACCTTGTTCCAGCTATTCATGGCTTCATTTTGCCTCAAAAAAATTTTAAAAATGGTCAAGTTCTGGATAAGTTCTCCTCGACCGGAGTTCTAGGGAACCTGAACAGATTTTCTTTTTTTTTTTCTTGCGATTTTGTTGTTAAAACTTGAAATAGAATGCATAATTGTGTTCTTGGGTGTTCCCTCTTTCAAATCCATACTTGTTTCGTCAAAAATGGTGAACAATTGAGGTGTTGCAGCTCGACCATGAGTTTCGCCGCCGTTAATGGCGAGATTATAGGCGGTGAGCCATGGGTCGGCGATCCAGCCACGGCAACGCAGCGAGGGGTACATTCGCCTATAGCAAAGGCCATGACAGTACCCCCACCACCGAATAGACACCGTACGCGGCGGTTTCAGGGTGGCAACCGCAGTTCTGACAAATGCGGCGCCGGCGGCGCCCCCTGACTGAAACCCTAACTGTTAAAGATGATGACATCGGGTTAGGTCAGACCGACCCAGTTTTGACCCAGACCTGACCCAGCACAACCCAGTTTTGACCCAGATCCGACCCAACCCCTTTTATTTTATTTATGGCTCAATCCAAATTTAAAATAAATAAATAAAATACTTATACAATTTAAATTGTTAAATAAATGACTTATGAATAAAAATTTTAACATATAAATAAACTTTTTACATGATTAAAATTTTGTGATTTAGAATAAATTAATTAATGATGAAAGACTCTCTTAATTACCGCAATTAAATGATAAATCATTAATTCATAAATGATTATTATTTAATTAAAATAATTAAGGAATAAACTTTAAAATTATATTAAATGATTAAATAAATCATTTAAGCTAAGATTTAATTAAGGAGTAATTATTAATTAATTAAATTGTTGAGTCAAGATCAATTATTATTTAATTAAATTATAATTAATGAATAAATTCTAAATGAATATTAAATGATCAATAAATCATTTAATTCAAAAGTAATTAAGAAATAAATTACTTGATTGATAAATAATTATTATTTAATTAAAGAAATCAAATAATAATTTAAGAACAAATGTTTAATAAATGATAAAGTTCTATAAATCTTTTATGATAATATTTAATTATGAAATTATTATTGTTTAATTAAAAAAATTAAATAATAATTAAGGAATAAAGTTTTGATGAATATTAAATGATTAATAAATTATTTAAGCTAAAATTAATTAATTAATTAATCTAAGGCCTCCAACAATTAAATTTAAATTATCAGGAGCTTACGAACGACGCCTTATCAGTCCAAAAATCTTTCGGACCCTGATTCGGTTCCAACCGAATCCCAATTCAACTAAGGATAACTCAATTTGTCAATCACAAACTTGAGGATTTCACGAACACTTAGCATATGCATCCTCATGTGTAATTAAGTTAAGGTTACTCGTGTTATTTAATGTACATGTTTTATAGAATTGTTTTCTGTGCAAGTTATTAACTGTAAATTTTATTAAGGACTCAAAACAAGTATATACTCACTCTACTTTCTTTCAATTAATACGTTTGATCATTCTTTCGATATACGTAATGTATTCAAGATATTATTATGTCAATATTCATGCTTCGTTTTATTCAAAGTTAAGTAACGTATGATCCCTTGATCCGATGTACATGAAAAATTTTGTACTAGAATCAAGTATTATTTGGGCAGTTGTTAACTATTCAAATTCACTAACACGCCAAAGTAAATCTAATACGGATGTAGAAAACTCATTCTTCACCTCATACTTGTAAAATATATCCGTGTGGGTAACTAAAGGCTAGTGGGATGCATATGCCTGGCATCCCGGGCCTAGGATCTATAGGGTACAGAAACCGAGGCATCGGTAACTGAACCCTCGCAGATAAAAGATTTCTGCATCGACTATGTATGTCATCATGATGAAATCAGACGATGATCAGGCTGACCAGTTGATATACTGTTTGATATGGAGTTCCTAAGGGCACGTGCACCAAACGGACATGATTACAAGGCGCATGTGAAATTTTTCTATATTCTTTTAAGAAAATGGTCAAATCTCTCGCTATCACTCGGGGATCCTAAAGACTATATTTCTCCAATTTATCAAAAAGTGTTGGCATTGTTTCCGCCCAACCTCATAAACACTTAAGTCCAATAAATTATCTAGCTTTCAAGGCTCACCCAATATTTGATCATCTACTTGCGACCATAAATTGCTCACGTTGTTATTATCAAATGTTTTACAAGATATGGCGAGAAGGCTGAGCCTTCTGATAAAGGCAAAGTGAAAATGGCATGATGAGCACTTCTTAATCACCCTCCTTTGGATGACATTTAGAGGAAGAATGAAGTGCAAGGCCATTATTGAAATGTTTAGATTGTAAGGCATGTGTGGGGCCCTCATAGACTTCCGTTGCTAGACATTTATTTTTGGGATAATGTAATGAATATTACTAATTATTTTCTTATTTATTGATATGCATGCTTGAATGATATTACTTTTCTTTTGTCAAATTATTGACGATGATCAAAGTCCGGTATGGGATTTTTGGGGCCGCCACAATAAATGTTCTGAACAAAAGCCCAACCTTTATTGTTCAAAACATGACTCTAGAAGAGGCATGGAGTGGTAGAACACCTGATGTTGATCACTTCAAAATCTTTGGATGCATTGCTTATGCTCATGTCCCTAATGTGAAGGGGAAGAAGCTTGATGACAAGGCTCTGAAGTGTGTCTTTCTTGGTGTAAGTGAAGTGTCCAAGGCATACAATTATACAATCCTTTGACTAAGAGGATTGTGACCAACAAGGATGTCACATTTGATGAAGAAATGATTTTGAATTGGAATAGGCAACAACCTATCCAAGTCATTGGTGACATTGAAGATGATTCTGAGACTAAACCAACCACTATTGTGTTTGAAGATGCACCAAATGATGAAACTGCAACTTTTGAAACTCCATCACAAGAAGCTCAAGAGGATGATAGAGAAGTTGAAGCTCTTCGTCGTGTCAGAAAGAAGGTTGCATGGATGGTAGATTATGAGGTGACGGGTATTCCAAAAGAAATTACTCATTTTAATTTATTCTTAGATAGTGATCCAACATATAAGAGTGTTATCCAGGAAGATAAGTGGCGATTGGCGATGAATGAAGAAATTGGTGTCATTGAAAGAAATAACACTTGAGAGCTATGTGATCTTCCTGATGGGCACACAATTATTGGTGTGAAGTGGGTGTTCAAAACAAAGCTCAATGAAAATGGTGAAGTTGACAAATACAAAGCTCACTTGGTTGCAAAGGGGTACAAGCAAGAATATGAGATTGATTACATTGAAGTGTTATTGCCAGTGGCAAGAAATGACATAATCATGTTGGTAGTAGCACTTGCAGCACAAAATTCATGGCCTATATAGCAACTTGATGTCAAATCAGCCTTCTTGCATGGTTACTAGAGGAGCAGGTATTCATTCAACAACCCCCTAGTTATGTTAAAGTTGGTGAAAAGCATAAAGTTTATAGACTAAAAAAGGCGCTTTATGGCCTTAAACAAACCCTGAGGACCTGGTACAGTCCTATTGAGGCTTACTTTCTTAAAGTTAGTTTTAAGAAATGTCCTTATGAGCATTGTTAGATATAAATGTTGATGATAATAATACTATTATAAAGAAATAAATGTGCATCTGTAAATACTCAAGATATTCTACAAACCTTAATATATTTGCACAATTTTTGCATCCACTGATGGACAACTCAATCATCAGGGATGGACTAAACTGCACTAGGCAAGTCATTAGTGAATACTTCAAAAGAACTTGATAGTGTACCCCATCCCTGTCAGGGGATGACCCCGTCAGGGAAGTTCAAACATTGCGTCAGTGAATGTCATCAGTGGATACAAGTAGGTCTTGACATCAGTGGATAGTAAAACACTTATCAAGTTTCCATCAGGGCTTGTTATCAAGGGATCTAGAATCACTGATCAAGTCAACATCAAGGCTTGTCATCAATGGATAGTTATGACCTAGTCCACTAGTCATCAGGACATAAAAGTAAATCATTGATACTTGGTAAGGAAGCAAAGGGTGTTAGTGCAATATAAGCACAAGTGTTTGTAGAACGGGGGGGGGGGGGGGAGAATGAATACAAACACCTGAAACTTTTTACT
>CM025782.1:15260419-15309353 GCA_014636745.2 Centella asiatica
CTTGGTAAGGAAGCAAAGGGTGTTAGTGCAATATAAGCACAAGTGTTGGGAGGGGGGGGGGGGGGGGGGAGAATGAATACAAACACCTGAAACTTTTTACTCTTTTAAACTTAAATGTGCTTACTGAAAAACAGCTGCAACAAATAGAATAACTATAAGAAATGAACACACAAATTCAAGTTAAAATAGTTATATTAAAACTTGGAGTTTTTCTGGAAATCTATATAATCATAAATGTGATTTACAGCTACAAATTCTGTGTTTAAATACACAGCTTCTCACACTCACTAGCTTCTAGCTTTCTTTGAAATATTTCTCACAAGATCTATTACAAAGCTTCTCTCAAGTGTTTGTGTGCTTCGGTACTTGTTTGATCTGTTGGAAAGATTCAATCTCTCTTCTTTTTTTTGAAATGAGAACTTCATTGCTTATATGTTGATCAGTGGAAGAAATCACGTGCTTGAGACGTGTTGCTTTTCTCAACTTAGCCGCAAGTATGTCACATCATAGCCCTATGTGTCAGACTGTTGCATGCTTTGTTGCTACTTTTTCTTCCCCTGATCTGTGTGCATTTAATGTTTGAGAGTTCTTATTGGATCAAGAACAAACTTCAAGAAATATCTTTCCAGTTGATATTTCTTACTTCTTTAACACATTACGTTGATTTCTGTGTAAGTACTGATGATGGGTACATGCTGTCATAACGATCCACTGACAATCAGCCCTGATGGACTTTGATCAATGCTTCTGGATCCCCTGATGCTTATTGACTAGATCAGGGTTTCAACCTTCACTTGAGTTACACTCAGTGCTTCTTGATCCTGATGATTATGACTGACAGCATACACTTATGGCTTCCATTGATGTCATGTTGGTCATTCCCCCTAATGGGTTGCTCTAACACTGACATGTCCTGAAGTGTTTCCCTGACGAGTTGGTCTGCATTCGTCATACCCTGACAGGTTTCCCTAATGAGTTCCCCCTGATGGGTTCCCCTAATAGGTTCCCCCTAATGGGTTTCCCTGATGAGTTCCCTCTGATGGGTTCCCCTGATAGGACTTAATCAACGTAACTTTGTTTAGAATTTCTGATGTGCGGAATACTTTGACTGTTTACAAGTAGCATCAGACATTCTTCTTCACTTTGTCAAGTTCTTTGATTGTTTATGTTTTCTGACTTGTCTTGTGAAGAGATTGACCATCCACTGATTAATAAGATTATTATCAGTGAATGCAAAACTTGTGCTGATCTTACGGTTTATAAAATACCTCAAGTATTTACAGTTGCACAATTTATTACATAATCATCATCATCATCATTTATCTCTAACAAAGGGTATAACGGGGAAGATATTCCTTGAAGTTTGATTGTCCAATAACAACTCTCAAATAATAAATGCATGAAGATTAGGGGATGAAAAAGAAGCAACACTAGCCAATAGCAGTCTGACACATTACTTCGAAAGGACAATGATGTGACATACTACGACTATGTTAAAAAAACAGCACGTCTAGCACGTGGATTCTACAACTGATCTGCTACATATACAAAAAGAGTTGTTACACGAAACAACCAAGGAGCCACAACACTTACACATTAGAAGGAATCTTTGTAATAGATCTATATAAAAATACTCAAAAAAAATTAGTAACTAGTGTGTGAGTAAAAGAAGCTGTAATTTATTACAGAATTATAGTTGTTAATCACTTTGTGATTAAACAGATTTTCAGAAAAACACCAAGTTATAATACAACTATTTTAACTTGAATGCTTGTGTATTCATTTTAATTTCAGTAAAAATTTTCTGATCCTTGTAGCTATTCCAGTTATTTGGTCTTTCAGTAGACTTAGTCTTTTGTTTGTTGTTTAAGTCAAAGATTATGTTTTGATTTTCAGGAGTAGTTGTGCTAAGTTTTAGGAGTGTGGTGTTGTGCAGATCATGGTTGTTTTAGATACTATTTTTTAGGTTTTCAATTGTGTACTTATGCCTATAAAAAGGCTATAGAAACGGTAAATAAAAGTGGTATTTTTTTCTGAGTCAAATTTTTCTTTTTTGTTCATCATTATTTTCTAAGTTAGTTCTGTTGTTGCTAGTTGTTAACAAGAAGAAAGGAAAGAAGCCTACCAAAGTCGACAGAAGAAGAAGGAAGATAATTGAAGATGATGAAGAAGCAAGTCGATCGAAGGTTCTAAAGTTGATTGACGATGCAATAGTTGATCTCGGGTTTTGAGGCAAGTTCTCTCTTTTAAACTTCATTCGTCTTTTGTTTTCCCTTGACAAAAGTACTTGTTTGTCCCCAAACAAATCTCATCAGCAAATTGTATGTGTCGGTATAAACACACATATAATATGTAAACGCAGAATAATACACTGGAAAAGAGAAAAAAAAATTCAACTCTCAGTTATATTGTTTAGGCCATAATTAATTATTGCAGAGAACTCATCTTAACTTACTAAGGTTGCAGAATGTTCTTGTAAGTTTAGGAACTAAAATGTAAAATGCAAAATATTCTTGTGTTCGACTCTTTCAAGTACGTAAACAAGTCAATCGTGACTAAATTTTTTTATTGATTAAGTAAAGTATGTTCAGTCCGGCTCAATTAAGGAACAAGTTTGAGTAGATTCGACTTGAACTCAATTCTTTTACAACCCTAGTCAGATGTTATGATATAATGCATTGTGATTTTGTTTGATCGAAATTTTTTTTGTTAAAGGTAAAGGAAAAACTCTACAAAACGGCGAGAAAGCTTGCAATCCTATATCAAATTTAGTGTTGGCTAGTAAATAAATAACATAAATATAAAATAAGAGTAGCGAATGCGAAGATGTTAAGTTGGATATGTGGTCGTATAAGGATGAATAAAAAAAAAGATATATGACAAAAGTTAGTGTTTTATCAGTAGAGTAGAATATGACGAATACATATTAGAATGATTTGGATATATTCTTCAAAAATCTCTAAATAATCAATGATAAAATGAATTTATTGTTGAGAGATAATAATCGTAAGGGATGGGTCGAAGTTTACTCAAGAAAAAGTAGTTAAACATGATTTGAATGAGCGAGAAATAGATTAACATATCATCGATGTAGAAAGACTGCTAGTAATTCAAAGAGGTAAAAATAGTGCTATTACCGTATTACCTTTCTTTACTCCTCTTATTCTACTCTCTCTTTAGCTTTTCTTTTTTATTTCTTTTATTTTATCTCTTCTTTTTTATTTCTTTTATTTTATCTCTTCTTTTTTATTTCTTTTATTTTATCTCTTCTTGTTATATTGCGCTTAGTATTTGCTCTTATATTTTTGTACTTTTTTTTTTTGGTTCTTTTTTAACAAGCATTTCCACAACATTCATAGAAAAAGTTACACATATTTAATTTTGTGTAGTGCACTTGTGAAATCTTGAAAACAAAACTTAGTATGAATTTATTTAATTTGACTAATAACTTGATATTGTGAGTAGATTTAAAAGTTTCGGCTAATAGAATTCAATAAATTCTAGTGAATTTTAGGATTTCATAAACATTAATATTAATAAGGGGGAAAGGAGTCTGGGATTATGTTTTAATCAAGTTGGTTAAGGTTATTTGATGAGATGATAGTAACTTCGCTTTAGTATCATTTTTTTAATAATATTTTTACGAAGTAAGAAATAAAACCTCATAATGACTATTGAACTATAAGCTAAGTGAGGACCATTGAACTTCTTAATCAAAACTTAACTATAGTATGCCTTCAATTCTTGTTCGTTCTACTATTAAGTTAAAATGCAATTTGTTTTTGTAAAACACTAACAAAAGGAAAGAGTGAGTTTCTTTTTAGATAATACTTAATCAAGATAGTGAAGCCGGTGCAAGTCTTAGGCCCATCCATTGTGGTGTCAACTCACATCTCCTTTTCTTTCAAAAGAGTAACAATATTATTTTCACATGTAATTGATTGTTGATAATAATAATTACATAATTTAACTTGACATATGGGAATAATAAGAGAAAGATGAATCAAATTATATAAAAGTGATAAGAGAAAATAAATTTTATAATAAATGTAAATAAATGATGATCAATAAAAAATAGTCACATATTTTCGGTTTTCTCCAAACTTATTATCATAAAGTTGTAACCGAGCAAGAATGAAAGTAAAAGCAAGTTAATAGGCGAGGTGCCTAAAAATAGACAGCTCACAGATGTACGAGGGGTGTAGCAACAAGTACTGCGGAAACAAATTTGTAAAAGACTTGCTTGCAATCATCATCTCTTTGATTATCTTTCCCTTGCTCCTTTATCTACTCGATCTTGCCTTTTTCACTTACCTCAATCAATAATGATGATTTATATTTTGAAATTGATTCGTCTAATATGATATAATCGGTTTTGACGGATTAAAAACAACAATAAATAGATAGAATTATCTTAAGGGTCTAATTTTAACTATTTTTTACTCTGTATAAATAATAATATTTAAAAATACGATCGAACCATCCATCACAATCAATAAATATATACACACAAACTACTATTTTTCGTTCATAATAACTGTTGTTTAACTTTTTTTATACGTAAGTTTAGGTAAATTTTTTTATATGTTAAATATTTTATTTAATTTTAAAAATAAATTAATAATCAAAAAATATGAATAAATTTTTTAACTAAAATAAAATATTTAACATATAAAAAAATTCACTTAAACTTACGTACAAAAAAGTTAAGCAACAGTTTTTATGAACCGGAGATAGTAAATCACAAGAAAAATTCACAAAAAGTACATAAAGATATAATAAATAATTGAGCTCCACCGAAAAAGGTAAGAAGTGTATAAAATTGTCCACATTTTATATTTTAATGGATTTTTGAGATTTTTTTTGTGAGTTTATGTGTGTGCGCATAGATATACTCCTATCATAATTTATGTATTCTGACCCTCTCAATTATATATACACTAGTCTTCAAGCTTGTGCATAGCACATGTCTTTTTATTTTTTTTCATTATTTTCTTTAGAATAAAATTAAGAAATTAATATGTTTGTATTATGTGTGTATGTGTGTGTTTTATATGTATAAATTATATCTATATTAATTTATGGAAGATAAAACGTATTATTTTAATGTTTTTTTTAGTTGTAATTCTTTTAGTATATCTATATCTTATACATATACAACTTTTATTGTTTTTAATTTTTTATTTGTCCTTTTTGTTTGGTAGCATTTTTGTTTCTAGGTAATATTAAGATAATTATAATTTTTTAGATTTTTTATTTCTAATATTTTTATATATATAATTATATGTATAAGATATTATTTTTTTTAATTTTTAACTTGTTCAAAATCACAATTAAATAGTATTTGAATTTGAATCAATTAAAATTACGTTTAGCAACAATAGAAAAATGAAACAATAAACAAGTTAACTGAGTTAACAATTAAGTCCACAGAGTCAACTCTGTCTGTGAAATATAGTTTATCAATTAATATATAGTAATAGATAATATATATATATATATATATATATATATATATATATATATAGAGAGAGAGAGAGAGAGAGAGAGAGGAGTGTGTGTCGATAATTTTTATATATGTAACAAAAATTACACTCACGTGACTATGGCTCACACAAAATGTGCAAGTTACTGCATTTCAAGTAAAAAATCAATACTCAAGATAATATGCATAGCATTTGAAATACTATCGGAAAAAAGATAAAAACGTCAGGAGTACAAAAGAGTATCTCTTGCTTGTACAATTTTATTGCGAATTTCTTCTTCCAACTGATCATGAAGCTTCAGTTTTCCTCTCCAAATTAGCTTTTCTAGTACACTCAAATATTTGTTTCAAGTGTCATAATCATATGATGAATACTGAATAACATCAACCCAAAAACAAAAAACGTAAATTGATTACAATTTTTTTTTTTGTTACAAAAGGTTTAGATTGATCGGAGATCCCATGTCAAAAAATGCCATGTACTATTTTGAGGGATGGTAATCGTGCAGATTGATATAGCATGAAAGAATAAAAAGATCTATCAAATTCCATTCAATGTGATGATGTAAAAACATCACAATAATTGAAATTTGATATTCCAATTAACTTTTGACATAAATCCAATTACAAGTAAAGTAGTATGATGAATTCTCTCAAAATATAGTGAATTTGATTATAATAAGCACAAAAAATAAAAACAGGAACAGAAAAATACAGAACTATTACATGTTATCCAATTTAAAAACTAGTTAAGTATATATTTTATCGTAGAAAACCATCGATAAAACAAATATGTTTTGATTAACCATCGAGAATAATTAGCGGATCTAGAAGGCTACAGGTACAATTGCTCCTTTAAATATCTGATTCGAGAAAATTCTAACAAGTTAACCAAGTTACGTATTCTGAGTCTTTATCAATTCGCACACATTAACATGATTTTGCGATGATGGATAAATCCAAATCGGATAAAATGTATCGTAAGAATAAATAAATCTAAATTTAAAGAAAAGTATTCTATTTCAAAATCCCAAATAACAACTTTATTCGAAATAATTGAACAAAACAAATGAAAAGACGAAGATCTACAAGAGAACTTTCTCTATTAATGGAGAAAACTTTCCCCATATCTATAAACTCTATAGAGAAATGTTAGGGTTTTTAAAGAGAGAAAAGAATTAAAATCAAAGAATCTATGTTGCTAAATTATATGAAAATTAGCATGCCTTTTTTGTTTTGTTTTATCCATCCGTACAATTAAAAATATATAAAATAATTTATATTTAAATTTATCAAGTGCGTTGAGGGAAATTATGGGAATAGTGTAATCGAGAGGAGCAAAATATATATAATAACGAGGTGAAGTAACCATGGATGAAAATGAAAAGAGAGAATGCTAGTAAGAGATATTTAAGCTGCGGAAGAAACGGATGAGAGGTTAAAAAATGTTAGGAGAACAAAGGAGAGAAGGATGTTAAAAAAAAAAAAAAAAAAAAAAAAGTTGCCTTGTTACTGCCCAGAAAAATATAATTAGATTTTATTAAAAAGCTGCTCAATCCAGGAGAGGAGATGACCCAGTGAGGAATAGATAGCACGAGAGAAATGTGGAGACATGGCCTTTTCTTTTTCCTTTCTCTTTTGTCCAGGCTCTTATAACTTGTCATGTGAAAACTTTTTAATTTCATAATTTACCAAAAAAACTTTTTAATTTCATAAAACATTGTGCAATTATGACACTTTTAAGGAATTCATATAGAAAATGATTTTTGACTTGTAACAAGCAACTGGGCCTTTACACCAAGTTAGTTGAAAACCTCTATTATCCACTCGGTTAAACAAACTAGACTTAAATTCTTTCCTTCTGGTCTGACCCATAACGTAAGTTCACATTCTGTAGGTTAATTTACTCAAAAATTTCTACATAACAAGGTGAATGGGATTACTCAAATATTGTATTATTTTTTTTGGAAAAAAAAATAATATCTGACGCACCAAATATTATTTATACCCAGCAAACCACCAAAAATTTGCCAATACAGACAGGAAAATATATTGGGCAAAATTTAGGTCGCTGTCATCCAGTAAAAAATGGGATTACACAATCATAATCCGCACCTTGCTGCGTAGAACTAGAAGTGGTAAATGGATTCAGATTTTTAATGGTCTCGTGGTAAATTTATTACTTACGTAGTATTAAATTAGATTGGAATTCATCTCCTATATTCCTCTGTTCTAAAAAAAAGTTACATTTAAAAAAAAAAATTTATTTCAAAAAAAGTTATATTTGAAATTTTTGTTTGTTATTTTGCTATAAATTAAAAAACTTTCAATTACAAACTTTTAGATCTCGTCATAATTTAAAGATTTATAACAAATTTCATGAGAAAAATTTATTATTTATACATTTAATTTTTGATTAATAATGTAAAATTAATAATTATTAAAAATTTAAATGTTGATTTTGTCGTAGAACAGAGGGTGTATTTAACTTATTTAGCTACCTGTTTGTTAGCTTCACGTAGGACTGGAAATCTTTAAATATTAATACAAGTTTATGTTATGCGTGTGCATATGTGCATGCGTACGAATCACAAGCAACGATGTTCTGGCAAGTACTGGATATGTAACCAATTAGTGAAAATCCCGAACCAATAAAAGAGAATGCTGACCCAAAAACAGAGAATAAGAAAGGAACTTTTGGCAACAAATTAGTGCTCTTCTTTACAAAGACTTGCTACTTGAGTTTTGTACCACGCCGTAATATTTATTGTAATAAAAATTACAATATGAAATTTTTAACATTAGTAAAAAATATTAAAAATTTCGAGATAAATTTAATATTAAAAATTTAATGTTGTAATTTTATTTTTTTTTGTGATAATTAGTATAATGTCAAACATTTTTTTAACACCAAATGTAGCTTAAACTTCAACATTTGCTTTGATTATGCTTAACCACGTCCATTTATCTTATCCACTTATGCAGCAGAAACTCGACCCACAATGAAACATTACGGGGTAATAAAGAAGGAATATAGTCCATAGCAATATTTTGGTTTAGTAACAATGAACATAAATTATAAAAATAAAGAACTCAAGCTAAAGCAGTTCATGAGATGTTTTTAGAACTCTCCATAACAGAGTTTATTTATATAAAAAGTACTCCAAATTAAATATATATTTCTGTTCAAACAAACCAAGTTTGTGAAACTATAAAATTCACAAATAATACTAGACCAACAAATATATCTCCACTTTTGGAACTGGAGTATAAATTAACCTTTATGTTGCTATCTGGAGTTCAAAATCATGGATATACTCCCAAATACAACCTGAAAGAGCATAATAAAGCTGAGCTGAACAATCACCCTCCTTAACATAGATCTCCTGCTTTTCCCTTCAATCATCATTCATTCTTATCAAGACTGTTGAATTATTTAACCGATATCAAAAGTTTCACAAATGAAAAACAGAAACTTCAGAGTCTTTATTCAACTCAAAAAGAATTTATCAGATGATCACATGCTGCAGGGAAAATCATTAACATATGCAGGAACATCAATATTGTGACCGCTTTGCATGTGACAAGTGGAAGCACTTCTCACATCGGAGTCGATCTTATACTCTAAAAAAGACATAACCTTCTCTTCGGAGCATATCATACCATGTAAATCCCGGTTTTGTGTTCTCACATATCTGCTGATTCTCATCATCCAATGAGATTCTAAATCATTCAGACAACAATTCTTGGCTCAGAATTTGGTTCTTCCTTCTATCTTTATTGGCTTCTTGGGGATCTTGAAAGCAGAAAATACGGTTTGGGTAAGGCCAACCATACTGTCCTGATTACAGGAATTGGACTGCATCGATGAGAGTTTCAATATCTCAAACAGTGATGTGCCAGAAGCTGTTTCAGCAGCAACTTTAGTACTTTGTGTCATGGATCTGAATTGCGAGCTACTGAACTTAGCTGAGACATTCCGAGTTGATCTGTTTTCAACTGCAACCTACATTTAGAGGCAGGAATTAGCATAATAGCATAGCTCCATAATTTCAGATAATTGCAATTAAGATTTTTATACAGGACAAGTATAATGTTGTCGTTTAACTTTTTAACACGTTATTTTAAATATACTTTTATATGTGTTTAAAAGTTTATTTAATATAAATATTTTATTCATAATAATCCTCATTTAAAATATTCACTTCTAAATTTTTTGAAGATAAAATAAAATATTTAACACTTACAAAAATACACCTAAAATTACTTAAAAACCAAACGACATCTAGTTAAAGGAGGGAGTATCATACAGCACAAAAGTCAAAACACCATGGCAAACAGAAATGGCAAATCACAGCTAAAGATTTCATTCAGAAGTATTAGATAGCTTACTGCATCTGAAGAATCATCTGATGTTGAAATTGAACTGCGACTATTACTGTCATCTCGTCCAAAAATAAAGGATCTAGCCATGTTCGATCTTTGTTTATTTGACGATGGAAGAGAATGGTTACTCATCCGCCCAAGAAAAGATGACTGCAATGTACAAAATTTAAAATCGTTTTATTTATATATATATATATATATATATATATAAACCACAATCGCTGTAGCTTGCAAGCGCTAAAGCAGATAATAAACCATTAAAGTGTCAAATTTTAATGAAAAGCATAATGCTATTTCATGGGACAAGTCATCTCAGAACCCATAGAATAAGATAATAGAACAAACATTAAAATTAAATATATCATTGATGTCATGTCATGGTGTGCATTTTATAGCACAAACTAAAATGTATACATGGTGAAAGTAGCAAAATTAATACAGCCCGGCAAAAGATTCATCTGGATATTATAGAAATTATGTTTGGAAGTTTCTACTTCTAACAATATTAAGATGCAGACTTAACAGATTTCTTTACAAATTTATTGACTATAGTAAACTGCACAAAAGTAAAAAAGGCCCAAGGATTTTACAAGAAAAGATGAGCGAAATAGCGTAGTTGCATTATACAAAAACATATCTGTATCTATCCAGTTTCCCCACCCCCAGGAAGTGTTGTAATCTTTGATCAAGAACGCCAAAACTAAGAAGACTGATGCATGTATTATTGAATAGAATCTAAGAGATATTTCCTGGGAATCTCTACCCTCTTGACAGAATATTCACCCAGAACCAATTTGGCAACATAAGATTAACCATTGATAGAATCAGAGAGTTGGAATAAATGCTGATAAGCTATAAGAAGAAAGACAATTAGCAGGTGTTAAGTTCCTGACCTTTGAGGAGCTATTTCCTCCTGTTAACAGCATATCAAAGAACGCTGCAAAATAGAAAATGTTAATAAGGAGTGGAACTATACGAAATGTAACTCTAAGACAAGTATGACTATCAAAATGTTGTTTCGTACATGATGGTTTTGCTTTCTTTTTTGTTACAGGTGTACTGTTCAGCTTCTTTATAAGACCAAAAACTTCTCTGGAATCCTCATCCTCAGCTGGTGACACTAAGGTTGTCTGATCTCCCTGAAAGTTACAACAGTCTTTCATGAAAAGATTTTAAGAAACCAGCTAGTATTGGCCAAAGTTTATATGGATCGACTTTCATTATCAGCACATTATGATCAAGCATAGATAAACAAAATATCAAGTTAACAGTGCCAAAGTCAATAGGAAGTAGTAGAAACTCACAGCCTTATCAAGTGCTCGCTGTTTAACCAGCTTCTTTTCTGTTTCATCATCATCAGATAAGTAAGCATCATCTTTGTCAACAAGCATCTGAGTAATCATTTGTTTTGCTTTTTTAGTATTTATTTGAGTTAATTTAGCAGGTTCTAAATTGTTCTCATCGTCACTGAACCCTTCTTCATCCTCATCGCTTTCATCTTCCACCTCGTACAAATTCTTCTCCCTAATTTTTGGACCACATCTTAGTTTTTGCATAAGAGTGTCAGTTCCAACTGCATCTTGTTGCTCAAGCCACTTTTGATGAAGTTCATTACGCCTTTCATGATCAGTTGATTTCTCTTCATACCCAGTCACAATAAGATCATCAAGTTCCTCGGAGTCTTCATTGCCTTCTTCATCTTCATTTTCTTGCAAGCGTAGATCATTGTCACTGTCATCTTCTTCCTCAGCTTCATCATCAACAAAATCTTTAACAGGATCTCCATCTCCTTCTGGAGAAATACATCCATCACCAGGTCTGTGCTTAAGGGGATCAAAATTCTCCTTGTCATTGTCCTCTTCATCAGAAGAACTACAATAAAATATCAAAAGCTAATTACAACACCAAATGAGATATAATTACTTGATATGCCAAGTGATTTGAGGCTGTACTTCACTGTATTACATGAAAGTGTATTAATCAATAAACACAAAATAGGTACTAATGCAACTAACATCTTAATAAATTCACAACTTACATATCATCATCAGGAGGAGCACAATCAAACTTCAAGTTCATTGTAAGTAAAGATGGAGCCAGAACTTCTTCGGAAGGAGTATTATGCAACTCTTCTGGTTGATCATTTAGACCATCACTTGTTTGAGATTCACCAAAAAGATCCTTTAATTTACATTAATAGATAGGAAAAATTAGTCATTTGCTGTCTATAAGTGCAGAAAGAGACTAGCTTTCTCCCGATTGACAATTTAGATACCTGAGTATCATTAAGTGGAGGTCGAAAAGCAGGGGTACACTCTTCAACCAACGCCTGTAAGACACAACCAGGAATCACTCGAAATAAAACAAAGAATTTTCAAGTTTTGAGAATAATGAATATAGGTGTATAACTCTTGTAGAGACATTAAAATTAACTTAATAAAAATATGTATACAAATCTGTAATCCACATACACTACATGAATAAATATGAAACTAATCTAATGAAATCAACAGACAACTAAGAAGGAACTCTGGAAATGAAGTAAAACAACAAAATCTGTATTCACTTCTTAATAGACAAAATAATGAATTTCAATTACCGTGTTGGATTTATCATGTTCAATAGACAACTGTGTCTCACATTCTTTAATTCGGTCCACAGAAGAAGCATCTAAACCGCTCTCAGAAATCTCATGACTTTTAGCTGTATTAGTCTCCTCTTGGACCCTGTCTGATGTATCAACTGCTCCACCTTGGTTAGTAACCTTCTCCGAATCAATGTCCATCATAACCTCTTTCACACAATCATTGCTTTCAGCAATAGCAGCACTGCTATTCAAATAAGAGATTCTGCGACCCAGGAAATATTTTAACAAAATTTAAAAGATAATTAAGTGACCAACATACAAAAAGTCAACTGATACTACTAAATACTCACTTCTTTGACACCTCAAGCTTCCTTTGTCGAATCTTCTCCAAAATTGAAGAGAGAGGTTTTTGCACAACAGGTACAGGTTTAAATCCAGCCCCTCTAGTTTCTGTCCCGAAAAAATAACAACTATTAAGTATTGTTACAATGGATACTGACTAGATTTCAGGGTTTGTGGGGAAGGATTATTAACTCTTATTCACTAAATTTAACACTATATATAAAGTTTAAAATTAAAGTATAAACCTCGCAAAAGTCTCTGAGATTCAGCATGCAGTTGTTGTAAATGAAATTTCCTTTCCTATAAACCAGAACAATATTATAATTTAAGAATACACGAATATATATAGCAGACTGAAGCAGTCAAACAACATGATGTACCTTATCTTCCCTCCTTTTATTAGAAGTATTTGACTTTGTTCCGTTTGAATCACTCTTAACCTTCTTCTTTTTCTCTTTCTTCTCATCTAACCCTCCATCATTAATCCGTTTCCTGTCAGATTTCTTGACCCTCAAATCCGCAATATTTTCATCTTCCTCCACTTTCTGTCCACCAAATTCACCAGCATCATCATCAAACTCCAAAACTCTCCTGGTTTCTCTGGGTTCTTCATCCCCAAAATGTGTTTCGTTCGCATCATTGAAACTATCAGATGGTGACTGAGACTGCAATGACTCGTTAGAATCATCCAAATCTAGGGTTTTCGAAGATTCCAAAGCTTCCAATTTGGCAAAATCAACCGACGGCAGTTGTAAAATACTCTCAACTCTCTTCTTTTTTTCTTCCTTATCATCAGATCCACCTTCGCTACCCCACTTCTTCTCAGCTTTATCAATTTTCAAATCAGCAATCTTCTCATTCAAACCCTCTCTATCCCCACCGCGCTCATCAGCCATTTCATCTTCTAATCCCAAAGCTCCTTCAGTTTCTCCATGATCCCCATGAAACCACCGCTCACCATTCCCATTATCAAAACCCTCGGACATCAACTGCGACGGCAACTGCTCTTCGGAATCATCAAATCCTACGCCTGCAGAAGCTTCTAGAGCTTCCAATTTGGCAAAATCAACTGAAGGAAGTGGAATTAAGTCGTCGTCCATCAATTTTACTGGACGTGGATCTGCCGAAACTTTGGTTGATTTTTTCTTCAAGCGTCTGAGCTTTCGAAGGTGCTGAGAAGGTGAAGGCGGAAACGGAGACGAGAATGATTGAAAATCGTCGTCACTTTCCATAATTTTGGTGCTTTCTGATGAGGATTAGGGTTTGATTTGACGGGAATTACAGAATGGATCTGCTGCAAAAAGAAATGGGGAAGATCGGGAGTGAATTAAAGAGGGGATTTTTGGCGGCAAAACGTTTGAAATATTGGGGGACTGCCGCCATTCGAAGTTTGGTTTATGACATACCGCGTGAACTTTCGCGGATGTGGATAATCATATTTATATACGCAAGTATTTCGCATATGTTATGTAATATATATATATATATACACATTTTACCTTTCTACCTCCCCACCTCTCCAATTTCTCTACCTCCCCACTTTTTCAATTTCTCCACTTATCCACTTTTTCACTTGTATAACTCTTCTTATACATTTTATTGCCTATAAATAGAGGCATTATATAATGGTGTTGTATACATTGAAGTTGAGATATAATATAGAAATAACATTACTCTCTCTTTACTTTATCTTTATATTATAACACGTTATCAGCACGAGTTTGCTCTAGTCAAATTGCGATTGGATTTTGTTTCGAAAATAAGGTACTTTTTAGATTGTATCTTACTAATCTTTACTTTTGTTTTATATTTTATTTTATTTAACATTGTATGAAAATAATACTTTCATTCCCAGAAGAGAATGATAAATTAAGTACTTTCATTCTCAGAAGATAATGATAAATTAAGTATTTTCATTCCCATAAGATAATGATAAATTACGTACTTTCATTCCCAGAAGAGAATGATAAATTAAGTACATGATAAAACCAGAAGTTTTTATTATAATTTAGATTTTTGTTAAGAACTTGAAGTTTTAAATTTTTATAAAAGAGAACTTGGAGTTCTTTGCCTAGCATTATATATATATTTATATGTCTCCAATACTTAATTCTCTTAATAACCATAAGTTATTAAGATTCTTTTCCTTAGTCATTTTATTTATGTTTATTGAATATAAATGCATATTTTAAATTCATTGTATTTTTTTTTTGTAGTTATTATGGCCAACATTTCTAAACTTGAGTTCAATGCTCTTGATATAACAGGCAAGAATTATCTCCCATGGACTCTCGATGCCGAGATCCATCTTACAGCAAATAATCTTGGAAAAACAATAAAAGATGGAAATAAGGCCTCCCCGCAAGAGAAAACCAAAGTAATGATATTTCTCCGTCATCATCTCCACGAGGATTTAAAAACTGAATACTTAACGTTGAAAGATCCGTTAGAATTGTGGAGAAATTTAAAAGATAGGTATGACCATCAAAAACAAGTACTCCTCCCAAAAGCTCGTTATGAATGGCTTCATTTAAGGTTACAAGATGTTAGAGATAAATGATGATGATGATGATTATGTAATAAATTGTGCAACTGTAAATACTTGAGGTATTTTATAAACCTTAAGATCAGCACAAGTTTTGCATCCACTGATGATAAGTTTATTCATCAGTGGATAGTTAATAACTTCACAAGACAAGTCAGAAAACAAGAACATTTAAAGGACTTGACAAAGTGAAGGAGAATGTCTGATGCTACTTGTAAGCAAACGAAGTATTCCGCACATCAGAAATTCTAAATCAAAATTACGTTGATTAAGTACCATCAGGGGGAAACCCGTCAGGGGAACCCGTCAGGGGGAAACCCGTCAGGGGAACCCATCAGGGGGAACTTGTCAGGGGAACCTGTCAGGGTATGACGAGGGCAGACCAATCCGTCAGTGAAACACTTCGAGACATATCAGTGTCAGGCAAACCCATCAGGGTAACCTGTCAGGGAGAATGACCAACATGACATCAGTGGAAGCCATCAGTGTATGCTGTTAGCTATAACCATCAGGGTCAAGAAGCACTAAGTATAACTCAAGTGAAGGAAGAAGCCCTGATCCAGTCAATAAGCATCAGGGGATCCAGAAGCACTGATCAAAGTCCGTCAAGGCTAGCAGTCAGTGGATCGTTGTGACAGCATACGCCTGTTATCAGTTCTTACACGGAAATCAACGTAACGTGTTATAGAAGCAAGAAATATTAACTAGAAAGATATTTCTTGAAGTTTGTTAATGGTCCAATGAGAACTCTCACACATTAAATGCACACAGATCAAGGGAAGAAAAGCAGCAACAAAGTTTGTAGCAGTCTGACACATAAAGTTTAGATGTGACATACTTGCGGCTAAGTTGAGAAGAGAAGCACGTCTCAAGAACGTGATTTCAACCCACTGATTGATATATAAGCAACGGAGCTCTCATTACACAAATAACGATTGATTGAATCCATCCAACAGATCAAACAAACACTGAAGCACAAAACACTAGAGAGAAGCTTTGCAATAGATCTTGAGTGAGATATTTCAGAGAATATTAGAAGCTAGTGAGTGTGAGAAGCTGTGAACTTTATTCACAGGATTTGTAGCTATAAATCACATTTGTGATTATACAGATTTCCAGAAAAACCTCGAGTTATAATATAACTATTTTAACTTGAATCTGCGTGTTCTTTCTATATAATTTTTCTGGTTGTTCAACTGTTTTCAATAAGCCGTATAAGTTTTTAAGTGCGAAAAGTTTCAGGTGTGTGTATTCAACCCCCCCTTCTACAAACACTTGTGTTAATATTGCACTAACACAAGATTTTAAATCTGTAAATGAATATAATTCTGCAATATTTCGTATAACTTCTGAATTAAAGTTATGTGGAGAAAAGATTACTGATGAAGACATGTTAGAGAAAACATTCTCTACATTTCATGCCACAAATTTGCTCATGCAGCAGCAATATCGAGAGTGTGATTTTAACAAATATTCAGAACTGATATCATGTCTTCTTGTTGCGGAACAAAATAATGAGCTTTTGATGAAAAATCATCAATCAAGACCCACTGGTTCTAGTCCATTCCCTGAAGTGAATACGACATCATTTAAAGGAGGTCAAGGACGAAGACATGGTCGCAGCCCCAGAAGAGGCCGTGGACGTGGTCGCACTAATGTTTGGCGACGTGATGGTCATAATCCTAAATCAAATGAAAACAATGCTGGGAGATATGAAAAGGGAAATAATTCTTCATCTTCTAAGAAACATGAAAATGTTTGCTTTAGATGTGGTATGACAAACCATTGGTCACGTACATGTCGTACTCCAAAGCACTTGGTCGAACTTTACCAAGCTTCCGTCAAGAAAAAAGGAAAAGAAGTAGAAATAAATCTAGTTGAAAATGATTCGAATGATTTGCTTATAGATACACACCTAGATGTTTCCAATTTCTTTGAAAATGTTGATGAAGAGATTAATGTCATGAAGTAGTTTTTGTTATTTTTAATAATAAGTTTAGTTTAATTTCTTTTCCTCTTTATATATGTTTGTAAGTCAGTTTGTCATGAAATAAAAATTAGTTTTCCTTTTATTTTATCTTATATATATCTTTTCTTATTCCAAGGAAAAAGAATATGATTGGAGACTCAAGAAAAGCTATGGCAAATAGTAAAAATAAATGTTTAATAGACAGTGGAACAACAAACTCTATACTAAAAAGTAAGAGATATTTTTCTCAATTGTCTCCTGCAGAGACACATGTTAATACAATATCTGGCATTAGTAATTTAATTGAAGGTTCTGGAAAATCTTGTATTTTGTTACCTGAAGGAACAAAATTATTTATAAACGATGCATTATACTCAAGTAAATCCAGAAGAAATTTACTAAGTTTTAAGGATATTAGAAGGAATGGTTATCATCTTGAAACCATGACTGAAAATAATATTGAGTATCTTCACATTACATCTATTGAATATGGCCAGAAGATAATATTGGAAAAGTTGGAAGCTTTATCCTCTAGATTATATTATACAAACATAAGTTCAATAGAATCAAATATGGTTAGCAACCAAAAGTTACTTGACACAAAGACATTTATTCTGTGGCATGACAGGTTAGGTCATCCAGGTAGCACTATGATGAGGAGAATAATTGAAAGTGCAAATGGGCATCCCCTAAAGGACCAGAAGATCCTAGTATCAAAAGATTTATCATGTGCAGTATGCTCTCTTGGAAAATTAATAATTAGGCCATCTTCAAATAAAATTGAAAATGAATCTCCTTCATTTTTAAAAAGAATTCAAGGAGATATTTGTGGGCCTATTTTTCCTCCATGTGGACCATTTAGATATTTTATGATTTTAATTGATGCATCAACTCGATGGTCACATGTTTGTCTATTGGCAACAAGAAATGTTGCATTTGCTAGACTATTAGCACAAATAATCCAACTGAGAGCAAATTTTCTAGATTATCAAATTAAAAGCATTAGACTTGATAATGCAGGAGAGTTTACATCCCAGTCTTTTAATGATTATTGTATGTCAATTGGAATTATGACAGAACATCCAGTGCCTCATGTACATACACAAAATGGTTTAGCAGAATCATTAATTAAGAGATTACAACTGATTGCTAGACCATTACTGATAAAAAGTAATCTACCATATTCTGCATGGGGACATGCCATTTTACATGTTGCTGCACTTATTAGATTAAGATCAAATGCATATCATAAATTTTCTTCATTACAATTGGTCTCCGGAAGAGAACCAAACTTGTCTCATCTTAAAATTTTTGGTTGTGTTGTGTATGTTTCAATTTCTCCACCACAACGTACCAAAATGGGACTACAAAGAAGATTGAGAATTTATATTGGTTTTAACTCTCCATCAATTATTAAATATTTGGAACCAAAAACTAGAGATGTTTTTACAGCACGTTTTGCTGACTGTCAATTTGATGAGACAATATTCCCAATCTTAGGGGGAGAAAAAGAAAAGCTGGAACAATAAGAAGTAAATTGGAATGCATCATTATTATCTTATCTTGATCCCCGAAGTGGTCAATGTGAACTAGAAGTTCAAAAGATTATACATTTACAAAGAATAGCAAATGAATTACCAGATGCATTTGTAGATACAAAAAGGGTTACTAAATCACATGTACCAGCTTTAAATGCACCTGCTCGAATCGATGTAATCCCAGCAGAGGTTTCTATACAAAGAAAACGTGGAAGACCAATTGGTTCCAAAGATCAAAATCCACGGAAAAGGAAAGAGCAGAATAGAGTAGTTAGTGTAATCTCAGAAGAGGTTATCGATAAAACCCTAGAAAAGGTCGATAAAACCCTAGAAGAGGTTGATGAAGTTTCAAAAGAAACTTAGGTGCCTAATGATTATGAGATCTCAATAAACTATATACAAAATAGTACAATATGGAACCGCAATGAAACACGTATTGATCAAATTTTTGCATATGCTATAGCAACTGATGTGCTAAATGAGAATAATTATGTACCAAAAACTCTTGAAGAGTGTAGGCATCGAAATGATTGGCCAAAATGGAAAGATGCCCTGAAGTCTAAATTAGATTCACTTGAAAAACGCAATGCTTTTGGACCTGTAGTCCTAACTCCCAAAGATGTTAACTCTGTAGGTTACAAGTGGGTATTTGCAATAAAAAGGAATGAAAAAAAAATGAGATTGTGAGATATAAAGCAAGGCTTGTGGCACAAGGTTTTACACAAATACCAGGAGTTGATTATGAAGGAACGTATTCACCTGTAGTGGATACAATAACTCTCAGATTCCTAATTAGTCTCACAATCACTGAAAAACTTCAAATGCGTCTCATGGATGTAGTCACAGCCTATTTACATGGATCACTTGATAATGATATCTATATGAAAGTCCATGAAGGACTAAAAATGCCTGAAGCACTTAAATCAAAACCTCAATAAATGTATTCTATAAAGTTACGGAGATCTTTATATGGACTAAAACAGTCGGGTCGAATGTGGTATAATCGACTAAGTGAATATCTCATAAAAGTGGGATATAAATCTAATGAAATTAGTCCATGTGTTTTTATTAAAAGAACAATCTCGGCTTTTACAATTATTGCAGTATATGTTGATGATTTGAATATCATTGGGTCTCCTGAAGAGATCGAAAAGACTGCAAATTTATTGAAGAAAGAATTTGAAATGAAAGATCTTGGTGTAACAAAATTATGTCTTGGCCTACAGATCGAACATTTGAATAATGGTATTTTTGTCCATCAATCGAATTACATCCTAAAAATGTTAAAACGTTTTAATATGGACAAAGATCATCCTCTAAGTACACCGATGGTTGTTCGATCACTTGACATAGAAAAGGACCATTATCATCCTCGAGAAAAGAATGAAGAAGGTCTTGGTCCAGAAGTACCATACTTAAGTGCAATAGGGGCTTTGATGTATCTTGTTAATAATACAAGACCTGATATTGCATTTTCTGTCAATGTATTGGCAAGATATAGCTCTGATCCAACACGCCGACATTGGAACGAAATTAAACATGTGTTTCGTTACCTTTGTGGGACAAGTGATATGAGACTATTTTACCAAAAGAATAAAAAATTCAAATTAGTTGGATACACAGATGCAGGGTATTTATCAGATCCACATAAAGTTCGGTCATTATCTGGATATGTATTTACATATGGTGATACTGCAATTTCATGGCGATCAACAAAACAGACACTGACAGCGACATCATCAAATCATGTCGAATTAATTGCTCTATATGATGCTGGACGAGAATGTGTATGGTTGAGATCAGTGATTCAACACATCCAGGAGGAATGTGGACTCGAGTCAATCAAAGGAAACCCAACTATGATATATGAAGACAATGCAGCATGTATTGCTCAAATCAAAGAAGGATATATTAAAGGTGACAGAACCAAACACATCTCACCAAAATTCTTCTCAACACATGATCTACAGAATGATGGTTTGATAAATGTTTGTTAAATTAGGTCAAGTGATAATTTGGCAGATCTATTCACAAAATCATTACCAAGAAAAGTTTTTGAACAACTTACACAGAAGATTGGTATCCGTCGTTTCAGAGATATACATTAAAATGAGGGAGAGTATTATACACGTAGTACTCTTTTTCCTTCACTAAGTTTTATCCCACTGGGTTTTCTTAGTAAGGTTTTAATAAGGCAACATAATTAATCCAGAAGTATCAGTTAATTTTTGGTCCTGACGTACCTAATTTATAATTTGTCCTGCAGAATATATTAATTGTGTATAATATAAGGTAAAATGCCTAAGGGGCAGTGTTATGTAATATATATATAGAAATTTTACCTCTCCACCTCCCCACCTCTCCAACTTCTCCACTTATCCACCTCTCCACTTGTATAGCTCTTCTTGTACATTTTATTGCCTATAAATAGAGGTATTGTATAATGGTGTTATATACATTGAAATTAAGATATAATATAGAAATAACATTGCCCTCTCTCTCTCTTTACTTTTACTTTATATTATAACAACATACATGTTATGAAAGTGCTAAATTTTTTTCAAAAACATTTTCTTCCAACGTGTTACTAATTTTTATTTCAAATATGTAATATGTATCTTTTACGGTTCGTTGTCGTTTTTTTTCTCCCAAAGTGTTCTAATTTTTATCTCAAATATATAATATGTATCTTTTATGGTTTGTACTATTATTTTTATTAATTTT
The DNA here is from genome assembly GCA_014636745.2 of Centella asiatica. Lineage (NCBI taxonomy): Eukaryota > Viridiplantae > Streptophyta > Magnoliopsida > Apiales > Apiaceae > Centella > Centella asiatica. The sequence continues at coordinate 15,281,996 of CM025782.1, forward strand.
TTCTTTTAATGTGCTGCTAATTTTTCTCTCAAACGTATAATATGCGTATTTTGCATTTTCTCTCTCTTATGCAAATTCAAATTTAGACAATATTTCTAAGAGGTAACTTCTTAATAATAGAGATCGATTGATTAATAAATATTCATTAATTGACAAGATCAAATAATAAAGAAAAAAATATAGAGAGAAAATGGAAGATTTAAAAAATATTAAGAAATTTATATCATATAATGTAGTAGAAATTATATGTAATTTTATGAAAATGTTAAGTGTGTTTTTGGAACATCAAATAACGACTCAATTATACCAAAATAATAGTCATTGTAAGGGTCAAATTCTTAATATATACTCTGATTATCTTGGCACATGCTATGCGTGTATAATAAGTATAATTTAAATTTTTTTAAAATAAAACATATATAAAGAAATAAATTATTTTGTAATAACATTTTTATTGCATATTTAGATGTATGGTCAAATTTGAAAAAACATATAAAATCCTTTATAATTGAATTTGACTGCATATTAGTGAGATGTGAGGTAAATAGATAACATAAAAAAGTTAATTAGAGAAATAAAAATAACATACCTTGAGCGATTAAGGTGATGACAACAAAAAATCAAAAATTAACCTAATTAGTTGGAGGTAATTACCATAAGTGCGGAGAGTTTGAATCTTTTAAATAAGAAGGTTGTATATTATAAGAAAAGTGTAATTGATAACAGTGAGTTAAAAGAGAAGGCATTGTAGTCGTGATAACACCGAGTTTCTTTCATTGTGATGCAGATAAATTATTATTGAAAATCTTTGATTTTCATGACTTGAATCTATATACGTTACTTGGTTTAGCTTTTGATATATGAAGCAATTTGGTTTGTGGCTACCAAATACGAATTAATTTAGAATTATTTGTGATGGCGTGGTGGATTGAAATTTTGGGAAAGAAGATGAAGAGATTTTGGCGAAGGAGTGGCGTTACAAGATAATTTTTATTTTTAGTTGTGTAATTCAATTATAATTTTTTTATCTTTGAATTTAATATTATGTGAATAGTTTGTAATGTTATACGAAGTATAAAACAACAAAAAAAAAAAAAAAAATTGTTACTTTTAGTTTAGATGTGAAACGTATATATATGTGTGTGCGCATGAGATTTTACTGAAATTATTATTGAATTAGAGATTTCTAAATTTTAGTTGATTTCATTTGTTTTTAGATTAAAAAAATAAACATTTTAATGTATTTTCTTTATCTCTTTTCAAACAAATTAAATTCTTTTTTATAAAATCTTATATTTGAAACATAGAATACACTAACAAGTTTTAGAATTTTAAAAAGGCATTTCAAATTTTTTATAGTAAATACATTATTGAAATATCATTTTAAACGGCAAAATGTTGAAGTTCAGTAAATAATTAGTTGAGGAGGATTGAGAGTAGACAAGACAACAACATATGTCGACGAGATACTGTGAAAAAATAGTGGGATAAACAAAAGGAGTTGGGGATGAGAGTGCAATGGCAATATAACATCAATGATCGAGTGGATAAATAGAAATGAGACTAATATTATGCATGTGAGTTTATTTTTGGCCAAAAAAGAAAAGAAAATGTAAGTTTTTTATTCTCTTTTTGTGTTTCTAAGTTTTTATAAAAATATATAAAATAATTGAATTAGATAAAAAAATTTGAGTGTTTCTTTTGTCTAAATTTTCTTGTCAAAAATGACAAATTTTAGATATAATTGAATAGAAACAGGTTTAAATATTCTTCCCTTTTAAATTATACAAAGTATAATACTAAGTATAATATAGAGATATTATTATTTTATTATTTCTTTATTAAACTTAGAAAAATTAAAGGAAAATTTATTTTTAAAAAAATTACTCATTAAAAATAATTAATCATTCCTTTTATATTCAAAAATCATAAACATGGTGTAAAGGTGAGAGATGGTCATAACTTTGACAAGTGTATAGATTGTAAAGCTGCAGTAAGTGAACAAATCATACTCAATAGTGATGCCAAATAGCGGGGGGGAAAGAATGGGTGTCAGACTGTCAGTCATCATATTGTTAAGATCATTCGTATCGATAATCGAAACAGAAATGATTTTAAGTGTCAATTCACTTTTCTCTTTCATGTACATATTTATAATTACAATTTGATCAAAAGTCTAATTTTATTTATGCAATCGTTATCATATTGCACTTAGTTATACGTACCGATTCCGTATTTCACTAATTTCACTATATTTTTTCATTTTCTACTATATTTTATATTATATTCAATATTTAAAACATACTTTTTTGGGTTAAATTAAATAAATAAATTGAAACATTTTGTAATATAATTTAATGTTTAATAAAATTTAATTAATATCCATAATTCATAGTATTTATAACAAAATGAAAAATTTTAAAATATTACATTAACAACTATCAAATAGTTACAGGATGATTTTATTTCAATTTTATTCGCGAAAACGATTATAATTTTGACATATATTCTTAATCAAGTCTCTTTGTAGTGCAATATGCATAATTTTGTCTGGAGCTTGTCATTTTCATTGAATATAGGTTACGATACTCACGATATGTTCTATTAGGTCCAAAGGAAAATTAGTATAAGGGGTTGAATAAAATTTTTAAAATTTTAATTTTGCTTAAAACATTTTCTTGTTGAAAATGTATTCCTTAATTAAGCAATGTTTAAGAAAAAATTACTTATATATTTTGAAAAAAGTGAAATAAGAAATCTCATTTAAGTATAAGAGACTAAACAAATAATATTTAAGTAAGATAACAAATAAGTTGAAATAAAAATAAGCAAAAGATGAGGTACAATATTTTTATAGTGGTTTAGTAACGCCTACTCCACTCTTATTCTCTTATTAGTTAAGAGAAGACATTCACTAAGAAGTTCACATATAACAGGTTACAATATGACACTTAGTCCACTTTGCAATATGTCACCTAAACCTTTCTTAAGTCGCACAGATTTTTTAAGTCCCTCAAACTTTTTAAAAATGTAGAAATCTTGTTTGAAAATACAATTGTTAGAGAGTTGTACTTTCTAACTATTGGAAAGTTGTACTTTTAGAGTTATTGAAAATTTGTCGTTGCTAGCCGTTATTTTTGTCTTGTAGCGATTATTTAAAAGGTTAACGGGGAAAAGTACACCAACTTCAGCAAGACTTTTCCTAAACTTTGCTTAAAGTGAGTTTTCTTGCTTTGAAAATCATTGCTTAAGGAATTTACTAGGTAACTTACTCAGCAAGGGAGTCAAGGTTGAACCTTCCGTAAGAATTCCCTTGATGATCTCAAAGTTTGCTTAAACAAAGGTCTATTGAAAATAGCCTTGTTTAAATTGTCCATAAACAAACCTACTCGGCAGGTGTTTAACTTTGCTAAAAATACTTTGTCATTTATTGGTTTTGACATTTCCTTGTTTGCCAATGAAGTTTTGTTATTAATCCATCTTGCTAAAAATTTTCTTGCTTGAACTGTTATTACTTAATCTACTCTGCTAAAATTTACATAACAAGTTGGATTTTATTTTAAGCCATTTTATAACGTATTTAAGCAATGACTATTACATCATCAATTTCAAATAAAAGTTAACTATAAACACTTTTAATAATGTAAATAAGAAATAGTTGACTTAATATGTTCGATTGAATTGTGGAATTGTCCATTATTTGTATTTTCACTTGCACTACTACTACATATACCAACTCGATCAAACTCAAATGAATTAACAAAATGTTCATACACACGTGTGTTTAACCTATGCGATCATATTATTCACTTTTATGTAAGCTTGCATAATGTTTGCCGATGTTTGAATTCCACATACTTGTGTTGTTTTACGAATTATTGTTCATCGCAAAAGGAGCATCCCAAATGTACGTTCAACGTCTTTACGTGTCCCCACTTAAAATTTGACAAACAACTTGTCCTTAACATTTACGAGGAAAAGTGATAGATTTGATAAAAGTGGCCCACATTTTATCTATTATACCATCAGTAAAATAGTAACGCATGTTATATCGACGACTGTTCACTTCAAATTGAACACGTGACCCAATTCCGTTATATAAACTATCAAACATCGAATAATGGTAGAGGATGTTTAGGTCATTATATCAACATGGAACATCAAAAATGCATGCCATATCCATAAGACTCATGATCCAATAGTCTCGAGTATTACTAATGGAGAGCCACCATGTCAGTAATGCTAGTCTTGTCATGCCACCAAATAATTTTTCCACTCCCAATACACACAATCTATACTCTCAATCATGTATAAGAAAATCACGAAGACAACTTGTGTGTAACAACCTCTGTAAGTCTGTTGTCGTAGCACGTCGTAAATATTATTTGTCAAAGCATTGAATGATTGCTTGTGTGAACTTGGCAACACATTGCCCAGTGATAATCTCAACAACAAGCAAGTACTCATCAATCACATGAGTAAATATATTGTCTGCTAACACTTGAATCGCGACTGTACATTTTTGTAATGTTGATAATCCCATATTTCTGCATGCATAAGACGTTGTTGGAAGTAAGAAATTGCCTTGAGTGCTTGAATACATTAGCATGCATTCTGAATATCTGTTTAAAGATTCTCTCGTCATAGGTAATTTTTGGCAAAATAATCCTCAACCGATCTTTTATGACCTTGTTCACATTTTTTGTATATGAATAAATGCTTCTTATTTCTTGTAGGAGCTTGTTCTTTATTAATTATCATTTTTTGTGCTTCATTATATATTGTTTGCGGAATGATTTTAGTAAGTAATTCATGAAATTATTCATCAGAAAAATGTAAAGAGAAGTAACAATGTCTCATTCTTAATTTATATTAAAATTAAAAAATGATACTCTATAATATGAAATAATATTTGAAGTTTTAAAAACCGATAAATATGTGAAAATTCATTGTACATATTACTCCATTATATAAAAATAAAATCTTCATAATTCTACAATAATCAGTGCATTGGATGCTTTATTTCTCCATTACTCCATTAATCGAAGTAAAGACAAAGATATGTTAAATGAGCATTTGTAAGTTTTTAATTAAAATTAGGACTCTATTAAAAAAATGATAATCATATAAGACATTATACAGAAGATGAACCCTCGTGTTACATACAATTTCATGGCAGATATCTCCAATGAAAGGACAATGGGTGAACCTGAGTAACATTTGCACTAATTATTTTTAAATTGCAATAAGATATTCATATTTATGAATAAATATAACTTAAAGTATCTTGTAATTTATTTTGTTGTAAGAAAATAATGGGTGGACCTCAATCGTATATAACCTTTTTCTAATCCTAAGTAATATCTACATATCTATTTTAAAGGAGATACCCAAATGGAAGATACAACACCTAGTTTCCTTATATGATACCTAAATAATACTACTTCTATTATCAGATAAACTCGTATTTGAGATAAGAAGAGATATCTTTATCACTAAGTTAGCCACATATAAATTATTTTAAATTATAGTCAAATATTTTTATTGCTATATAACAATTTAAACTATCTACGGTTTTATTTCATTAATTAAATTTAGTTTCTTATAGTTTATTTAAAAGAATTAAACTAATATTTACGGAACAAAGGTTTTCACATTGAGAACACCTACAAGGTGGACCGATGCTCGGCGCGAGAACGTTCGTGCATTGTGGCTTGCCAAATCAGTGATATGACAACAATCGGGTGACCGACTCTGATAGCAGACATCCCAGGCGTCCGTTCCGATCGTGACTAAAAAAAACAAAGCTTTTCACTCACTAATAAGTCATTATACTTCCTCCATCAAATCAAGCCAAGTGGTGCAATTTTAATTCATTTTCTTCATTTTTTTTGTTGAGCACATAATTTTTTACTCACAGCTACAAAAAAAAAAACAGAAGAAAAAATATAAATTTATTATTTTCTTATTCTGTATAAATATAAATAGAGACCCATATTGCATATGTTTCACAAATTTCAGATTTTTCTTATATCTCCTTAAATCATCATATAAACATTATGTTAGAACAAAATAAGCTCAAGTATTTGTAGAAGATGATGAATACAAATACTCAAAACTTTTCAATTTTAAAACACTTTGTTAATCACTGATGGAAATAGCTACACTATCAGAAAAACTATAACGACTTTAAAATGAAAACACAAGCATTCAAGTTAAAATAATTGTATTAAAACTTGAGGTTTTTCTAGAAATCTGGTTAATCACAAATGTGATTAATCAACTACAAATACTGTAACGAGTTACAGCTTCTCTTTCACACTCACTAGCTACAATACTTCTTTGAATATTTTCTCTCAAAAATGTTTCAAAACTTCTCTAGTGTTTGTGTGCTTCTAAGTGTTGGTTGATCCGTTTGATTTTTTGTGTAATGAGAACTCTTTTGCATATATATAAGATTAGTAGTTGAACCCGCGTGATTAGACGTGTTGCTCTTTTCAACTTAGCCGCATATATGTCACATCGATGTCCTTTTGGAATGATGTGTCAGACTACTGTTACTTTTGTTGCTTCTTTTTCTTCCCCCGATCTGCGTGCATTTAATGATCGAGAGTTGTCATTAGACCACCAAACTTCAAGAAATATCTTTCCAGTTTATATCTCTTGCTTCTGTAACAAGCTTCATTGATTTGCGTGTAAGTCCTGATGACGAGTGTATGCAATCAAAACTGTCCACTGACGACAAGCCCCGATGTGAACTTAATCAGTGCTTCTGGATCTTCTGATGACAAGTACTGTCTAAGACTCGATCAGTGTTTCAAACTTCACTTAAGTTATCCAGGTGCTTCTTGATCCCCTGACGTTAAGACTCAGAGCATTCACTGATAGCTTCCACTGATGCAGTGTTGAGCATTCCCCCTGACGGGTTAGCTTGACACTGTCATACCCTGATGTATTCCCCTAATAGGTTGGCATGTCATTGTCATGCCCTGACGCGTTCCCCCTAATGAGTTTGGCTTGCCACTACCATACCTTGACGGGTTGGCCTGCCTTTGTCATCCCCTAATGGGTTCCCCTGATGGTTTTAATCACTGAAGGTACCTGATGAGTTTGGCTTGCCACTACCATACCCTGACAGGTTGGCCTGCCTTTGTCATCCCCTGATGGTTTTAATTACTGAAGGTTTGTTGATTTTGTTTGGAGTGTTTAATGTGCGGAATACTTAAGTATCTTTGAGTAACAACAGACATCCCTCTTCACTATCAAGTCCTTTAGAAGTTTCAATTGATGACTTGCCTAGTGTTAAATACTTCATTCACTGATGACTAAATTGATCATCAGTGGATGCAAAATGTGTGCAAACACTTAGATTTATAGAATACCATGAGTATGTACAAACGCACAACCAAAACTATACTCATCATCATTTATAACTAACACATTCCTTAACTTTTTCCTTGAAATCCCTTATTGTTTCATTTTATTTCATTGTTAACATAATAAAATATAGTTATTAACTCAAAAATATTGAAGGCGCTAATATTTTAATTATTACTGAAATGTGCAAAATAAAAAATCAATTATAATAGTTGGCATATTAAATCATATAAATAACGAGCTGGTTTAGATCGATACGAAATTCATAATTACATTTGTTCACTTATTTACAACTAAAAATAATGGTATTAAATATAAATTGAATATGATATAGAGGTGAAGGTGAAAAGTGAACAGGAATACTGAAAAAACATTAAATTAGTGAAATATTGAATTGACAAAAGATGATTTTTTATTAGAGTTTATAAGTATATAGACAATTTTAAAAGTAGATTGTGAATCGTGGTTACAAGACTATGGTTCAAGAAAAGAGTATATCTTGGTATTCTTATTTATTCTCGAATTCTTTCAGAAAATTATTATAAATGACATGATATAATTTTATTGTGTGAGTTAACACTCTTATTTTAGCTATATTATTTTTAGCTATATTATTTTTACTTTTAGTAATTTTTTGGAGGAATTCGAGAAGTAGTAGGGATACTGTTATGAAATGTTTAATATAAACCTTTTACGTTTTCCACCTCTTAATTTCCTTCATTATGTTTATGATTAATTGTATGACTTTTCATATACATTCTCTTGCCTATAAATAGAGGCATTGTATAATGGTGGTAAAAACAATCAAGTTGAGATATAATATAGAAATAAGATTATCCTCTTTATTTACTTTTGCTTTATTTTATAATACGCTATCAGTACGAGTTTCCTCTAGTCAAATTGCGTTTATTCGAGTAGAAGTATAAGGTTGCTATAATCAAAATTTATTTTTAGAAGAAGTTCTTATGGTTAAATTTGCTAAACTTATGAAGACAATGCAGTACGTATTGCTTAAATCAAAGAAGGATATATTAAAGGTGTCATAATCAAACACATCTCACTAAAAGTTTTCTCAACACATGATCTATAGAAAGATGGTTTGATAAATGTTTGTCAAATTAGGTCAAGTGATAATTTGACAGATCTATTCACAAAATCATTGCCGAGAAAAATTTTTGAACAATTTACACAAAAAATTGATATCTGCCATTTCAAAAATATACATTATAATGAGGGGGAGTATTATACACGTTATATTATTTTTCTTTCACTAAGTTTTATCCCATTGAGTTTTCTTAGTAAAGTTTTAATGAGGCAGCATAACTGATCCAGAAATATCAGTTAATTTAGTCCTAAAGTAACTAATTTATAATTTGTTCTGCAAAACATATTAATTGTGTATAATATAAGGTAAAATGTATAAGGGAGAGTATTATGAAATGTTTAATATAAACTTTTTACTTTCTCCACCTCTTCATTTTCTTCATTACGTTTATGATTAATTGTATGGCTTTTCATATACATTCTATTGTCTATAAATAGAGGTATTATAGAATAATGATAAAAATAATTAAATTGAGATATAATATAAAAATAAGATGAATTTTTCTCTTTACTTTTACTTTATTTTATAATAGATACAAATATTTATAGTAAACAAAAATCTGATTTAACATTTGGTGAACGTTTGACACCGCTAATGGCCCAAAAGTACTAGCGTACACCACTTAAAAAAAGGGGAAAAAAATTAAGTAATTTAGAATACAAAACCCTAGTTCCCGCCAAACCAGTTGGCGCCAGCCGCAAGATCTACTTTCGATTTAATCTCGCTATTCGCTACCAACATTTCCCCTCAGCTACCGTTCTCTCTATCGCTCTCTCTCTCTATGTATGTATGCAGGTATACCTGTTCGGCGAAGGACTCGAGGTTGCGGTACAAGGTCAGTAAAATGTGATTTTGTTGATTCGAAGTTAGATTTTGGTATAGATGTTGTAGAAATTGGTAAAAGAAGCAAAAATCCGTAAATCTAAGTCGATTGTCATTGAAAGATGAACATTTTGCTTCACTTCTGCTGCTGTAGGTGTGTATTCGTAAATTTCACTTCGTTTACGTAAATCCGAAATTTAGATGTTAGGGTTTCTGAATTATGCCTAATCGGTTATTTTTATCCTTTGATTTGGCAGAATGGAAGTAGATTGTCCACATCTGAATCTGAATTAGTTTTCTTGTTGAATTTGATCGGTATCTGATTTGTTGGTCCAGTGATTAGACGAATGTTTGATACTTTCATTTATAGCTGCTTATTGAAGGGAATTTTCTGTTAATTGGCATTACAGGATAATTATGGTTATTATATGGAGTATTTTTTTTTTTTGAAAGTATGGATCCTTGATATGTCTTCTTTGAGAGGGTTTTTTGGTGTAAGTTTGAAATAACAAATTTGTATTTGAGGATTGAGAATTTTTAAGGTCTCCTTAAACAACAACTGTATCTTTCAACATTCAAAGTTCATAGTCATAGTTTGATAGATGACACGGGATGCATAGCTCAAAATAGTAAACTGGCAGCTGGAACTGTTTCATTTCAACCTTTGAATTTTTGAAAGAATTTATGTTACATCCTCACACTCATAAAAATCCAAAAAAAACCTCAGTGTAGTCTACAGACCTCAACTGGCAATTCTTGTGTTGGTCTGGGTGTTGCGAAACTGATGAATGTTCCTGGCCATTGAGAACCTCAATTGATGAGAAATCCGTTGGGGTGTGGCATCTGGGGCATCCCAGTGGATTTTTTGTGGGACCGGGTTTCCTTGGTGGTACTTCGATGGCAAGAATTGTAATTTTTATGTCTGAAATATTTTGTAATGGGGCGCTTCATGATCTATTATTATTTAATATTAATGTTTGAAGTTTTAAACTTGGAGTCGTAAACCCTGTAACCCATGTACTATGTGCTATTATACTATTAAAAACTAATGTTGGATACTTCTAGTGTCAAACTTTTATTCTTTATGATGGTATTAAAACTAAACTGGATGCTTGTAATTTTTAGTTTTGTTATTTTGTTATTTTATGTCTATATAATAATTACTACGTGAACTTGTGAAGTATCCCCGCTGCACCCAAGTCCCCAGTTTTTGAAATTTACTAGTTCTTCTGTCTCTGTGTCCCGACTTCTAGACCCAAATCCTTGCTTCTTAAACTTTAATTAAGTAGCCAAAGCCCTTTTTTCCCTCTTTTGTTATAAAATCACAATTAAATATTGATTCTTGCGGCAAGGTTTTGAGTAAATACAAAATTTCAGCTATGCTGATTATTATGTCTTCAAAATATTGAGGGGCATGATTATGCTACCAGGGTGATGCGGTGATGTCATGCTTGTGAGACAATACAGATGACAATTTCATGATGCAGGTTAAGTTTGTAAAGGGTCATTCAAAAAAGTAAGCAACTGAATCAGAAGGAAAAACTTGTATAAAGTGCAGTGATAATAGTTGAGATGGAACTTATTTCATCCACTTATTCTTAAGTGTCTAGTGTCCATTGTTCATTATATTTGTTGTTTTCGTAAACTTCAGTTCTTTTGGTGAGGTGTTGTTTTGATTTAGGGAGTTTTTATTTGTTTATTTTTTCCCTGGGTGTGATTTCTTATTAACTACCAATGAATGTCCATTTCAGAACCTTACATTTAGGTTGCTTTCTTTTTTCCTTATTTGCTTATACTTTTTGTCTCTTGTATTTTGTGCTCTTATACACATAAGATAGAAGATGCAGTTTTCTCTGTAAGACAGGGATAGTGAATAGGCTATTTTTACCGTTTGTAGGCAATTATGGTGAAATGTTTGGTTTTGCACAAAATAATTTACTCGCATGTATGAATGTAAATGATCAAAGATTTATCCAGAACTAAAAATTATGCTGATAACCTTGTTCTTTATTTTTATTTGTGTACTGTCCAGAAATTGTTTTGTTATATGCTATAAAATAGGACTAACAATTCCTCTTTAATATTACTGATCAGAGTTTGTGAAGTTGAACCTGATTTCTGTTGTGCTGGAGCATTTGTCAGATAGAGCTGGGGAGGAATAGTCAACTGTTTATAAGCAAACCTTTTAGATAATGGAGCTGCGCCGTTGTGGTACTTCACACTTCATTAATGTCATAAGGGGTGGTCTGGTTATTAAGGTATGTAATATAGATTCTCGTAGAAGACTGGGTTTGATGTTCAAGAAATTAGAAGATATCTATGAAGCCGACTTTACCAGAAATCTTGACAGGTCATCGGTTTTTAAATTGCAAAATGGGTGTAAAAATGGGGGGGTAATTGACCATAACATTGAAAGTCCATGCCTGCCCATGGCAGAAAGACTAACAAGCGAAGGAGACCAAGAAGTTGATATTTCGAATTACAGTGGCAATAGTGATGAGATAAACAGTGACTCTGATGATTTCTTGCTTGGGGAAATGACACTGAAGCAGCTTAAGAAGAGGTGCAAAACAAAGAAAAGGAAAATTTCAGATTTTTTTGGTTCGAGTTCACAGCAAGAGTTCACAGAGGTTAAGCCAGAGATAGATGAAGATGATCTCGAGACACCCCTCAGCAGTTGGAAGTCCAAGCTTTCCAAGAATGCAAAGTCTAAAAAGAAGGATACCAAGAGAAGCACTTCCCTAACTTCCACACATGCTCTTTCAATTAAAACTGAGCAGATTTTGTTTGCTGAAGATTTCCAACAATCAACTGATATTTCGGTACCTATTGCTCTTAAAGTTGAGCTTCCTGGACTTGACTATCCAGAATATGAGATCATTAATCCTGTGGCTGGTCTTTTCCCCATTTTTGATGAGCACATAATATCTTTTGATATGAACCCCAGGAAGCTCCTTCAAACTGATGGTACTGTGTTACGGAACGAGGAAACGCTGTCATTAACAGAAAATTTTGATACATGTGTAAACGAAATTTCTTATAGTCAATTGGATGATGTTGACCCTCCCCCTCTTCTTCTTCCATTTAGTGGGGAGAACATAGAGTTGGATACTCTGGAAACAAGTCGAATTTGTTCTTTTTCCCCCGTATTGGAATTGTTTGAAGAAGCAAATACTAAACAGTCACTAGATAGTCAAAGCTTTCAGCAGATAGATAGTTCTTTAGGTTCTCATCCTTGCTCAACTCCTTTGATGGAGAGTGATGCACCAACAATTGAGGACAAACAAAAACATGACACTGCTGACACGGCAATAAATATTTTAGAGGCTGATACTCATCCAACTGTCATGGAGGAGGTTAATTCTCCAAACGAGGAGAAACAGTTGCCAATTTTTGTTGCTGCTAATGACAATTTAGCATCAGAGACCAACAACTATCATGATGCGGAGTGGTCGCAACCTCCTGAGAGGCTTCCCTCAGCAAGAAAGGTATTTCTGTGTAATATGGATTTAATTTGTTTATTCTTTACTTCCTAGTCTTAAGTTTATTATGATTATCTGATTTTTGTTAACTTTCAAGTGTTTCTATTTCAGACAATTTCTCCATCTTCTCAGGAGAAGCTATGTTTGGCTATGAATTCTGTGGAATTTTGTGACGATAGGGACAATTACAGTACGTTCATACCTAACATATATTTGAAAAGTTTCACACAATAAATGCGTTGCTTCAAAACCCTGTTACCAAGTATTCTTCTTTGTAATTGGCATGTCTTGTCTCTAATTTTTTCAGAATGCAAAGGGAAGCTGTTGTTTGGAAAACAACTTGAGAATACTGCTCTGCTAGCAACATCAGACAGTGACAATATCAAATCATCTTTAAAAGGTGAAGTGCTCGAGCAGATGACTCTAACAGAAGCAATTGTTAGCCCCAAAAAAATCCTTAAGAAACCAAAGCACAATAAGAAAAGTTCTCTGCCGAGAAAAGGTTCTCCGCGTAAAAGCTGTCTTGAGGGTCCTCATCTTTCTCGTTCACTTCCTCGTTTTAGCACCAGATGCACCTCCATTGAAGGCTGTTATGAAAGTGCTATTGCATTTTCACAGCGACAGATGCAGGACATAGAGTCTCTAGCAACGAAGCTCATGGCTGAATTGAAGTCCATGAAGAGCATTGTAGAAGAAAAGGTGCTCTATGAGGCACTCCGAAGTACATCTTTGAAAAACGACGCAGAGGAGGTATGTAGGTTTGAAAACATACTTGCTGTTTTTGTTAAAAGCTTTAGTTATGTCATGCATGTAAGTTATGCTTGCCATTGAATGCATTCTAATTCTGCAGCAATGTGATGCTTTATGCAAAGAACTTTCCGTTGTTTGTTGACAAACAATATTAACATTTTTTTCAATTAAAAAAGGAACAGGTTAAATTCTAAACAAATTTAACTTGCACATAATTTATTATGATGGTCAATCACTTGGTCAAAGTATTTATCTTTTCTCATCTGCACAGTATCTATTCTCTCAATGAAAATTTCTGGCTTATATGGGTATTACCTTACTATATGTTTTGTTTCTTCTAAGATTTTAGTTGCTTCCAGAACTGGTTTGGATATTAGATTTATAAAGTGATCCTATGGTGATAAATCTTATAATTTTTTATTCGAATTTCACTCTTGCTGTTTCTTGCATAATGTAGCCATAACATTCTACATTTGCATTCTACATATATAGTTCTAAATCAATCAGCAAAACTAAGTTTTTCATCAGAGCTATAGCATTCTACAATTTTCCAACGGAGCATTCTTTCACCCTCTTAGATTATTTCACTCCTAACACTTTACAGCTCTTTAAATCTTCATGTTTATTTTTTGTCACTCGCATCCTTGTATGGATGTATGGCAGTTCATATTGTACTTGAATTCTGTATCAGTAATGCAGGATTATGTACTTATCTATTCTTTGTTTCATCACGTAATTTGACATTCTCTCATTATGGTCAAATATGACTTCACAGGTAAAGATGGCTATTAAGAATGCGACAAAACTTGAAGAAACAACAAAAAGGTGGCTATCCATGATGGCTAGAGATTGCAACCGTTTCTGTAAAATCATGGTTTGTATATCATTCTACATTCCAAACATATGGATAAAGACACAACCATCATTATGTTGTGTTTGGTTTGATGAAATGAAATGATATAGGAATTGAATGAATTTTACACTATTTGCTAGTTCATTTATGTGTAATGGTCATTCCTTCTTTCATTCAGTTTCACAAATTCATGTGTATTTCTAAACTCACCCTCTAAGATTAAGATTATCCATTCCATCACAATCACAAATTTACACAATTTACTATTTCTTCATTCTCATATTCTCCTCGTAATTTTTGTGATTCTTGTCTTCTACCTCTATTTTTTGTCTTATCCACCCATTCCATTCCCACGTCATTCCATTCCATCCAACCAAACACAATCTGAGTGTAAAATCAGTAAATAATTAATATCATGGTATATCATATGGCATCATCTCAACTTCTGATTCTTTTTTTCTTGTTCAATTCTCCAAAACAGAGATTGACTGAAGACGGCTCTGTTGCCACAGAAAATGTAACCCAGAACCAAAAGGAGAGAAAGAAAATTTCATTCGCTGATGAAGCTGGTGGGATGCTCTGTCATGTCAAAGTTTTTGAGAATGACTTGTCTTCGGTGGAACATAAGAGTAATAATCAGAAAATGGTAGCTAAAGAATGTTAAGCATTTGCTCCTTGTATATTACATTCTTGGCATTACATGCTGCTTTGAATAGTAAAATGGGTTCCTGATTGGAATTCTGCCACAGGTAAGAAGGGATTATTTTATTTTCATTTTTGTGGTAGGGGCGAGAGGAATTTGGTGTCAAAACTGTATGGTGAGTGTTGCCATAGCTCATAACTTTTCCTTTTTCTGGTTGTGAAGTGGAAGATTCAGTTTGCACCAGTGTAGAAGATTCAGCCTGGAGACGAGTGATTAAACCAATGTATGGCTTTTATGTTCAGCTGCTTTGAACTTGGTAATAAATATACAGAAAACACAATGTTGTTGGCCTAGTTTTGTCAAAATTCAAATTATGAATCACATGGGAAATTTATTTATTTTTTAGTTTGAATACACTTAGACATATAATCATGTCAACTGTACTTTCTAATTAGAAGTTCATCAGGAAGTTTGGTATTCATATTAGCTGCAGAATAATAAAAGGCATCTCCTTTTTTTTGTGTGGGGGGTGGGGGTGGGTGGAGGTTGGGGGAAGGGGGAGGTGCAAGGTGGCAGGGGCAATGTGTATATGTTTTCAGTTGGTCCTCTATTGGTTGGGTTGTAGGTGTTTTTTTGGAGTCAAGTGCAGCCATTCGATCTGCTTAACTCTATGTTGACGGGTCCTGCAGTTTTTGCTGCATCAGTTTGAGTTGTGCAAGTCTTGTTGCCCGAAGGAAGGTCTTTTGATGTGATTTGCTGTAACTCTGCAAGTTTTCATTGTTCTTTTAGCAGAAAGTTTGTTATGCAGTTGGGTAGATGCCTTTGGTTTCCTATCCTTTTTAAGGGTTTTTCTTAATTCTTTTTCCAGATCCTTTTGAGTTTATGTTGATATTGTATTCTGCCTAGTCTATTCCCTTTTGGATTGTGATTTACTTTCAGGATTAAAACGCTCTTTGCCTTTTGGCCAAACAAGAAAAAGAAAAGAAAAGAGAATGATATTCAGTGGTAGCAGCAGCGCTTCAATGATCATATTTTCTTTTTCATATTGGGACTATTTTTGTACTTCACAATATAAGTTCTGTGATGCTTGAAAATGCAGTGCATTAGAAAATTTAATGATTGTGTATGTCTCTGTCTGCAGTCTAGGCCAGAACAATGGAAGTTAGGTCTAATTGGAGGCTGCAATTTCACGGATTGGAATTGCGATATATAGTGATAAGATGATCTGCAGTTAGTTTCAAGAGCTATACCAAAGCTTGCAACAAGTTCAAAGTTCATAGTCCGTTTGTGTGGGCGTGGGGGTGGGGGTGGGAGGGGGGGATTACACAAGGGGCCTAAGACTGAAGAGACTTGCAGCAAAACGAGCTGTCAATCTTCCTAGGAAATCATCTCACAGCAAATTACATAAATCTAAATATCTACTTGAGTTAGATCGGAAAAACAATCCACGCATATTCCCCATCCCGAGTACACGTTGCACTTAAATTATCCAATTTTTGTCAATAAAATCATGTATTAAATATTGTTCTAAAGGGATTCTTATCCTGAATATTAGTCCATGCTTATTCCTGATAGACTGAACAAGTTATGAGAGAGTCCATCTCCATGATAACCATGGTAATTCGTAATGCGGAAGTAGATGTCCCATTTTTCATAATCTTCTCCACTAATTTTTGATATTTTTCACAATTCCAAAGCAAAATAATAATAAACAACAGAACTAAACAAAAGCACAACCCATATAGGCAAGCATATATCTTTACAAGCTCGATCATACTAGCTTGAAAATAGTACAAGCACCTCTAAATTCCAGGATAATCAAACCAATTAATTAATTTAATAATTACAGACAAATAGAATTAAGGCCGGAATGATTTTCTGCCTTGTCAGTACCTTCTTGATCAACCTGAACAAACAGAAAACCACCCCAAGGATTTACATAAACATTACCTCCCAAATCTCAGAAAATGCCTCGACAATAACTGCATGGTGATGCCTCGAATTAAGAGACAGAAAACACTGCAACAGCTGCTCCAAATCCTTAGCTTCAAACATCTGTTTCTCCAGAATCATTTCAGTCATTGACCTCTTAAAATCCTCATAAGGGTTCTCCGAATTCGTCACCACCGCAAAACTCTCATTCACCTTCCCCTCCACCACACACCCCATCGACATCAGCTTCCTGAACACTGACGGCCCTTTCCTCACCGGCGACTCACCACCACCACCACCACTTCTCCAACTATTCGAAACATAATGCTGCAACCTCCTACACTTAACATTACCACTCGTGTTATTTTTCCTCCAAGTAGTAGTACTAGTACTAATCACGGAATTAGTAAAGTCACAAGATGAATCTAGATTCTCGGAAGATGATATCAGGCTCTCAAAATCTTCATCACTGCTAAACCAACCGCTTTCACCGGATGAAATGCTGCTTCCTGTTGATCTCTTTCTTCTCTTTGTCTCTGTCTTTCGGGGTTTTGAAGGCGTAACACACCACGCCTTATTGTTGTTGTTGTAGTTCTCGTCGTTAGACTCAAAGGCAGCAGCAGGGGAGTTACACATCTTGTGAGGACTGTTGCATTCAATGGTACTGGCAAAGCTGAATGACTGACTGAGTTTGGATTGAAGGTTTGGGGTTGGGGGTGGTGGGTCGGGGAATGAGGGGTATGAGATTTCCAAGGTTTTGGGGTTTATGGGAGAGAAGAAAGATTTAGGAGTTTTTGATGTACGAGAATTAGTGGTTTGGTTGGAAGATCGGCATAATTGGATTAATGATGGCAGATTCATCAATCTCAGTTTAAATCGTTTGGTTCTTACTGCAGCCATTGATTTCAGGTATAGAGTTCTGTTTGAATTAATTGATCACGAGAAAGAAAAAAAAAATCAAATATATGTTTAGTATATGTATGTATAAGTAATATGGTACAAGGAATGTGTTATATATATATATGGAGGAGGGGTGGGGTGGGGGTGGGGGTTGGTGCAAGAGAATTGGAGCAAGCCGGCTGGTGTGTATACTGTATTGGGCAAGGGCATGTTCAACGCCGCCTCAACAGTTGGCACTTGCATTTTAATAATGTAAGAGTAGAATGAAATTATGACTGTATAATTTTTTTAAAAGAATACAACATGAATTGGCTTCTAAGAATTTATTCCTGTGACTCAAAATACTGCAACTTGTAATTATGAATAGGTCTCATTCTTGTCTCTCTCTTTCAACTATGAATAGCTCCTGCTACTTCAGCTCAAGAAGCTGGCATATATATAATTCTGTCCCTCTCTTCACTATAATAGGTGACTCCTGCTACTTCAGCTTAAGAAGCTGGCATATACAATGATTTACCACAATATTATGAATACTCGGTGGTTCGGGTGGTAAGAAGTTTGTAAGTAATGTCTTGAGTTTGAGCCTTGTGAACGGAGAAATGAGAACCGGGATAACTTTCTTCTGTATGGAGTCCGATCCAGTTTGAATCCAGATTAATCAGAGTCCAAATGAACTATCGGATACAAGATGGTTTAACAAAAATAAATAAATAAATTACCACAATATTATCTGATTCATCTCATCGCCTGATTGATATATGCAATTTTCTTAGGATGTCCTAACCTAAGGAAAACGCGGTCTAACGAAGAGGGTAATATACAATCTATTTTCCAGTCTGCTGCAACTGCTAAAAAGGAACATGCATCATGGTCCGAGAAGATAATACAGACATTGTATTACAATTGACACAATACAGCCGAACTCTCAACTTTCCTTTCTAGTTCTTCAAGTGTTGTGTACATGTTACAAAACTTTATTTACCAAATAGGATGGTAAAAGTGCAAAAATTCAATTTTGCATGTTGTTAGCAAAAAGTATATCAAGATATGTTCAACTCTTATAAAATTCAATTTTATAGTTTCTCCTCTTATAAAATTTTCACAACGCGCGTAAAGAGGGCATTTCCACAGTATCAGAATTAGCACATAAATAGATCCAAAACCCTCAAAAGTCGCATTTGAGCTTAGTTTATTTTCATACATTGGCCTTCGCACAAGAAGAAAATTTTAAAAGCCAAAAGAAAAGAAAATGAAAGATATATGGAGTTAATTACTGAAAGCCAAAAATAAAAATTAAAAATGCAACCAGCTTCCAAGAACATGCATGAATAAATCCATACTTCCTCTTATGAAAAACAAAAAGGCATCAACTAGCGTTTGCTTGTTTTGTCCGGGCTTTGATCGATCTATGAAAGTGGACTGTAAGTTTTATTCTTGTTTCTTTTTCCAATAACGATTTTCTTGACTTCAAAATTTTGTAGGCGCGTATGTCCCTATTCGAATTTATATATGTACTATTTAAATGTAAAAATATTTTATTCGAAATTGTACTACTTAAATACATGTACATATAAAATCTGTAAGCTCGTATTTGTCACTCTTTAGCTACTCGAAGTACTTCTCATTTTACAATAAAAGATGCATTAAATATTATTAACATACACATAAAACTAGGGCGTAATTGAATCAAATTATTTTGTACTTGACTCGGTTCGACTCGAATAATTAATCGAGTCGAGTTCGATCAATTTTTTTTGCTCGTTATTTTATCGAGTCAAGCCGAGTATTTAAGATGCTCAACTCGACTCGACTCGATTACTCGTTTAAAAAGTTACTTGATTCGACTGATTTTAATACTCAAAATAATTTTATATTATTCTAAAAGTTTTGTTCATATAAACTAACAAAATACTCCACTTGAACACTTATTAGTTGAAATCACTAAATACTAGAAAATACTTAGAAATTCAAAAATGTTAGACTTATTTGAACTATTCATGAACAACTTGATAAATTTTGATCGAGTTGGATCATAAACTATTATATTAAAAAATTATTCTACTTAATTCGTACTAGATAATTTTCTTGTCGAATCATCCTGAAACAAGCAATACTCAATTTAATTCGAGTCAATTATAACCCTACATAAAACAGAAGTGGCTAGCCTCGTCTAAGCAAAAGATTATAAAATTGAGAAAGAACTTATGTAGATCTTTAAGTGCCTGAAAATTGAAAAATATAAATAGTAGAAAATTGTCTAACATTCGTTCAATAATTAATTAAATTTAGATAAAAACTCAAGATAAAGATAAAATATTCCCTTAATGTAGTTTCTGGACTAGACCTATTTAATACTCTAGTCTCTAGGCAAGAAAAATAGCTGACCTTGAGAATCTTGCTGTTATAAATTATTCTTAGGCGTGTATATAAAGTGTTTGGTAAGATTAAAAAGTGTAGCCCAAATAAAACGTTCAGATTAGTTTTAATTTTGGATTATTATATATCGTGAGTATAATTATTTTTCAATTTTAACTGAACTTTTTTAAATTAATAAAACTATTGTCAACAAAAATTAGTTCAGTTGGCAACACTTAACACTTAACTGTTATAATATGTAAGTATTGGTGAGAGTTTGAGTTTTGTTAGTCGTGTTAATTGATAATATATAAGTACTACTGTAAGTCATTAAAAAGACTATTAATGTGACATGCCTTGAACTTGAATTGAGAAGTCTCTCGTTGCCTAAATTTTTTGTAACAAAAAATAAATAAATAATTGAATTAGTAACTCTTTTTTTTTTCGGAGAAGTAGCTCACCATCCAAGCCCCCCCATATAGCTTAGAATTTCCGAGCAATTGGAAGCCGCTTTCGATGACGAGGCCGAAGAATTTATATTACGCGATCGTGAAACACCATGAGCAGCAGGATGTTGAGGTCCGAAATTCGAAGTGAAATTTTTGATTTGCCCGTTCCTAGTCGTCATGGGAAAGAAAGGCAGAAATAAGAAAAAGATTATTCCCTTAGAGCTTGTCACACCGAAAAATGCATCTCCAATTATATAATATATATAATAAGGCTATGTGTTGTGCGGCGTAATCAAGTAGCAAGTGGGAAAACTTCATGCATAGAAAATAATTTATGATAGTTCATACCATATTTTAAAGGATATTTTTCTAATTTGATATACAAATTAAAACTTTAGATGTCAAGGACACAAATATTCCAACAAAATCCTAGGATACAAAACTTTTACAAACAATACTTATTTGTGAGCTGTGAACATAAACTATAATTTATACTTTGAAACTAACATATATGATTATTAAAAATGTGATTCGATTAGTTTCAATTTGTTCACTTATCTGTATTTATTTATTTTGTAACCCCTATGTATCATGCTGCAGTTAAAACATCTTTCTTCTTTAGGCATTTCATATTTGGTCCACCTTGTAGTATAATTTCACTTGTTTCAAGTTTTGATTTAGTTGGCGTTACTAAGGTTTCGAGATTAAAGAGTTTCAAGTTGGCGTTACTAAGGTTTCGAGATTAAAGAGTTTCAAGTTCTCATTAAATAGACAATAGTTCAAATTTTGATTCCTTTTCTCTTAGTGAGACTTTCTTCCCCCTAGTTTTTTTTTAAAAAGCAGAAATAATTACGTAGTAAAAAAAATTGTCACCAGCAAGATATATGCAATAAGAGAGTACTAGAGACTTGCTCAACACGGCGGTTTGGCCGTTTTGTTAGAAGCGATTATTTTTAATTATAATTTAATTTTATATTATTTTTTTTCTCAATTTTATAATATTAAATAGAAAATATATATATTTAAAGTGGTCAAATGTTTATACTTTAATAATTTTATAAAAATAAAAGATTAGATGGGGTAATATTATACTACTTATATATTAAATCGTCCGCATATATATCTAATATTTTTTGAAAATTTGTTAGCAATATTTAACAAAATGTAACTCTTCACTTTACTTTGTTTGGTTAGATGGTATTGCAATTTTATTTTTTATGATTGCTTATATATAAAATTAATTACGAATAAAAATATTTCATGTAAGAAAATTTGTTTATTTTATGTTAGATTTGTGGAGGGTTTTATTGTTAAAGATGTCCTCATTTTCTAACTTTTTTCTTTGCTAATTATATTATTTGATTTTTTAATTTTTTTAATTTTATTTTCTCTTGTTACAAATTTTTTAAAAACATTATTTGCAATTAAAGATTTCAAAAATTTTCTAATTATCTAGTAATTCCAAAAGACACATGGGTAAATTATAAAACCGACTATTTAAAAGTTAAAAAATTAATTGAAAGGACATTTAGATAAACGAAAGTCAATTATTTAAAATGAAAAATGATTAAATAGATGCATATAACTCGATCGAATTAACATACTTGGTAAATGTACTAAATCAACTCATCGAATTATTAAACAAATGAGTCTGGACAAACGTAAAGTTGTCTATTAATAATAATATATATTGATTTTTTGTAACTAAATTAAGGAGAATTGCCAATTCGCCATGCAGCTACAACCAAAGGCAATTCACCAATGAAAACTATAGTGTTAATTAATTGGTCCAATTCGCCATGCAGCTACAACCCAAGGCAATGTACCAATGAAAACTATAGTCTTAATTAATTGGTCCTTTTCAACATGTCAATGATAAATCCACAATAATTTTTAAAGCTTTATTTGTTTCTTGTTCTTTTTGTTAATAACAAAACCTCCAATGACCCTAAAATCACCTTAATAATTAATATCCTGACCATTTCGAATGTTGGCAAATAAAATCATAAAGTCTCAATTTCCTCTAAAGACCACTTAATTTCACAACTAAAATCTAAGAAAAATCTTTAAAAAAGAGTACAATTCGTTTATTTTTTCTCTTGAAAATAGAGATCCTAGTTCAAAAGAATCAAAATAGACGGAGGATACAAACAGAGGTATAATTACTAACCAAGGACATTGAAACAAAAATAAATCATAATATGAATTGGTATACCTATGGGGTAACATTCTTTTTTTTTTTTTTCCTTTTTCTTTTTTCCTCAAATGGACAAAAATCAAAATTGAGAAGAGCAGCTTTTCAAGAAAACTTCCATGCGAGAAAATCAAAGTGTAGTTCAGCCGTACTATGGAAGTTTGAAGAATTCTTAATAACAACCAATAGAGAGACTAATTCCCTCACTTTTTTTTATATATATAAAAAAAATAATTTGTTTTCTTTCGTATGATTTTACATAGTCATTTATTTTGTCTTTCATTTTCAATTGGAAATTATGGCACCTTCCTACGTCACAGAATTAGAGAAATTGATTTGCAGATTTCTATTTTGTTGAACACATGTGCTCAAGGACAAGTGTTTCAGGACAAAATGTGGGAAATTGTCATCTTCTATCCTATTGTAATTTGACCACTGGACCTACCTATTTCTTTAGTTTATTTATTGGGCTCACCCGAATAACCAAATATATGTAACTTTCATTTGAACATTTTGATATCACTTTATGTGTGTTTGTTGATACAAATTCAATTTTATGAAATCAATAATATAAGTTTGGAGTTTTGAGAATAAATTAAGTGAAATCAATATGAGTTTTGGCTTCCCAAATCAATTAAAAAAATGATAATGTTTCGCAATTTACTTTAGCGATTGAATAAAAGGCATTTGCAGCAAATATTTTAAATTCTATAAAAGTCGTATTATACGTAGTGAGCAAGAAAAACATATTACATATCCATAAATAGTTCTACACCAATTCCTGCATTTTATGTCTCAAAGTTTGATTATAAGCAAAAAAATCACAAAACAGGGTATCGACTGTGCAGGACAGATAAAGAAAATAAATCATTGTTTTGATCGAAAAATAGTCAAAGGCTTTTTGTAAAATTTTGTGCTACTGGAGTGTAAGAAAAGATAGTGTTTGTGCTACTAAAGTTTGGTTTGTTTTATATTACCATGAATCTTTTATATTGTGCTACCGAATAATTATGATATTGATTTGTTATTTTTATCAATTTTATACTTTCTGTACTTTCTAATAGTGACATATTTGATTCGAATTTATGCAATTATTTTAGTGTGACCTAAAACAATGTAAAAAAATGGAAAGTGTTTGCATTGGATATTACTATTTTACTACAATAATGTGTATTCTATAAATGCTAGAAATGTTAATGGAGTTTAAGAATAATAAAGATCCTAAAATATGCGATAGAGTAAAATTTAACTTATAAAATAGAGAATCAGTTAAGTTGAGAGATGCCGCTGGGGTGAGTAATCTAATATGTGGTACCAAGAATTTTGGAAGAAAAATTAACTGAACTAAATAACTGTTGATAGAGTAAAATTTAACTTATAAAATGGGAGATCAATTAAGATATGTTGAGTTAGATACTGGTAGGAAAAATCGGAGAAAATCTAAGGCAACTCATATATAGCATGCGTCTGATCGGATCTAAATATAAATTATGATTGCGTCTGATCCGATCTAAATACAAATTATGTTTTATCAGAAGATTTTTGTCATAAATTATAAGTTTATAATAATTATTTTAACTAAACTCAATTAAATACGCATTAATTAAACGTCTAAGTTGTCATCATTTGATCTCAAAAAATCAAAATATATTTCTAATTTTAGAACATATGATAATACTATTTTTCCTTATTTTTAATTTATGAATTTGGTTATACTTCTGTCATCATTTTGGAGATGTAATAAATATTTTTTACCACGTCACAAATCCACCATAGTCACAAATAAGAATTCCTCGTTCTCATATCACAAGTGAAGTAGTTAAATTTTTCCCTTAATTTTTTTATATCTTCTTCTATGTTAACTATTCCAATCTTTTTACTCTGATGAATAGCTCTCTTAACTTCTTATGAATGAAATAACAACAAATCATTCTCCATATCTCCTTAGGTGAATGAAGTTATATCGGATCATGTCCCTTCTTCTGATAATGACTCGTTTTACAAGAGACGAATTATAAGAATGTATACATAGACATGTAAAAAAATGATTTTACTTTATCACACGTTATGTTTTATTTTTAGGATGATATCATATTTGGAGGTTTGGTCGTTTGGAATCTTGTTTGAGCGTGAAATTTTAACATGTTCAAAAAAATTGTGTGTTTATTACATTAATATATTAAATATATTTGGGTGTATGTCCGTAGTCAAAATCTATTTTGTATTCAAAGAAAAAAGACAGTTATCTTTTGTGATATGATCTTAGGGAAGAGCAATGATACTAGTGAGGAGCTTGAAACTTGTTTAAAATTTTGTATAGGTTTTCTTGTTCAAGTTGATAAATGATGACCTATTACTTACAACAAAGTAACATAATTTTAAACAAACAATCCTAAACATGTCATCGTTTATAAGAAAATTTTCATGGAACTCATTTCTAATATTTATACTTTTATAAACTTTAAGTAACTTATTATTTCTTTAATATATTAAAATTTAATAATAGCATTGCGTAACTGTATAATATAATATGATTTTTTTATTTTTTGTACTTTTATTCTCATGTATGAACTTCAAAATAAATTGATTCAATTTTTAACTTTTTCAAGGTAATCTTTGATGAGAAGTGTAAAAAACTCAATATATTAAATAGACTCAATAAGTTTTCACAAGAGTTAAAAATATGTTCTAATTTGGGATTGTAACTTAGTGAGTTAGCCTAACAACTAATTTACTAAGTTGTTTTTGTATTTTTTAGACTTATCTCAACTTGTATAATAATCTATAAGAATGAATTTAGTTATAATTATTTTAATTAAATATGTTTAATTAATGATTAAGATTATAATTTATTTAATATAATTAATTAATTATAGATTATTTCAACTTGATCGCATGATTATTTTTTTCAAAATTTTTAATATTATTCAATTAGAGTTGAGAAAAGAATACTAAAAAGTCCAATTGAGAGATGAAAGGTAAAGAGTTCTGCTTGACTTTTTCTCTTTTTGTGAATTATATTAACATTTATTTGTTCATAGTTTCAAAATTCGTGCACAACACGAGTAATTTATTATTATTAATTTAATTATAATTATTTTGTTTGAATAGATTAATGTACTTAATAATTTATATTATACTTAATTTAGTTAGAATTAATTAATTATGGTAAATTACATTGTTATTTGTAATTATCAATTTGATCATAGTTATTTAATCACATAAATTTAATTAATAATTAATTTTATTATGTTATGATTAATTTTATTATAATTTAGCTGGTAACTTCAATCAATATAATTCATAAAAATATATTGTTAATTAATATTATTAATATAAATAGATAGATAGATGGATTGATAGATTTATAAATGAGTCTATTCTTGATCAATTTGCATTGGAATGAAAGAATAAATAGATAAATAAGTATTGACATGATTGACCCAATTTATATAATTAAATATATTAATATTAATAAATAAAATTAATGAGTCACATCAAATGTGTTTTCTTATTCAGAATTAGTAGATTAGTATAGATAATAGATAATAGAATTTTCAAATTATTACATGAAACCATCCCTTTTTTTTAAACTGTCTATTTTAAATAGGTTTATTTCTGGGCCAGTGGGCCTAAATATGTTTAATTCTCTCCGGCTTTCTACCCCTTGCAATCCAACTGACTAGCAAATTGCTCAGAGTCTGTTCAAGATCAACAGATTTAATAAAACTTGCTTGTATTCTACCAAAAAATAAAACCAAAAATCATACTTGCTTATAATAATTTCTAAAAAAAATTAACCTAATTATTTTAACGTACTTGTAGGTTATAATCTGTCGTATATACTTAACAGAAGATTCATATTTAGGTATTTATAGTTAAGAGTAGATAGTCACGTTTGACCTAGTGATTTATTTTATTATCATACCCTTTCTTTTTTCTTTTTTTTTTTTGGTACTTTTCGGATGATATTTGAGTTATTTTGAGTGATCGGACCATATTTTAGTCAAGCCCTTTTGATAACGGTGCTCCCAACAGTGCACTTTACATTTTAAAGATTCGAAATTAAGACTCTTTACACTCGAGCCAATACATTGATATTTCATTATCATACTTATTTATAAGCATTCTTACTATTTGCCTTATATATTATGATAAAAACTCTTTTCTTGTAATTTAGTGTTGAAAATGTGTAAGAAAAATAAAATTTCAAGAACCAAACCCTTTTATTTGCTTTTATTACTTATTCAAATACTTTTTAATTCTAGGACTAATATTTTAAAATTAAGGATGCACAATAGTCAGTTTGATTGATATTTCCTGAAAAAATAATTAAAACGAAAAGTTAGGTTTCAAAACTAACAAAACAATCGTACCATTGATATTTGATTTTTCAGTTTTATATTAGTAATACATTGATTTTAAGATCATTTTTTCTTACAAATTAGAATATATATATATATATATATATATATATATATATATATATATATATA
>CM025782.1:15349956-15375988 GCA_014636745.2 Centella asiatica
TATATATATATATATATATATATATATATATATATATATATATATGTAATCTGTATAAAGTAGAGTCCTTTGAAAGGAAATACGAATATATATTTATTTGTACATATATATATATATATATATATATATATTAATTAAGTGAGACTTGATTAAATATATATATCTAATAAATATAAAATTCGGATTATAATTCTCCTAATTAGATTAGGTTTTGGAATTACTCTATAAAAGACTATATATATGATATATCAGCTATTCTCTCTAACCAACGTTTTACGTAGCCGCTCATAAGAGAGAGACTAGAGTTAAGAGAAATAGAGAAAAGAGATACGGATCATATAGCTAGTACTGTAACTCTTTTTGTTCGAATCGTGAGACGGTTTGTGGGTGTTCGTGTGGATACCGTAGAGACGCTGTCCAGTTGGATTGCGTTAAAGATTTGGAGACGATCAACACCTTCACCAAAACTTTAGATTCGCACAATTAACTGGTAAAATCTTAAACTATCAGTATTATATTGTTTCGTATAGATTCTTGGGTTTGAATTTCGTTTTGTTTTATTTTAATCGTATTTTTCCGTTGCGTTTGATGATACGAAACTCAACAATATGTAGCTATTATCTGACTACAATTACTTAATTTAGTATTGATTGTATAATTAAGTGTATATAATTTTGATTTAGACTAAGGATTAGATGTCTTTTTTTTTTTTTTAGAAATTAATGTTAGAATATAATTGGAATTACAATATTCGAATTAAATCTTTTTATCAAAAGAAGATGCTATTATGTTAATTGATTTATACTTAGACAGTTGAGCGACTTAACCCGATTAAATATCCAGTCAATTTCTTCGTAATACACCATTTATAAAATACTATATGGTTAGTTATAATAAACAAAGTTTAAAGGGTTTGTAACACTTAAAAGGTTTTTCAAGTCAATCTACGATTATCAAGGATCTTTTCGTGCATTATATGCCATATCAAGGAAAATTAATTTTTACACAAAAATTTTGGGTTCTTAAATTAGAGATAAATTTCAATTCATATAATATAAAGAAATGTATTTGAAACACTTATTGAAACACTCAATCTTACTTAAAATTAGAGTTGACTATTATAGATCTAATTTATTTTAGTTTAAAATTATGAGATTTTAAATTTTGATAGTATAAATTTTATTGTCAAAATCTAAAATCTCATAATTTTAAACTGAAATAAACGAGTGAACAAGCCAACGGTGATTTACTTGTGACAAAAACATGCAACGAAGAGATCGCGGTTGATTGGATTGTGGACTATTCGAGGCAATATTTGTTTAGTTTCACTAATTGAGCTGACTTTCCTCGATCAGTTGACAAAATGTTGCCTAATTATAAACTAGTGTGTGTAGCTACTAATTTATATTCAATCTACTTAATTGGAAGCTTCACCTTGAAATATATAAAATTCTAAACGTTTAAACTAAACGTATTTTGGCAGGTCTTCACCAATTATGTACAAATTCAACTCCTTTTGAGTTGTGCTGTCTAAATGTGTCAACGTACCTAAAAAATGATTAGGCGCTCAATAAAAATTCGTAATTTTTCGACCAAAAGTCAATACTCTTAAGAGAACAATCACAATGTCTTGTATTTCTTTCAGAAATGTCAGAGCTTGCTGCATTTTCAAAAATAAAAATAAATAAAAAATAAATAAAAAAATTAGTTTTCTAATTTTGAAACAACTTTTTAATTTTTGATATTTTTTTCAAGTGTTAATAAATGGTCTATCCAACGAGTTTCTACGAATTTTACTGTAACCAGCTTATCTAAAAAAAGTATAGATCGCGATGTACATTTCATGTCATTGGTCGTCCATATGCTAAATGTCTTTTATGAATATGATTATGAGCAATATAAACTATTTCTTCCAAGATATTCCTCCCTAATGATAGGAATGAAATGCAAATAAATATAAGTGGGGGGGGGGGGGGGGGGGGGGAATGGTGACATCGCCCACAACCTTAACAAACGCGGAGTTGAAGTCCATTGAAAAATGAACGTCATTACACATATATATGGTTCAGTCAAACTGAAACTCAATATAACATCGTTCATTATACTAAAATTTATCCCCACCACCAGGCCACCATCCGACTCACCTCACCTACTTTTTGTTCTCTAACGAATTATTGTTGATTTTTTCCCTTCTTTTCAATCAAAATATGGGATTCCTCTTATATATATGCATATAAAACGTAATGTTTCGGTCTTCTTTAATTTTCTCTTCAAATCTTATATGGACATGAAATGAGGAAACGAGAGCTTTTAGTAGTTTGTTATGTTGACACCGAAAAAAAATAAAATAAAGTATAAACGAAAATATAAAATGACTAGAAAAGGAAAAAGAATAAGAGGGTAAAAGGAGAGAATGAGAAAGATATGTTACTTTTGCATAAGGAAAATATAAACTACGTTTCTCATTCTTTCCACAAGTATAATATAATCCCTATAGTTTGATCAATTTATATTTGAATTGTAAACTAATTTTATGTAGTTGAATTATTTATTATTCGAACGAGTTGTCGAACGACATTTGTTCAATGAACAAAAATGTATGCTTATAATACTATAAAACAATCGAATTTAAGTTGAAAATTTGAGAAATATTAATTATATTTTTTTTATATTTACCAAAAATTGAATAAAGAGTTTAACTTAGATATCAACAAAAAGAAAAAAAATTTAAAAATCTAAACAAATTTCTGATGATACATGGGAGTACTATTTAAGTTCATGCTACATTCCAATTTAATGACAATTTATTCGTTTAGATATAGCCCTAAATGTGAATTCTATGAAGAAGAAAGTATCAAGTCAAGGCCAAATTGCGTGGACCGATGTACTCTAAAGTCCCAAAATTGGACAAAAGTACGTGGACCGACCACCAATGTGCTATTAATCCTAAGATGGGACAAAATTACGTGAAACAAATTTTACAACATGCTGGTCCTATTTATTTTATTTTTATTTTTATTTTAAAAAGAGTAGTTTCTAAAATCTATAACTAGGAAAAAAAAATTAAAAACAAAACAAACAAACTAGGTGAGATTAGTGGATTGTTCGTTCGGTTGTATTTGGAGTGGGTGCAATATTCAAATACACTACATTATATTATTGTACAACTATAAGTTTTAAAATATGGTTTATATTGTGTGTGCAACAGATAAATTATTGACTAATGACATAATATTAACCTTTCTTTTTCCTCTAATTATATAGAAAATTAATACTATGACTAATGACATAATATTAACCTTTCTTTTTCCTCTAATTATATAGAAAATTAATACTAAAAAATTCACACACACTACTATTATCATTATCTCCTATTTACCATATAGTTATATCACTTTTATATATTAATCTATTCCAGTATATTTGTGCCATTCTTTGCGATGAAGTGTGTGATGCTGTGAATAAGATTATTAAATTTGAAATATATTTTGTCCCTGTTCACTCTAAAAGTTAGAAAATATGATAACACAAACAAGTAAAGTAAACGTTACTGTCTCTGAAATGAAGGCAGAAAGTACTCCCTCCGGGTTTTTCTTTAAAATTTATTTTAATTGTTGTGTTTGTGGCCTTTTTAGAGTTTAATTATCGTTTTTAATAGCTTTTCTCATATCTAAGGAAGAGTGAAAAAATATTTTTTTACATTACACTTCACATTTCAAGAGAAATATGAGCATTATTTTTCATGTAAATTAAATAAAGATAACGGTATATTACCAATAAATTTAATGTTATTATGTTTGTCGGTGATTGATAGACTTATGTGAATATAAGTGTAAAACCTAGTACTCCAATAAAAAACGGAAGGAGCATCAATTAATTTACAAAGTATTTAATTATTAAAGAAAATTCATTTCAAGCTTCTTATAAATTTTAACTAATAATCTTTTTTGTTATATAAAAGGTCAATGTTTAAAACTGGACGCATTCATTCATATCCCTCATTAATCCATGGATGCATTCATTCATATCCCTCATTAATCCATGGATGCATTCATTCATATCTCTCATTAATCCATTAACAATTGCCTTACACCTACAAAATTTAAAATTCAAACATCTTCATCAACAAAAGACATTAACAAAAGAGATATTCAATGGACGCATTCATTCATATCTAAACCATTAAACCTTACACCTACAAAATTTAAAATTCAAACATTTTCATCAACAAATGACATTAACAAAAGAGATATTCAATGACCTTCATCGATTAAAATAAAATAAAATAGTCAACGATTAATTTAACCAATGATTAGATCTTCTCCAATAAATTGTTAAAATCATTTCATACATCCTTTTCATTCTAAAATTAAAATTTTACTTCTTACTTTACACACGAGAATGATATAAAATATATAATCTCCAATATACAAAAATCAAAAAAAATAAATTGTGCCATGGTTCTGATTTCAAAGAATATTCAGATGATAAAATTAAATTGTTTTAAAAAAGCACTGTATCATTTTAGAATACTCAAGTGTAATTTTGGTTTTTAAGCAAAATAAAATCATTTTAATACCTTTAACGTGAATATTTTCATTCACGTATCTTTAATAAACTTACTAGTAGAGTGGTAAACGGATTGAGATGTTTGTTTGTTTCACTTATATATTTCGTTTGGTCTTAAGAAAATAAATTGATTTCTTTGTCCGTTTATTAATTTGAATTCGTCCCGTTCAAATTTTAATATTCAAGTAACTTTAATGCTCTTTATATTTATAGTATTCATCTCACTTTGATTTGAAATTATGCAACCAAATATGAGAGGTTTGAGAAAAGAACGTCGATGTTTTGCAGTAATTTTTTTAAATGTGATGCAAGTTTACATGCACTTATTATAGGACCTAAATTCTTATTAATAATAATGTAGAAGATATATAATATTTTTCATCAGTTAGGAATATTTATTCAATTTAATTTAGCTCGATAAAAAAAATAAACTTGACCGAAACTCAACATGGTTCAACTCATTTCGCCATTTCGGTTCGGTACCAGTTAATAGTTATTTCCTCCGTTCAACGAAAATAACAATATTTAGATTTTTAAAAATTATTAATTTTATATTTTTGATCAATAATTAAATATACAAATAATATATTTTTCTAATAAAATTTGTTATAAATTTATAAGTTATGACAAAATTTATAAGTATATAATTAAAATAAATTTAATTTATAATAAAATAACAAAAAAAAATTGAAATGTAACTTTTTTTAGAATAATTTTATTTTCTATAAATATAACTCCCGTTAAAAATAACGGAGCAGTAGTTATTACCATCCCCTGCAGTAGTCTATGTTTGCCTTTCAGGCCTTGATGTTTTAAGTACTGACGGTGTGTTTTGTGACTACTAAGTACTTACTACTGTATACATATGAAGAAAGGACCCCACCACCACTCCGCCTCAGACAGCTCATATTTATACACACACACTACACATATATATATATATATATATATATATATAAACTCCATTGCTCGACAATGTAATGAATGAAGCCAAAGAATTAAAACTCCACAACCAAATATATACATAGTAGTACACCACACCAGTAAGTCAGTAATAGTCTCATCTCCACCTTCATTTCCATCTCATCTCTCAAATAAATACACAAACTCCTTCCACCCCTACCCCTACCCCACGCCACCCCACCCCACCCCACCCAAATCATAAATACTGCTCCTACAACATCCTCATCCCAATCTGTGAAACCAGAATTCTGCAGAAGATGAAGAAAGCATTTGAAGAAGAGAAGGAATTATTATACTCAAAATCAGCCACCTCCTTAATTCTCAAAAAAGAGGGTTCCTCCTGCTCCTCTGAAAATATTTACAGTAATATTTATAATCAAAGTAATGGCAGTAGTCTATTCGGGCGAACCCGATACAAATTCTGGGCTTTGTTTGTCATTCTATTACTTGCCTTCTGGTCTATGTTCACCGGCTCCGTCACTCTTAAATGGTCCTCCGCCGGAAACCTTAACCCTCTCGACGATTTCGACTCTCCTCTTCACTCCGACCTCGATATACTCGTTAGTACTAATTTATTTCCCTTACTCATTTTCATGTATCATTTCAATAAGAATTTATTGAAATCATATATAACAAATTTATGTATGATTTCAAAAAATCCTGTCTCTTCGATTCTAATTGTGTGCTGGGATTATTATATACGTGTAGGAAGTGGAGGAAAGGGAGAAAGTGGTGAGACATATGTGGGATGTGTATACTCACAGTAGAACAATCAGGTTGCCCAAATTCTGGCAACATGCTTTTGAAGCTGCTTATGAGGACTTGACCAGTGATCTTCCGTCGGTTAGAGACGCCGCCGTTTCTGAGATTGCTAAGATGTCCTTGCTTTCTCTTGACCTTATTTCTGATCCTCCTCCTCAATCCAAATCTACTTCCAGGTGAACACACTCTCATATCCGGCCTGAAATGAATTGACCAGAAATGTTGTTCAAATTTACTACTACTTCAATTGTGTCAATTGAATTGGTCTGAAATGTTGTTCAGATTTCGTGTTACTAGGTTCTATTGATTTGATTGTATTGTTGATATTATATTTGTGCCAATATTTCATATATACTGTGGGTGATTTTTGTGTAATTTATAATCTAGGAACAACATATTGTGCTCATTGTTAAAATTTAGGTCAAATTGGTGTTAAATTCAATTCTTACCTCTGAAAGTTTGTTAATTCCCTTCTTGATAAAGCTTGATTTTCATGACTACTTGTAAATTTGTAATTCTCAGGAAATCAAAAAAACTGACCAAAACATATTTATTTGTGTTACACACACCCTTAACACGAGGCAATTGCATTCCTAGAGGCAGGGGTGCCTAAGTGGTGGAACCAGTTTATGAAGTGCATATTTATTAATTCTTTTTAGAAAATGAAGAATTAATAAAAGAATTAAGATTCTGATAACTTTAAAGCTGGCCTCACTTTCTCTGTGCTTGCTACTTGATGGAAATGTAAAGATTTTCTAGATTCTTTGTGTTGGTTCCGTATACCCCTCTTTGGCTTTTGTTTTTGTTTTTAAAAAAAATAAAAAAACATCAAATGGTACTGTTTTCAGTATTTTGCGCATTGTGATTATGTTGATAATTCAAGTTTCGGCATTTAGGAGAAGCACAACTTTGCTTCTACCTGTCAACACTCTATCTGGTAGATTAAAAAGATAGTACATTCAATATTTGAAATTTTCATATACTATACTCCATTTTAAAATTAGAAATATGTTTTGATTTTTGGAGACAAACGACGGCATATTAAACTTTAAATATAATGTAATTTATGAAAGTTTGGGATTAGTTCTTTGCCTCACCTGTCCAGACAGTTAGTCTACGTGCATTACTAAGTGTTATTATACTCCTTGTGTCATCTTAAACGATGTTCTGCTATTCGTTTTTAGTTCTTCAGTTTTTGCTTGAGATAAAATTTGCGAGTATTTATTTAAGGACTTATTCTGAATAACCCTGTAAGTTCTCCGAATCTCAAAATGTCATTTGGTCAACAAGAAGATACACTGTCGTCAGGCTTAAGTTTCTGAAATAACTTAAAACTTTTGAATGTGGGTGTAATCTTTCTATCTTTTACCCAAAAAAAAAAAAAAAAAAAACTTTTCGCCCCATTTCCTCTGTTACTTCAATAATTACTTGTGTGTCCTTCCAATTGCACTCAGCACCAGACTGCATCAGCATTAGGTCCTTGTTTATGTGATATAACCCAGAAAATGGATTATTGTTTAGTTGTTCTTTTTGTGTCTTGCAACCTTACTCACTGTTTGATTAATTAACCTCTTATCGCAGCGCTCTCAGCAAAGGAACACAAGCAAGCAAGGCGCAGAAGAGAAGAAGGCGTCTGTTACTACAATTTCGAGAATAGAATATATCATAAGAGTATGGAAATGTCTGTCTATCTGCCTTAATTTTTATACACACTTGAATGCTATTGTCTCATTCCTGCTCTATAGCCGAAGATGGTGAATTGCAGGGGTTACTTACATCATCATTGTATTGAACTTGCGGAAAGGTATCCCAATTGGACATAGTATGTTTATTTACTAGCAAATTATTCCTCATGTATTTTCTTAACCCCTATATATGACTTCACAGAGCAATGCATTATAGGTGTAGTTTAATCATTGCTTTAGGGATTAACAAAAACATCGGGACTGTAGTATAAGACTAACCTAATTCGGTTCGAGACTAATATGAGATTCGACCGAAAAAGGCTAGCCTTTTAAGGGGCCGGTCTGGTCTAAGACAACAACCAAAAACTTTAAAAAGATCATAATATTAAGGTGAAAAATTGGTTAAGCCTGACTTGTACGTAATGACAAAAAATTTAACCCGACCAAGGATCAAGACTGGATTAAGATGAGACTTATTAAAATTTTCATATATTAGACTTGTAATTTATTATTTTTTTCTCAACTTGTTATCATTTTCTTAATAATTTAGATATATTTTAGGTTTTCATATAGAGTTGGAAATTTTATTTTAATAAAATAATTCTAAAGTTGTTCTACATTGTTGTTTTTCTATTTAGAATGTGTACATTTCCAATAGATAATTAGTTTGTAATAACTATAATTGTAACAATTTGATCACAAAAATAAAAAGGTCAGATATTAATATTTTATTTTCAAAAATAAGTTAAATTAAAGATTTTTAAAATAAAAGACTAGGATCGACCTAGGTACCGGGTTAGCCAGGATTAATTTAGTCTGAAATCTTACGTTTTTTTATTGAATTAAGATTGACATAATATGAGCCGGTCAATATTAGAATAATCATTGTTTTATTGAGTTAAGACCGACCTGATTTGACTTGATCAATATTAAAACCAGTCTAAGATCAAATTGATGAATGTCGGTCCTTTTAGAGATTAGTCCCGTTTAAATCCGATATATTCATCCCTAATTGACTTGGTATAGTTAATTTATGGCTTCACCTGCACGTTCTTTAAGCCTAAACAGGTTGCAATTTATCCGTTCCCTCCGGTCCCATAAGTATAAAATTTCTCTAATGAAATCATCGTCGATTGGTTGGACATATACTGGTTCTGTTAAGTAAAATCCAATTCAAAATAGTTGTATACATGCTACAAGTAAAATAACTCTTTATTCAATCGCTCAGTATTCATCCATGTTTGATATGAAAAACACTTTAAATTCTATTCAAAAGTATATACTATGTAAGGGGCTTATGTTTTACAATGAAGAAAATAAAATTGTTCTCAATTAGCCATTCTAGAGATGATTCAGATAATTTTGTTTTTGTTTGCAACTTAGAGAAAGAAATAATTTATTATCCCCGGCAGTCCCAGCTTTTAGCTGCGGAATAATAACAATAAGTTACACATGGTCATACAGAATCAAAATTCTTTGATATTCATTAAATTATCTTAAATTTTAAATTTCCAAAAGATCAGCTTTTTCACTTTCAGCTCTAAATGGTCTTTTTTTAATGAATGTCACTCGAAAATTTTGATACAATTTACGTGTAAAATGTTGATCATGCAAACAAAGTTGGAACCAAAGACCGACAAGAAAGAAAGTTGCTTAAGGTTTTAGTATTAATCATTAACAAGAACAAGGAAAACATTTTGCATGTTTTATGAGATATTAATTTTATACGAGAACTAGTTGAAACACAAAACAACCATCTTCATAACTTGAAATAAGCAGGAAATTAAGACTAAATACCAACCCACAAACTCTCTGTTCTGGTCAAGTTTATCCCTAATATTGACCGAAATTAAAATTTGAACATAACTTTAATCAAATTTGACACAAAACAATAAATCATGTCATCAGATGATGTGAAACTTATTGTGAGTCTATTAAAACTAGAGGAATATCTCTTTCGTATAAAAAGCCAAACAATTTTTTTTTATCCCTAAAAATTCTTTAACTTCATTTAATTTAGTTCAACATTGTTTCTAATTTAATTTACAATCAATTACAATTCTTATGTAAAAAATTAATTAATTTGAAGTTATTAATATTTTTTAGCATTTTACTATAATCAAATTTAATTCAATACATGTACTAAAAAGTATCATCAAGACAAACTATATAAAAAAAAATCATTAAACGAGCATTAAAATAATTCAAAAAATACTTATGTAAAAAATTTCAAAAAAGTGGTAACAAACTAATAAAATCAACATGCCAAACATTATTATTATTTTATAAATTGTTTAAGAAAAAGATTATTATTACAACAATGGAAATATTAAATATATAGTTATATTCATATTAGTAATTTTATATATCAGTAAAATATCACAAAAGAGTGCGTGGACAAGACCAACTTTCATAAAAATGCGACTTATACTTAATTAATAGGAGAATAAATAGAAGGCTTATTTTTCATTTGTGTTATAAGTTTTTAGTAAGGTTTCATGAATATTGCGGTTATGTAAAACGGTGTGCAAGTGTGTGTGTGTCTATATATATATATATATATAATGTCGATCCATGACAACAGTACTCCGGATTCTTGAATATGAAATGATGAGTTGGTCTTTAAGCTCTGGTTTAGAGTTCACTTACGCATTGCCTTTGAGTTTCCTTAAAAAAAGGGTAAAAAAATTGAACATTTCTGCTGCCTTTGAGTTTTTTTTTAAAAAAGAAAAGAAAAGAAAAGAAGAGAAAAATATATAACTTTTCCTCCCAAAATTTTCTCTTCAAAAGTGAGAAAAATTGGAGAGAAATTTTTTTGTAAGCTTGACAGATTTTTCTTAATGCCAAATTTATCCTTCTTGTTTTGTATAACATTAAATTTGTTTAATTCATGTCCTCTTAACATTTTCTTTCCTCCCATAAACTCTAAAACAAGAGAAAAGAAAATGTTTCTCTTATTTTCTCACCTTTAATTTTCTTTTTCTTTTCGTCAAGTTTCAAAAATCAAAGACAGGATGTTAAGAAGCGAAAAGAAAAGAAAATAAGTGAAAAATATTTCTATTGGTTGTCATGCAATTTTTTGGTAGAGAAGAAAAGAAAATGAGAAGGAAAAATGTAAATTTTCCTTCTAATTTTTTTTCTTCTAAAAATGAGAAAATTTGGAGAGAATGTTTTTTTAAAATTTCTACAAGACTTTTTCTTAATTTTACACCGACTAACAGTGTAGCCCGTATACAACACAGGCCTATTTCTTGTGAGATTTTGAATTTATTTTATACGATTATATTCAATAAATTTCTATCGGAAAATGGGGTACAATATATTCCCTTTTTTCTGAATGGGATGCAAAGGGAGAAAGTATTCAAAATATATATTAAAAAATTACATATATAATTTAGTGATGCGTACTATAAAATTGTAGAAAAAGTGCTACTTCAAATGGAAATATATTCAAGTTCAACATATCAAAATAATGTCAAAATTTGTATATCGATGTTCCTGATTCGGAACATCTAAAGATTCTAAACATTCTTAGAAATATACAGTGATATTGTCTTGGTGGTAGGATACTTACGTGATTAGATTTTAAACTATTTGCATTAAACCATAACTATCCACTGATAAAGAAGACAAACTCTAGAGAATAAACAAACTGATTGTATTTTAATTTGCACCTCACATAATACATTTAGATTTAACAAAAATAAAAAGATATTGTTCGTACCATAAATAAGAAAGAACCCAATATACTTCAACTATTCCAATAATATGAATAGGTCGGTACATGATAGTGTATAGTAAAAGGATAAATATATAATAATACTGCATTTGGATTACGATAATGGAATGTGAGGGAATAGATAAAAAATAAGAAGAAATTTAGTAAAAAATAGTATTGGAATGAGAAGGAGAATCGCAATAAAAATAAATAAATAGATTATCCTTAATCATAGAATAAAATTACATATAAAAGATTATTCATTCCACCATCTATGATAGAATCATAAAATTTTGTTATTGACTTTAACAATTATTCTTAGATCAAATTTATTTTTCCTCTCGTTTTATTCCCCCGATTCAAAAGCAACCCAAGCGCTTGGAGCTCTGTATCGATGGTTATTTGAAATAGCTTCAACCCGAACGCAGAATAGGAACGAAGGGTTTTGGAACTTCATAGCTGAAATAGAAGCTTGGTTTGCAAAGCAAAATAGGGGGATATTGAGCAAAATGTTATTGGGCTTAACCCCTTGGGTAGTTGTAACGGAGGGAAAGATGACTTCGGTGGAGAACTCGACAAGGACGAACTCATCAAAACTAAAATGATTCATTAGGAGATCGTTGTTACTCCTCTAAGATATAGTAAATACATTTTCTTTTCTGTTGAGAAACTCCCAAACAAAAAAGATTTTTTTTTCTCTCTATATTTTCCTTTTTTTTAACTTAAAAATTTTATTGTTCACACATGAGATGACAAAACGAACTATTCATTCCATATTTTCTTTTTTTTTTTAAATTAAAATTTTTATGGCCCATATGTGCACATGTGAGATGATAGAACGAACCATTCATTCCATATATTATTTCATTTCACGTGTAAAAAAGATGAACAATCCATTCTTTTATTTCATTGTGATTCTCTTTTTCAATCCTTCTCATCGGTCCATCTACTACTATTTTTCTCTAAATTTCTTCTAATTGTTTTATTTATTCCCCTACCCATACCATTGCCTCAATTCAAACACAGCCTTAGATATTAACCAAAACACAGATATCTCTAGTACAAAAAATGCAACATGAAAGGGGGATTAATATAAGCAGTAAAACCTGTTGATAAACGTTTACAGCAAGGTGAAGCATGTTAAATATGTAACAAAACACCCAAACTTCAAGATCTTTACCCCTTGGATTAAAAGAGCATAAGGGTACAACATCCTCTGCTTTAAAAAAAAACATTTAAAAAAAATAGTAAACTTAAACGAAATGCATTTAAAACAGTTACCATGCTTTGAGGTAGGGTGTCCGAACAAAACAGAAATAACTTTAGCTGTAAGTACCCGTCACAAAATTGCTCGAGCAGATTAAAATAGTGCTGTCACCTTTTGCCCCATAAGGGATCGAGGACTCCAAAATTCTAAAACATTTACCGAGTTCACAAACAAAAGTATTTACAGCTGACTGAAACCAACTAATCCGCCACGGTTTGGATTTCTCCCATCATGATCCTGTTGCTAACAACATTAAATCCTAAAACTTCTGGACCGACCTTCTTTCCTTTTTTCCCTTTGTTTTTTCCTCCCCCTTTAGTAGCCCCATTCAGACCTGCTGGATTACCATGCCCAGAGTCCCCAGTACCATGGATGGCCGAATTCATTTCTTGAGGTACATATCCTGCAACCTTCCGATCATTCCGGCCTTGCAAGGCAACTTCAAAAACATCCCCGGGTAAGAAGTCTTTGTAGTTGAGGAACTTTTCAATGAACTCGTGGTCAGGATCAAATGAACCAAGATTCTCCCTTAGGAGTATCTCGGCTTCTGATCTGGATTGCTTCAGACAAAATTCCAGGAAACTTGTATCTGATAAAAATTGGATACCAAAAATAAGTGTATAAGGCAAAGTCACAATCAATCTATATAAGATCGTGGCAAATGTTTATGCATATAATGCTTCTTAATCCTAGATGCTTGAGATGGTCAGGAGGACCCAACCACAAGTTATTTGTTGTGAACTTGTGATTGCTTGGGAGAACTTGTGGTTCTCCCTTAGGAGTTGCTTCTTTGAAATAAAATATTAATTTGTTGAATCTACTTGATAAATAAGTACATACAATACACACCCACACACAGGCTGTAACCTATTTTCGTAAAAGTGGGCGTAGTAACTTTTTTGTATTTCTGCAATGCTTCTAAAGATCCAACCTTATAGATGGATTGGACATTAAAAAACATGAAGATTTGCAAAACTTTCATAATTTTTGATGAAGTGTAGAGTAGTCTTACACTTGAAATAATAATGCGAAAAATTTCACTCTGCAACATGGTCAATTTACATGATAAAAAAAACAATGGTGCACATCATAAAAATTTTGATATTTTGCACGCCCCTTTATTTTTCAACGTATTTTCATCTGTACAGTTGGATTTTCAAAAAAGAGAAATTTGAAAAAGAAAAAGAAAAAGTACTCCAGCCCTAACTAAGAAAATTGGGCTACAGCTCATATCTAGAATATATATATATATATTTCTGTTTTCCGTATGTATATAGAGGGAAAACGGAAATAGGTTGTAGCCTATTTTTGTAAAAGTGGGCTGT
Organism: Centella asiatica; assembly: GCA_014636745.2. Classification (NCBI taxonomy): domain Eukaryota; kingdom Viridiplantae; phylum Streptophyta; class Magnoliopsida; order Apiales; family Apiaceae; genus Centella; species Centella asiatica. The sequence continues at coordinate 15,364,246 of CM025782.1, forward strand.
AGTAAATTTTTTCTATTTTCGCAATTCTAAAAGATCCATCTATATGGATAGTACATTCAAAAACATGAATGCTTGCAAATTTCATAATTTTTTATGATTGTGCAGAGTAGTTTTTATAACATCATAAAAATTTGAAAAACTTTTCTCCACAAAACGCGTTCAACTTACATTATTAAAAGAACAATTGTGCACATCTTAAAAAGTAATGAAAGTTTGCATGCCCCCTTAATTTTCAATGTAGATTTCATCAATATGATTGGATTTTTCAAAAAAATTGCAGAACAAAAAAAAAAAAAAGGGCTGCAGCCCATTTCCAGCATTCATTTAACACACACACACACACACATATATAGAGATATGCACACACATACATACATATGTATGTATGTATTCCCCCGTTTATCTACCCAAAAAAACAAAGGAAACAATTTTATGTCCTTTTTGTCTTGCTACCCTATTTACTGATCTCTAATTACAGCAATGAGAAACTACGTAAGCTGAAACAGATAGCAACCACCGTAAACCAATAGAAATGAACTAGTACTAGTACCTTTAGTCCCAATAAGTCTGCTTAACTCATTTTCACACCAATATCTAAAATCCACAGCCTCTGCAACAAAAAAGGATAGGTCAGATCAAGATGTACACCATGAATGTGAAGAGTGAATGACCATATTTAGTGTGGATTACCTGATTGCTTGGACAGCACATCTTTTTTCCCCTTCACCGAATGAGCAGAGACAGGTGATACAGAGTTGGCATGTCTACCGCCAATAGATTTCTGTCCGCTCACGGATCCATCAACTTTTGCAGGAGTATTTTTCCCCCAGGTTCCCTGGTTCGCAAGCTGAGGAAAATGTGACCTACGGGCAGGAAGAACAAACTTTAAGATGTATTTACTCTTCATCAAATACTAATGCTAGTGAAGTAACCGTTTATCCAACACTATACAAAAAATATTGTAGCATAGGAAACACATAAATTTACGAGGATAATTATTGTTACCATCATCATCACAGGATTGGTTACCGCAAAAGTTAGAGGTGACACGTTTTAGAAAGTGAAACACGAGATCAAACCAAACTGACAAAAAGTGAAGCTGATGAATGCACATAAGTAGACAAGAAAACAAATCTGAGGAGCACAAATTGCATCATAGAGACAGATATTCAAAGCGCACAGGAGGAAAATAGCATTTCTACATTGAGTTGATTCTTTCAAGTCATTAGATCATCTAGTTTTGTAAATTATGAAATCTGGCAAAAAAATATCTTCACTATAAGAGGTTCCACATATTAAGATCTCATCGCCTTAATTTTGTGGACTTGATTTTATACTGAACCAGTTTAACAGCATTCAATGAGCTAAATATTTTGTTGAAAGGCTTATAACAAATTGTATTACGTAACGATGAAAGAATAGTTCGGCCAAGAAGCGAACAAGTTTTACCAAATCCTACTCAATTTGAGAATGTCCTTTTGATCAAGTTAGCTAGTATCCTTGTAATGATATTTCAACAAGAGAAGCGACACCGCATAGGGGATTCTGTGTGACATAACATATAATTGTTTCATACAGGACTTGTTTATGACCCTGTAACTCAGCTTGGACCATAATGGTAGAAAATCCTAAATTCCGAACTTGCTAACACCATGCAGATGCCTTCTGATGTATTGCTACGGTCATATCAACAGTATCAGCACACTATTGTCTATTCATCATCAAAAAATATGATTCAACCGCCTCCCCAGAGAATAACAAGCAACCCAGGAAAGCACCACACGATAAAACCACTCATCAGCTCAGAAATATAGTTCACATGGTAAACGTGAAAACTGAATAAATAACTAAAACTAAGAGATGGCAATACGAGAATTGAAGAAAACTGCACGTACACAAAAAGCGGGGACCACAATTAGTAAAACAAGAAATCAAAAACGTAAAAGTTGAGGAAATATGATTGTCATACTGCTCAATTTCTTGTTTCGATTGATCTAATGGACCCCAAAAGAAATCGTCATCTGCTTTCTTCACAGTTGGAGACGGAGCCTTGGAACCAATTTGAATTGGAGACGCAACCTTTGCTGGAGATGACCCAGAAGCTGACCACGGTGAGCCATTCCCACGGGTAGTTTGAGTAGGTAATGATTTCTGAGGGATTGGAATCGGGGATTGGGGCTGGCCAGAAGAAACCCTTTTACCTTGTTCCTTCAATATGTCCCTAAGTGATGTGGGCTTGTGATGCTTCCCAGAGTCCGTAGACCATGCCGGAGTAGGGAAAGGAACTGTATTTTCCCCTTTCCACACCACGAAATCTCCTAAAGAAGGTCCAGATGGAACAACTGGAAACCCTTCTTTCTCCTGCTGTTGAAGATGGGACATTTTGCCCTTTTCAACAGGACTTGAAGAAAAAGAGGCGTCAGCTGAAGCCACAGGAACTGAGGCCTTACCTCCAGCATTCTTGGCTTTCGCAGACTTTTTTCTGTTCTTTCTAGTGTCTTTAGCCTGAATGAAATTGTCATCATCAATTGAATCAAACTGGTTGCCTTTAACCAGTAACAAGGGCAGATTAGATGTACGATCAAGAACCTCAACTGATCTTTCACCAGACTTTGGTACTACTTCCACTAGATCATGTAATTGACTCTTTCTACCCTTCGGATTTCCAGAAGCCACTGCTTCCCCTACCTCCAATTCTGTGTTACCCTCATCCGGCTGAATTTGACTAGATGATTTGTAATCTGAATTGGCAACCAACCCCACCCAAGGAGCAGGAACATTTGCGGAGCCAAGAGCTGGGTATTTATCAGAAACTGCCATTTCTTCCAGTGTTCTTCTCTGTTCTTCCTGTTGTATTTCCAAAAATGACTTTGGCTTTAAACCAGGAGCAGGCTTCCAAGCACGTTGTCCACCACTATGCACTTGTGCATTAAGCTGAGAAACAATCCCTCCCTCTCCTGGTCCACTCTTAACCTCCACAGGCTTACCATCTTCAGCAAAACCTTTTCCAGACAATGAGATAATACTTGAATCAGGATCCACAATCTCAATAGTAACTAAATCAGATCTGCTCTCTCTTGTTTCTGGCAATACTCCATAAGGATTTTCTGTTGGAATAGTGCTCGTTCCGGAATTCATATTAACATCAATAATAGTTTTCCCTTCAGATTCAGACTGCTTTGATTGGTGTGTTTTAGTTAGTCCCTTTGCTGGATCAGAGGATTGAGCCTTAGAAGACTTCTGCTTCTTTGTCTTTTTGTCAGAACCTTTCTTAACCACACGTGCTCCAACATTTTTCACTTCTTTCACAAGAGATGCGCTATCGTCCAATACCCCTCCACTCTGAAGATCTGTACCTACATTTGCTAGTGGGGCATCCAAATCATGTGCTTGCTCCGGCAGCAGATGCTCATTATTCCCAATTGGTTCACTGATGGGTGCCTTAGATGTCATATGTATGGCAGGTTTGTCGACTGCTTGTGACATGGGTAAGGCATTAACCGCCTCTGGTTCAAGTAAAGAACTCTTTTGTTGAACATCATCGATTTGTGTAGGCAAGTCAGTGCCCCAGCTCTTTTCATGCACAGCATCTCCAAACATTTCATGAGGTAAATGTATAGAAGAGGCTTCAGATCCCAATGTAATGTGGGTATCTGCAGAGACACTAGGAGTCAAACTTTTTGAGTTAGTATCGTATTTATCTTGCATAGTGGGGAGTTGAATCTGTGAAGCAGTATTTAACGAATCATGTGATGTCTCAGACAAAGAATGATCTATTGAAGCATTAACACCGGACAAACCAGCAGCCTGTAACTGTCCATATGATGCCTCACCAAAGAGCTTCTGAGAATAATGTTCCGACAGCACCTGAGATAGTAAATTCTGCTGTTGTCGCAACAGCTGTTGCTGCTCCTCCTGCTTCTGCTGCTGCTTAAGCAACAATAATTTATCTAATACCGAAAGCTGCTGCAAGTTAGCTGGTGCCTGCGACTGAGACTGCAACAAGTACTGTTGTTGCAGCAAACTCAATAGCTGTGGATCTTTAGGTAGACCAGAAGAGAGTAAATTTTCAGAGTTTAACAACCCAGTTGTAACATCGATACCTTGACCAAGAAAATTAGTTAAAGGAAGCTGGTTTGGTGGTGGCAACCTTTGTTGTATCCCAAAGGCAGCTTGACGAGGGATATTCTGACCATTAAGTACGTCGAGCTTATCTTGCAGAGGGTCCACACTACTGTGGAGAGGAAAATTTGACCAACCACCCATCCCATTGGTGAGACCAGGGGAAGATCTATTTGATAAACCCTGAAGGTTAGACATGAACTCTGCCTTCTGAGAATTAAGCTGCTCCCGAGGATTGTCAGTTACTGATGTATGAAAATTTGAATGTGGTAGCGGAGAGTCCTGGACATATTCCACATTTGTACTAGGACCAACTGCAGATGCATCCCTCCCAGGCCAGAGTGGATTAGAACTGGGTATAGACCTCTGCCTTTCAAGGGCTATTCTCTTGGCCAGGTGATAAATGTTCTCTGCACTTTCTCCTCCCAAAGGAGGCACGCTACTAGAATTATTTCCAAAATATCCATGCATACCTGCACGGTGAAATTGCATTCACTGTCATATAAGGTAGAAACTAACAAACACATACATATGTATGTACATATGTATTTGATACATAACTAGCACCGAACATAATATAACACCATAAATTAGATAACAGAATGAAAAATTTTCTTCTATAGATAACCTTCACCAGGAGGAAACTTCTCAGGCTGTGCAGAGACCATATTACCAGACATCAGCGACTCCAAGTACTTATTTTCAGCATCAGCTGGACCCTGCTTATACCTTGGGTCATTTCTGATCATATCAGTCTCACTAGAACTTGAATGTATTCTCCCGGGGCTGCTCAAAGTTGGCTTACCTACTGCATCTATTATTTCGTTCTGTTTTGGAGCACCAAATCCAGGTGGAGGACGGGCCTTTGCTCGCAGGTGGGGCATAACGTCTCCAAGAAAGACAAATGGTGTGTCATGTGGAACATTTGCCAAACGAACAAGCAGATCAATGCCAAAGTATCCAGCTTCAAACCATCCAATAATATCGCTACCAGTAAAAGGCCCTTGAATGTCACCCCGAGGATCTTTATAATAAAGGACAAGGTCTTCCGGTGATGGCTGAGGAAGAATCCGACTTTCCTGCTCCCTGTCCAGAACTGCAGATAGTTGCCTTCTGATTGGATTCTCACCAATTATCCAATCAGCACCACCACTTGATTCCCTATTAAGATCCTTCAGTGAATCTGACCTGCCAAAGTCAGTAGTTCTAGATTGGCCATCCCTTCGAATTTCTCTCAAATTAGGTGAAGCTGTGTATATTTGTTCTCCTATTGATTTGGATCGCCATGTCGAACCAGCATCAACAGAGGAACTTCCCTGCATGCTTGATTCCTTACTAGTGACCACCTGATCAGTCTTTTCAGAAGAAGCACCATCTTTGCTCAAAGCTGCATTTATAAGAATATATTAGATACCTATTTTTAACAAGTACAACCATAAACTTGAAACCAATATCATACAGACTGTATAATTATCCGGCACAAGAATATTCAAATTTGCTACCTGACAAGAGGGTTCTTAAACCATATAAATGTTATTATACCTTCTGCATTTGATTTGTAATTAGAGAACATTTGATGGTCAACAAATTTTGCATTGGATTCAGAGATATTCTTTAGCCTCTCCTGTGAAAATCCCTCAGAGTAATTTGAATATCCACCCTTGGTATTCTCGGCACAAGCAGCTGCAACAGGTAAATCATCTCTACTTCCTGCCAACAAACCGTAAATCAAATCACTAGCAAAGTCAAACAGTAAGACTGGTATCAAGTAAAACTTAACCAGTACCCTGCTTGGTTCGTACTGATGGCGAACTATCCACTGAACTCCATCCAATAGGTCCATCTTCAGCACTATGGGATGCACAGCTGTTTAATATGTCTCCCTTCTCAATTCCTTTCAAAATAACCTGCCAGGGATTGTACCAGTCCAATAAGTGAAACTAGAAGCAAGAACGACAACAAATTATTACAAAGGAGACTTACCAGTTCCTCGGAAGATAGAGCACAAAATGCCAGAGGCTCTATTGGGTCTTCCTCTGTAAGGGAAGGCACTTGTAGTACACTGTCTAATATTTTTATGTGGGATCTTATATCCATAATCCTGTATACATCAAGCAATTTTGTCCGGCTATATCTTAACGTAGTAGGTTCTCCAGGGGCAATTTCATCTTTTATTTCTGAAGAATACGAATGAACATATAAACTGTTCATACAGTTGTCTCCAGAAGCCACCCTCCCCCGACCAAAGGAAAACGTTGAAGCAGCATTTTCCCCACGTCCCCGACCATGGACAATTCCAGCAGTCTGTTTGTTGGGTATTGGTGTTTGCCGATGTGGGAGTTCTACCTTACCTCGGCTGTGAAATGAGTTGGATCTCCAGGGCCGATATGAATCTCCCTCCTTCTCATCCTTTCCATGATAACGAGCATGAGACAACCCTTTATCAAGAGGCACGTCAGTATCTTTACTACTGTCCAACCACTTTTCACGCAAATTATTTGTCTCCTCATCAGGCCCCCAACGTGTATTCCACTTGCTCTCCCGACGTTGGTCATAATTGAGATCTCTGTTGCTCATATCTGTCCTCCACCTCTCTGATGGGGCACGACGTGCTTCCCCGAAGTGTCTCGCTGACGAGCTATCCGTCCATCGATCCACTTTGTGGTTGTCCCCTGGCTCTTTATCTCCCTCCCTCCATCGATCCTTGCGCATAGAAGAGTTGGCCTCCCTTTCTTCATCGCGCCAGCGATCATGACGACCAGATTCTGAGTCCAGCACAGATGGCCTAAAAACATCCTTCCTCTTTTGAGCATCATTAATCCCTTCACCATTCCTGGGTGATTTCATGATATCTTGACGATTGGCAGTACCATACAGGCCGGATTGGTTCTCCTGCACCGACTCGCATATTATATAAAGAGAAGAGCAATGCCACTCATGGCGAGTATTACTTTTAAGAGTGCCAAGCCCAACAAAGTGGAAAAAAGTAATTAATGCCCAAAATTGTAAATTATAACAAATGTATATAAAACAATTCTCCTTGTTATGAAGAAGAACACCACCAAAGATTTCTTCCCAACAGAAAGAAAGAATGATAACTCACTCCAGTTTTCTCCTCCCCAGGCTTTGGCAAAAGCCATTGTGGTGAAAGTGGGATAGGGGTGTCTGATCCATGCAGATCTACAAAAAGCAAACAAACAACGGGGTTCAGTTACTAGCAAAGGTTCTAATCCAGAAAACTAAAAATGATAAAGAAAATACTAGAGAAGCATCAGCTGCCAACATTAGGAATATATCTGCGACTCAATTCAGGTAAGGAAAAAATTGATGACCAAATTATGCAGCACATAATAATGAATCTGGCACATAAAAATAATTAATCAAGTCAGTTTCATCAGAGGACTAGGCCAATGAGTATAAGGCCGAAGTTGATATCTGATTCTTAGTACCATTAAAAACATAATAAATGTGTATTTCAAAAACGATAATAAATGAGCCAATAATTTTAATCAGAAGCTAACATCAGCATTTTGTTACTCAGAACCAAAAAAGCCTGTTGAACTACAGTATGAAATCAGTATCAAACCACCATTCTGTTTTTCCTCTGCAGGAATGTCTACAATGTCTCAGCTATTCATTTGAAAAGGCAAAATTGAAGAACAAACTAAAAAGACAATATCAATGTACAAAAAGATACCACGCCCTGAGTCACCATCACCTTTCAACTCTTCCAGTTCCAATATATTTCTAGGTAAGATTACCATATTTTTGGAGATAATATCCTATTAAATTGTAAGCTTGTAACCTCCATTTTCTCACAGAAAATGAATATAAACGTGGTTGAGACATATCACATTGCATTAGAATGCCTCTATAGCTCATCAATAAAATGAGTTCCGAACCTTTCCGATAGATAACATAGTAAAGGCCAGTTCTGAGATAAACAAATAAAAGCTACACGCAAGGAAAAAAAGAACACAAGTAAACAATAAAAAGAAAACCTAAGAATGCAGAATCATTAACTTAAATGGATTAAAAAAAAGCAGATATACACTAGTATTTAGAAAATTTTCAAATGAAAATGAAAAAAATAATCTAAGAAAAGAATGACCTGATGTAGAACTACTGTAATATGACTAATGGAAAAATAAGTAGGAATACAGGAAATGCAGTGTAAAATAATGCCCAAATTGAGTGTTGATAAAGCTTCAATCTTGACAATAAACTAGGGTTTTGCATACATATACAGTCAATTAAACCCAAAAACACAGTACGTAGACGTAAATTTTCAAGTACGCGAAGAAATTGAAGCTCGGGGGAAACGGATAAAAAGGAGAAAAAGCACTGAAGGATTCATCCCGGAGGTTCATGAAATCAAATTGTAGAAAATACCTCTGGAGATCTGGGATTCACGAGAACCGAAGTCATTCTTGGTAGCCATGGATGATCAAACAAAGGTTCTGTGAGTGTGTGAAGAAGAAAACCCTTTTTTGTGTGTTTTTGGTAGAATAGAAGGTGGAGACGCGAGATACGAATGGGGGGAAATATAAAAGCCAGGGGCAAACTACAGATATATAATAATAATTAAAAAGAAACAAATTAAGTAAAAAAAAGAAATCAATAACTCAAATTTCGGATTTTGGACTTTAGGCTAGGGTTTGACCGCTTGTCGGTTTGTTTTGTTTTTTAAATTTAAAATCTCTGTTTTTATTGTTAAAATATGTATCAAATCAATTAACTTTTATCATGTCATTTAAATTTATTTGAGTTAGACGTAAGGATTGAAATTCTAATATACTTTTATCGATGTTTTGTAGTTTGCCATTTCTCTTATATAAAAATAATAAGCGGACTAGTATTTTTGAAACTTTTTCACATAAATTATCATTTGAATTTCGTATTATATATAAAAGATATTAGATTTTGTTATTTAGAAAATATTCATTATATAAGACTAGAGTCAAGGCTATTAAATTTAAACTTTATAAATTTATAAATGTAAAAAAAAAGTAAATTTTTTTTTGATAGAAGGATCGAATAACTATTGTTTGAATACATAAATATCTAATGATTTACGCATACTTAATATACGTGGCAGGAACAATCTAAGACTATGGTAATTTATATACTAATTGATAAATCATGTTTCAAGTCAATTTAGTTATTATTTCTTTTTTCTATTATTATTAAAAATAATTTTAATTGATTCGGATCTAAATACTATTTAGTTTGACTTTGAATGAGTTTCTTCTTTTATGTTTAAAATAAATACTATTCGGTTTTGACTTTAAGTGAGTTAATAATTTTAAAAAAATTACTTTATAAATAATTACATATATAAAAATATTAGTAATAAAAAATCTAAAAAATCATAATTATCTTAATATTACTTAAAAAAATAAAAATACTCAGTACTATGCACGAACATACCAACTAGTCTTATATCTCTATCTATCTTCTAGTATTTGTTATTCCCTCTATCTCAAAATAAGTTGTTTTGACTTTTTGCACATAAGTTTAGATAATATCTTTTATATATTAAATATTTTATTTTATTTTTAAAAAAATTAATAATAAGAATTTGATATAAGAATTAATATGAATAAAATATTTAACATATAAAATATATTACCTAAACTTATGTGCAGAATCAAAACGACTGTTATTTTGGACCGGATAAAGTATATTAAAAATCTATAACTCCTGTTTTTATAGATGACTTTGTGTCGCAACAAGTAAAAAAACATAAAAAATCTACTGCACATTCCTATCCATGTTCGCCTCATTCTCAATCCTAAATTTTCACCATCTCCATGTACTACTAGACACTACCAATTAGTTTTTTTCTCACTCCCTTATGGTTTAAATCTTTTTCTTTGTTTTTTTCCTGACATTCTATCACTTACTTTTGAAATTTTAATATCTAATTATTATTGTTAATTCGTATATAATTATTTGATAATTAAATTACAATGTACATGCGTAAGCGTGTGGCTGAAGTTCTAATTAAATTCGTTATGGGCAATGCTGAATTTATTTTTTCAAGTGAAATCTTAGCTACAAATTGACCAAAAAAAACTTAGCTACAAAAAATGGAAGTAATATCACATATTTTAATTTAATAAATTTGGTAGTAATTTGCATTATCACTAAGGAGATAAAGTTTCAAAGAGATTCTAAGGATTTTGGTGAAATCTGCACGTTGAACCTCAATTTAATTTTATTAATTTAGAATTTTAATTGCTTTGTGATATAAGACAACTGACCTTTCGTCTGTACTAGTTTTATAGCAGAAAGAGATAACATCGTATTCGGAGTATAAAACAGCGGCCGCTACTAGTATTAAGCACACAATTGAAACAAATTACGATTTCCATGTTTTTTATATATAAAATATAATTTTGGAAATTTAAGTGTGTTGGACTCAATTGAGTTGTCAATACTTAATTGATTCTGTTAGTTAATAATTCTCTCTTTTTTGTGTGCTTAGTTACGCATTTTAGTTTAGTAGATACATAAATTTGATTCTTCAGAGTGTAGGTTTTTAGCAAACTCAAATCAATATCAACTAAAGTGCTTACAATTCGTTGTAGTCAATGCAAAATTATCATGATCTTCTACGGTGATATAAACAGAGTTGAGCAAATCTTGGCTCAATCTTCTCTATGGGAATGATGAAATTTGAAAGAATTTATCAGTTTAACTTCAGCTTAATTGGCATTAAGAAAAGCAAAACAAAGACGGAATACTAAAGTCTCTACGGACAAACTAAGGATCTGTTTCATATATGAAACTCTTAGCAAGAACAGACCTGCAGCATCAAGGTATTTAAAATTTCATTTCAGAATGAAGATCCATACTCTAGAACAACAGAATTTCGACATCTATCTGTTTTCCCTTTCTGTATTTCTAAATTTACTTTCTCAGGAACTCATCTTCGCATTACCCCATATAGTTTACCACAAGGCATTGTTCAGCCTGGCTATTTGAATTCTACAATAAAATTGACAGTTGATAGAAATTTTCTAAAATGAAGAAACGTTGCCGTACTTCTCAATAGCAGGGAAACCATATTGGAGAGAGAGAGGGAGGCAGCACGCCTACCGCACTGCAAATTGAAACCAAACATTTTAGCTGGTTTTACCGTTGTTTATGCTTTACTAGAACTAACTAAATTATAATAGCAGGAACAAAAAGATAGAAGTTTCAGCACAAGAAAAGACATTCAGAGTACACAAGGACAAGGGGAGGGCATTCTTATGTTGATCATGAAAACCCAAAATGCTATTTCTTTATATCAAAGCAAAGGCTACTGCCAAAAGCAATAAGCATGCAACCAAATGTCTACTCTGGCATAGAAAAGTAACTAAATCAAACTAAAAAGAAAAAAAGAATGAGAATGGAGTTCATGCATAACTAGTAATGCACAGTAAGTTTTTGTGATGCAAGAAAGGAACAGGAAAACGATCATACTATAAGGTTAGTACTGACATCAACCATATGCTTTGCAATCGCTTGAGGCCTGGATAACAAGATAGATGTTTGAGTTCACACATGTGTGAGAGAGAGAGAGAGAGAGAGAGAGAGAGAGAGAGAGAGAGAGATAAAGAGAGAGGGGGGG
>CM025782.1:15376088-15402238 GCA_014636745.2 Centella asiatica
AGAGGGGGGGAGAGAGAGAGAGGGGGAGAGAGCGCGAGAGAGGGGGAGAGAGGGAGAGAGGGAGAGAGGGAGAGAGGGGGAGAGAGGGGGGAGAGGGAGGGAGACGGAGGGAGAGGGAGGGAGAGGGAGAGGGAGAGAGAGAGACTCAATGCTGTAGTTCATAAATCTTTTGCAGTTTTACTATTCTAAGATAGAAGGAAAAGCAATCTTTGGCTGGTGAAATACAATAATCTCTCAAAGCTCCAATAGCATCCACCCGACCATTTTGAGATTATATTTACATCTTAATTTAATTCAGTTGAAATAAGGGGATGTGTACTACATCTATTTATTGTAATCCCAGTTGCATGAGTTCACAATAACAATTATTCCTCATAAATCCTGAATACACCAATCTTCAAAAAGAATTAACAGTTGAATATTTTACTAACCCCAAAGCAGAAGAAATCTATTCCCTCATTGTCCGAGCATTCAGCAGTTGTAAATGTCTTGGAAACCACGACAACTGCAAGAGAGTAATCAAAGCACAAACAGGTTTATAAACACAAACAAGATAACAATCATCAAAGCAAGAAGACATCTGAATAAAAGATTGTTTGGCACCACAGCAGGTTTCTGACTATATTAGCATAATGATGATACGAGTAATGATAAATAGAGACGCTACAACCACTTACTCGCTTGCCATTATATATACATACATGCTAACAATCTTTTCCTTGAGATGAGCTACCTGCATTAAAACACCCGAATCAACAATCATAATTACTCGGGATATCATCGAGAGGCCTCTTGTTGGAATATGTTGAAAGGGAAATATATTTTAGCTTTAATTGAGAATAAAGAGAACACAATGATTCTCAAGCCAATCTGCAGATTTCATTGACCATTTATGTATTTATAATAGTCTAGTACATGAACATCAAAGACACATTGAACTTGTATATAATATACCTATACATGTACCTTATCTAGACATTATATTTAGACTCTTAGATACATATATCTACTTAATATTTATGCAGTGAATAACATGAACTCTGAATCTCAATGTTCAATGAATGACAAAACATTAATTAAGTACTTTCAGTATACATTACATCTTTTAACACTCCTCCTTAATGTTTTGTCGCTGAACTTTCATCATGTCTCGAAAGTAGAAGAACTTTTCTTTGGGAAGTGCTTTCGTGAAGATATCCGCAAGTTGTTCACTCATGTTGCAATACTTGATTTCAATAACTCCATTTTCAACAGCTTCACGGACGAAATTATGCTTCACATCAATGTACTTTGTACGGCTGTGAAAAACTGGATTTTTTGCCATAGATATTGCAGACTTGTTATGTGAGAACTCGAAAATTCAAAGTAAATTTTCGAAGATGTAATTCATAATTTCTTAAATTACCGTTCATTATTAATGACCGATAATTTTACAATTTAGTATACGCGAAAATCACGCAAAATAATGCATGCGTCTACGAATGAAAAATCGTAACGAACATGAAATTTGTAAGAGAAAATTATTATGAGACGTTAAAATTGTTAAGAATTTTATAAACACGTTTTTATCTCGTCGAATCGGATAAAATATTCGGTTTATGAAATTAATCAATGTTTAACCTTTAAAGGATTTTAATTAGTGTTTAAATCATTAAATTTAACACTAATGCATAATCAATGGTTAAGATTGATTATTTTAATCAGTAATCATGATTAAGGAGTGATTAAGCTTTAAGGGCCTAGATTTGGTAAAATTAAAACCAATGGCTAAGATCATTTTGAGTGAATTATTTCTTATCTCTTTAGCATTCATCATCTTCCAGTCATTGCTGCAAAAATTCTCCAGAGCTCTCTCTCTCTCAATCAATTTTCGGATTATTGGAGAATCAAAGAATTTTTGGACAAGTTTTTCATTTAAGCTTCAAGAGGTATTTTCTTCTCTTTGATGTTTGCTTCAATAAATTATTCTGATTATACAGTTGTGTAGAGAATAATTTTCAGTATCATTTTCCTATATCACATTTGTTCATATCATTTACGGATTGTGAGATATTGATTTTTGAAGTTTAATCAAAATTCATATGAAAATTCAAGAACACATGAACGGCCGAACTTTGAGATTCGAGGCCCGATTCTTGATGTTAATTCAAATCGATTATACCTTAGATTCCTGGTAATCATAGCTTCATTTTGACTCAAACAAATCGAAAAATGGTTGAGTATTTCGGATCTTCATATTCATCCGAAAGTTTCGAATCCAGTTTTCTTGAGTTATAGTTGATGAAAATTGAAACCGATTGCATGTATGAATTCCTTGAAATCTCTAGATTCATTTCCATGTATAGATCGACGTTAATGGTCTCGAAATGGCCAAGAACGGCCAAGAGCCGAAGCTCGCCGGTTTTTATGGTTTTGAGTTTTTCCGGCAAGACCCGTCGGCTTTTTCTTCATTTTTCCGGCCATGGCAAGGCTCCTAGATGAGTAATAACGTATGATAATCATCACGGGGGTGTTTTTCCATCCTATCCGTGCGTGTGTGTGTGTGTGTGAATCGAAGGAGGAAGGCACGGGTTCGTTGCCGGAATCTGGGTTAAGCTCGCCGGAATCTGGAAAAGGATGAACAGCCTGTTGAATGTGACTCGCCCGAGTTGACTCGGCAGTGAGTCGACCCGATTTGAGTTGGTCCGAGTTGATCCGATTTTGACCCAGTTTTGACCCGATTTTCAGCCCACTTGATTAATTTTTTTTCAGCCCAATTATTTTTATTTTTGGCCTAATTCATACCCAAATTTAAATTGTTAATAGACGGCTTTTAAATAATTATTTTGACACGTAAATAAACTTGTTACGTGTTTAAAATTTTTATAATTAAGAGTTAGAATAAATTATGATGTTAGAGTCTCTTAATTCCATAATTAAGTGACGAGTCATGAATTTATAAGTGATTATTATTTAATTAAAGTAATTAAATAATAATTAAGGAATAAACGCTAAAGTTTTATTAAATGATTAAATAATCATTTAAGCGTAAATTAATTGAGAAGTAATTCTCGATTAATTAAACGAATGAATTAAGACCGATTATTATTTAATTAAAATAATTAAATAATAATTAAGGTATAAATCCTAAATGATTAAATAAATCATTTAGGCCAAGATTAATGGAAGAGTAATTCTTGATTTAATTTAATAAATGAATCAAGTCTAATTATTATTTAATTAAAGTAATTAAATAATAATTAATGAATAAATTGTAAATGATTATTAATTATTCAATAAATCTTTTAATTCAAATGTAATTGAGAAATAATTACTCAATTTACGAATGATTATTATTTAATTAAGATATTAAATAATAATTCAAGAATGAACGTTTATTAATTGATAAAAGATTCATAAATCTTTTATGATTAAGATTTTATTAAAAATGATTATTTTTTAATTAAAATAATTAAACAATATTTAAAGAATAAATTGTGATGAATGATTATTATTTAATTCAAGAAATTAAATAATAATTTAAGAATAAATGTTTAATGAATGATTATTATTTAATCAAAGATATTAAATAATAATTTAAGAATAAATGTTTAATGAATGATGAAAAGATTCATAACTCTTTTATGATTAAGAGTTAATTATGAAGTGATTATTGTTCAATTAAATAATAATTAAGGGATAAATGATGATGATTAATAAAAATCATTTAAGCTAAAATTGATTAATAAATGATTAAGCAAATCATTTAATCAAAAGTTGATTGATTAATATTTATTAATTAATCTAAGGCTTCCAACAATTTAATATAAATTGTCGAGAGCATACGAGCGACGTTTTATGAGTCCAATATTATCTCAGACTCAGATTCGGATTCCAAATGAATCCCAAATTTAAGGAAAGATGACTTAATTAGTCAAACACAAACGTGAGTATTTCACAAATACTTCGCATATGCATCATCATGTATATTTAAGTTAAGATTCTCATACTAAGTCAACATATGATTTTACAGAGGTATTTCAGGAGGCAAGTATTACAATTTAAGGATAAATAAGGACCAAGGCAAGTGTATACTCATTCTTATGTTTATTCAAGTTGATGCAAATACATATTTGCAAATATGTTATTTATTTCAGTTAAACGCATGATCAGTTGATTCGATATGCGTAATGTTATGTTATGATTTTCTTGTGAATCTAAATGTTATGCTTTAATTTCTGCTAGCATGATATGAATGAATGTACATGGATATAATTGAGCTTTGATTTATCGATTTTTTTTGTAAATCTGATATATGTGCTAATTGAACTCTAATGTTCCGCTTGAGCATTGAGCAAGTGCTTATATTAGTCTTAAGAGGAAGGATGTCATACATAGTTTACGAGAACCTCCTTTACGCTAAATAAGGAATGCAAGATGGTTAAGTGAGGATTGAGGAGTTTGAAACCTCAAAGTCAAAGTTATGTTTTCTAAGGTGCTAAAGGTTTTGACATTGAATCCGTCATACCTCACAAACAATTTGAACCCTCGTTGTGCTTTAAACCCACCATATGTTTATATACTTGCTGAGCATAAATCGCTTATCCTTACTATTGATTAATGTTTTACAGGTGAGAAAGACAGAGTTTAAGGTTGTTATGAGGTAACTGTGGGTCATGATGAGGAATAGCTGAGGACAAAGGATGCAATAGCATAAGGACGACAGTCAAGGCTGTTGTAACAGTTTAGCTTCCGCTGATGTCATTAAGAAATGAATTTTGTAAGTTTAGATTCCGCCGACGAATGTATTAAACTCTGAATTTTTGTAAGGAATTGCATTTAAAGTAAGATAGTGATGTATGGATGTTGTGTTGTGTTATTTTTGGTTGACAGTTGCCTGACGTCCGGTAAGGGATTTTTGGGGGCGTCACATGTTATCACAGAGAAGTGTTGTAGGATCTGTTTGTTTGGCCTCCATATCTCCCAAAATTTTCCTAAGCCAGAGAACATGTGATGTTGCCAAACTTGCAGCAACATATTCAGCTTCCGCTGATGATAATGTTACCGTCTCTTCCTTTTTTGATAGCCATGAAATTATTCCTGAACCAAGAGAGAAAGCGTAACCAGAAGTGCTCTTTTTATCATCAAAACTTCTAGCCTAATCACTATCCGAGTAACTAAATAATTTCAGCTTCTCTCCTTTCTTGTACATAATCCCGAAATCAGAAGTCCCTTGTAAATATCTTAAAACTCTTTTAGCTGCTCCAAGATGTACTTGAGTTGGCTTGTGTATAAACCTTGACAACAAACTCGCTGCATACATTATATCTGGTCTGGTTGCTGTTAGATATAGCATATTTCCAACCAAACTTCTGAAAAATATAGTATCAACTTCTTTACTCCCATCGACTTTCATGAGCTTTTCATTAACCACCAAAGGTGTTGCAACGGGTTTACACCCCAACATCTTAAACTTTTTAAAAATACTTTCGCAATACTATTTTTGAGAAATGAAAACTCCAGCATGATTTTGCTGAACTTCAATCCCCAAAAAATAATGTAAAAGTTCCAAATCACTCATTTCATATTTTCTCATCATTTCCTCTTTAAACTTAGTCACCATTTTCTCATTGTTTCCTGTGTAAATCAAATCATCAACATACAATGAAACAAGAAGAACTTCATTACCTTGGGTCTTGATATATAGAGTTGGCTCACTCTTATTTGGAATCCTTTCTCAATAAAATAGCCATCAATTTGACTATACCAAGCATGGGGAGCTTGCTTCAGCTCGTACAAGGCTTTTTTCAACTTATAAACTTTATCTTCTTGACTGATTTTGACAAAACCTTGTGGTTGTTCAACATAAATATCCTATTGCAATACACCATTCAAAAAAGCCGATTTTACATCAAGCTGATACAAGTACCAGCCTTTGTGTGCCGCCAAGGCTACAAGAGTTCTGATTGTGTCGAGTCTCGCCACCGGAGCAAATGTCTCGTTAAAATTGATACCGGGCTGTTGTGCATAGCCTTTCACCACGAGCCTTGCTTTATTTTTGTTGACACTACCATCTGCATTGTGCTTTACTTTGAAGATCCACTTTACTCCAATCATATCCTTGTTTCTTGGTCTTTCAGCCAATTCCCAAGTCTTGTTCTTCACAATCATCCCAATTTCTTCTTTCTTTGTTTCATCAAAATTTTTCAGTTCAACCACACAAAAGTTGCAGTGCTCATAAATATCAGAAATACTTTTAAACTTGTTTGGAGGTGATGACTCCAAAGAACTTTTCTAGGCACTACTTTCAGGATTAACACTTGTGAATTATCAACCCTTGGTGTAGTAGGAGGAGCATCATCATTCTCAATTTCACTGACTGGAGATGACCTTACTACATCGAAAATAACCTATTTTTGAACTTTCTTTTCTTCCCAATTCCAAGAAGCATTTTCATCAAATATTACATCTCTCAAAATAATAATTTGTTACTCTTTAAGCTATATAAACGATAGCCTTTAGAGTACAAGCTATAACCCACAAATATACATTTTTCACTTACTTCATCCAATTTGTATCTTTTTTCCTTAGGCACATGAGAGTAGCAAATGCATCCAAACACCTTCAAGTGATTAACTGAAGGCTTCTTTCCGCTCCATGCTTCGAAAGGAGTTAAATTTCCAAGAGCTTTTGTTGGACATCTATTGATTAAGTAGACGACCATGTTAACTGCTTCAGCCCAAAATGTTTTCAACAGTCCCTTATCATAAAGCATCGACTTTGACATTTCTTCAATTGTTCTATTCTTTCTCTCGGCTACTCCATTTTGTTGTGGAGTGAAGCCAACAGTTAATTGCCTTTCCATACCAATATCTTCACAAAACCTGTTGAATTGATTTAAGTTGTATTCTCCGCCCCTATCACTTCTTAACTTCTTAACAAGGTAGCCACTTTGTCTTTCAACAAGATTTTGCCACTTTTTAAAAATTGTAAAGATCTCTACTTTTGTTCTCATGAAATATACCCAACACATTCTTGAATAATCATCAACAAACAATAGAAAGTACCTGTTTCTAGCTTGTGAAATTGTTCTCATAGGCCCACATACGTCGGTGTGAACAAGCTCTAGTGGTTCTTTAGCTCTCTACGCCATTTCTTTCGGAAAAGCATCACGATGCTGCTTGCCAAGAACACATCCTTCACATACATCAGATTTGTGTTGAATGTTTGGAAGGCCATACACCATATTCTTTTGCTGCAACAACTTCAAGCTTTTAAAATTTAAGTGGCCATATCTTTTATGACACAACCATGATTCACCATCAATCTCCATCTTCAACGCAACATTTAAACTTTGAGGAATTTTCAAAGGAAAGTTTCTATTCTTCACCATTTGAATACTTGCTATAATTTGTTTGCTTCCTCCTTTGTCAAAAATTCTGCACTTGTCATTTTCGAAGAGAAGACAATAATCGTGTTCCATGAGTTGTCCTACACTTAGAAGATTTGTCTCTAAGTCAGGAATAAACAACACATCTTTGATATGCTTAGGACCTTTCTTGGTTTGCATCGCAATACTTCCCTTTCCTTTTGATTCCACCAACTGTCCATTTCCCATCTTAACTTTTGTTGTAGCTGTCGAATCAATATCAACAAACATGTTCTTGTTGCTAGTCATGTGGTTACTGCAACCACTATCAATATACCAAACATCGTTGGTAACATCAGTAGGTTGAGATACATAGAACATAGTCCCTTCAACATCCTTTTCTTCAGTGAAATTCGCTTGTTGATTGGTCTTTGCTAAACAATCTTTTATAACATGTCTAAATTTACCACAATTATAACATTTTGGCTTACCTTTGTGCCTACAATCTTTCTCAAAATGATTTGTGAGGCCACATATTCGGCAACTCCTTTTATCTTCCCTTTGTTGAGTATTTTCTGATTGTGGCCTTTTTTCATATGAATTTCTTCCTTTGCCTCTTCCTCTTGCAAATTGATTTCTGGCACCTCTTCCACGAGCATTTCCTCCATGATCATTCCTCCAAGACCTTTTGTTGTTGAAGCTAATGTTGGACTGAAATGCACTTTCTGTAGAACTTTCAGACGTACCCTTTACTCTTTGCTCATAAGATTTCAGAGATCCCATGAGACTTTGAATGCTGAGAGTGAACAAATCTTTCGTTTCTTCAATTACGGAAACAATAGGGATAAATTTATCCGAAAAACTTATCAAAATTTTCTCAACTTGTTTCTTATCTGATATATCATCTCCACAAGTTTTCATTTGATTTACAAGTTCAATAAATCTAGAAGAAAACTCATTCATACTTTCATTCTCCTTCATTTTTATATTTTCAAAATATCTTCTAAGATTCTGGAGTTTGACGGCTTGTACCTTATCACTTCCTTGAAATTCTTGTTGAAGAATATCCCAAGCTTCCTTTGCTGTTGATGCTCGCAGAATCCTTGGAAAAATTGAATTTGACACTCCAGATTGAATTCTTGAGAGAGCATCAGCATCCTTTTCTTGATTCTCTTTTGCAACTTTCTTTTGTGCTACTGATAATTGTTCCGTCGAAGCTGGTTCCTCGTATCCATCATTGACAAATTCCCATAAGCCAAGTGAACGGAATATGGTCTTCATTTTTACGCACCAGAATTAGTAATTCTCTCCATCAAACACTGGGATGATGGGAGTTCTTGTATTCAAAATAGCAACCATGATGTTTTGTTGATGCAGAAACTTGTAAAAAACTATTCCAACAGTTGGTATCAGAGCTATTATCCAATTTGGGACCAACATTAACAAACAAACTCATATAACTAGCTCTAAGTGTGAACGGGGTGGCAAGAGTTGCCATGAGGGCCAATCTCCATTGGATAACATATGACACACCAAGACCAACAACAACTGAACTCAGTCCCATCATCAAGACTAAAAGTCGATCACCAAGAACTGATCTAAAACTGATACAATCAATTGACAGCCTTGAAACAAGTATTCCAGTGGAGTTTTCATCGAAATCAAACCAACCGGGCTCTTGTTTTAGTATAGCTTTGAACAAGAATTCTCTAACTCTTTTTGTGAGGTTTGTACCAGCCCAACCACAGAATCCTTGTTGACCTGTCATGGAGAGAATACAACCAAGTCCAAGCCCAACCAGTACTAAGCAAAGGTGACCAACATCTTTCTTCAACTTATATGGGTCTTTTTCAAAGTAAACTTGAAGTGCTTCGCCTAAAATGTACTTATATAACTAAGGCAATATAGTTTAATTCTATTAAGGAGGCAAGATTGGCATATCTTGCATATGGAAGATGTAAAGGATTTGACATGAGGATAGACACTAGTTTTAAATCAAAGAGTAAACCTGTTTTGGGAATAGGGAAGTCATTCGTTTGTGATAAAGAAGGAGAAAAAATAATTAAGGACGGAGAGAAAAGAAAATATATTAAGCTTAAGCAAGAGACTAGAGCTGGGTGTAAAGCTAGGATGAGAATCAATTTGAATCAAGTGACTGGATTATGGTGTGTCGGTGTATTCCAAGATATTCACAACCATGAATTAACTACACCATCAAAAATCGGAAACATCAGATCACATAGGCAATATCATCGAACTCCTGCAGTGAAAAATCTCATGAGTAGTTTACAAAAAGAAGGGATAGCTAATTCTTACGTTACAAAGGCTGTAAATGCATCATCTGAATTTGAAGAGCATACCATTACCGACCAACAATGTCATGATCATTTGCGTAAGGAGCGACAAATCAGTATGGGGCGTGAATGTGTATCTGTTATAAAGAAATTTTAACAGAAAACGAGTAAGGACCCAATGTTCTGGTTTTCGATGGATGTGAACAAGGATGATAACACTTTGAAAAGCCTACTGTGGGCAAATGATCGCTCACGTAAGTCATATTCAAAATTTTCTGATGTTGTTGTCTTTGATGTCACTTGCGAGACAAATAAATTTAAGATGCCATTTGCGTCATTTACCGGTGTAAATCACCATAAGCAATCTTTTGGTTGTGCTTTAATTATCGATGAAGAGGAAAAAGCAACTTTATGGCTATTTAAGGAGTGATTGAAATGTATGTTTGATGTGGCACCGAAAGTAATCATCACTGATCAAGATCCAACAATTTGTGCCGCAATTGGGCCAGTCTTTCCAAATACTCGACATCGTTATTGCTCATGGCATGTAAAAAAGCATGCGATTGAGAATCTTGGTCTTCTTCATCCTAGTAATGTTGAATTTGCAAGGGATTACGATGAATGGTACCATAGTGATTCTATACAAGAATCAGAGAGGCTTTGGAATATTTTGGTAACAAAGTACAACAAGGAAAAGTTGAAATTGTTGCTAAAGATGTATGAAAAGTGTTTTCATTGGGTCCTGTAAAAAAAAAAAAAAAAAGGTGAATCAAATCAAATCAAATCAAATCAGATCACATTATATACAAGTTCAATGTGTCTTTGATGTTCATGTACTAGACTATTATAAATACATAAATGGTCAATCAAATCTGCAGATTGGCTTGAGAATCATTGTGTTCTCTCTATTCTCAATTAGAGCTAAAATATATTTCTCTTTCAACACCTCTAACACCAGCAAATTAATACTCTCTATATTCATGTTTTGTCCTAAAATTATACATACATTTTAGCTCACACAAAATATTTTTTCAAAATCTTATAATTCAAAATAAAAGTGAAATTTTTTATTTTTAATAAATTTAAATTGAAATATCATAAATTGTACATAGAATACTATTAACATAAACACTTTTATATTTTGATACTTTTACAAATTCATAACACAAATTAAACTATATTTCACAAATAGTATTATATTAAAAATGAGAAACATATATCTAATTTTCAAACTAATGATGATAATCATAATTGATTCCTTCAAGTCCTTCCATGGCTGAGACTCGCATATTAGAGTGGATGAAGACATCTGCAAACAATTTCAACACGTTAAGAGCTCCATTAATGAGAACCCAAAAGAAATTAAATGATCCAGGCATTCATGAAATTGGATATGATAATGAAAATTATAGCAGATAGTTAAAAACTGAACACAAAACCTGCTAAGTTGGAGTTGATCCGTGACAGATTGAGACAGAGACAGAATGATACTACTAGTAAAATAGTAATGGGAGTTGAAAACAAATGTAAAAGGAAAAGACGAAAAAACTTCTGAAAGCACCTCGAGTTCCATTATTTAAGAATCCAAGATTGTAAATGAGTCAAATTTTAGTATTCTCATATTATTTCATCTGTTTTCTCGAATAAACTTTTTCATAAATCTATCACACTTGTTAAAGAATCACTAGTCATTATGAAAAATTTATATAAGACACCAAATACATCTTTACGTGTTTCTGATGCATGCACAGAAAAGACTTTCATTCATTTAATATCATTAAAGTCAATTTTGTAAAAGTATGATTAATTTTTTTCCTACAAAAAAAGGAATGAATTGTACGATAGGATTGATTAGAGGGGCCGGAGTATAATAAGAAAATAAATAAAATTTCTTTTACCGCATTGTCATGTGATCATGTGTATGTGTCACAACAAATGAAATGTACCGGAAAGTTCTTCTTTGCAAAAAGCATAGAGCAGATTTATAAGTTTGTAACATATTTTTTTTTTTGCTAAATTTTAAAAAGTAGGGGTACAACGTGAGAACTTCTCATAATTATTCATTCTAATATTATTTTTGTCAAACACGCTTAATTTTAGAATTCGGAAATAATCTAATGAATGAGTACCGATATAATCGTATTTTATTTTATTTTATTCCTTTATGCACTCGATCGGAGTAAATTACGATAAGAAAAAAGAACGATACTGGAAGCTTCTTCTCGGGAAGTTCATAGGAAGGTATGAAAAATAATTTATTTATTTATTTTAATTTTTTTTGGTGAAAGGTGACGTCTACTTATGGTTAGCTTTGCAAGAAAATTCATTATTCAATAGATCATGCTTTTTTTAGTTCCACAGACGAAATCTGTACCTTTTTACGGACGGATAGAGAGTATGTCTGTGCGATATGATATATTAATAATAAAGAAAATGCTAACCGTTTCATTTTCTTTTTAAATATACAATGTATATTCGACGTTGGTTTTGAAATAATTTTTTTATGCTTTACTTCTCATTTTTAAGTTTACTTATTGTCTGAATATTTGTTCTTTACTTCTTTTTTCTATTTAAGAATTCACTTAAAAGTCAAAAAAATGAAAAGGATTAATTACTTTTCAACTTTAAGTTGATAAATGAAGAAGTAGTAGGTGCTGGGTTAGCACTGAATACACGACAGGCGGCATGAAAAAATAGACAAATTAACATGGTGCTACCTGGTGAATAGGGAAAAAATAAGTTGATACTCCGAAAGACATTTACCATATTACTCTACTAACAAGATTTGTAATAACAAAGATGATAACATGCCATCCCAGTCCCTTCTCTGAACTAAAAAAAGATGATAACATGACATTAAAAAGCCAATCTCAAAGTCATCAATTAAAGCATGTAACTCATACGAGTTCATTCTAAATATTGTTCAGTTTAAGAAATAGTAAAATGTTATGTTTGACACCACACACTACCAACAGATCTACAAGGAAACGGAGAAGTTAAATACTTTGTATGTCCAAAATTAGAGATACGTTCAGACTTCAAACGAAGTCATATTAAATCTCTAAATTAATGTAATCTATAAAAAAAATTGAATGCGATTTATGTTATGTTAAAATAAAAAAAAATATCATGCCTAAGCTGTTAAGATTCAGGAGTTGTCAACATTGAGAAACAATCCTAATCCTCGGGTAGCAGAAAGTGAGAGGATAATCAAACGAATTACCTAAAATTCCAATTTCGCGAAAACAACACTGCTGCTATTAAATCATCTCCGGATTACAGCCATGCCAAAAAAATTTGAAGCCACATAGCCACCATTATTAATGTTATATACTAAAGCTGCCAAGTGCTGCTCCTGAAAGGGGTAGCATGTGTTCAGCAGTCAAAACTTGAGGTATTGATGTGCCCCCTGAGATCACAATTTCTAAAGAAACAAATTTCAAACCCCATCTTTCAACATTAGACTTAAATTGGATGTAATAATGATGATGAGGACAATAATAATAATAAGTATGTTTTTAAGCATACCGATCCCTTGTCGAACAGACAGATTAGGCCTCATAATATCCTTGGGACTGACGAGAAATATATCTCCGAGGTATAGATGATTTGTTGGTACATAAACACAGCAGAGTTCCTCTTGGTCTATGTTGTTTCGAAGAATGACAGTGGAAGTGATAAATCCAATTGCATATTCTCCAGCACGCGGATGCTTGATGACGGCCACTTCCTTGAATGCATTAGAATTCTGATCTGCAGCCATGTAATCGTATGTCTAGAATCTCACAATCTGTAAGTAAAACACGCAGGTACAATATAATAGACACGTGCATGTGAATTGATGTGGAGTTGTTTACCTGGTGATATTGCTGCACTTATCTGCTTTGAGGCGGAATAGATATAGCTTATAAGTGGCATCTTTTTGATAATCCATTCCCCAAGACCAAGAACTGAGGTGCCCAACCATGATGACATGAATACACCAACTAAAAAGATGAAAGTTATGGAAGTAAAGAAGCCAAGACCTGCAGGTTGTCCAAATCATCTGTAATCATACATATAATGGGCATTTACTTTGATAACATGGTTTATTTTTCTAAAAGTCAAGTGCAACACACACAATGAAATGTCTTCCTTACTAGTAGTATTTGACTCATCGTTCGTGCAACATAAAATCGCATTGTGATCGAATCATGATGAACTTTCCCTTTTGAATCCAGTTCATCAACAACACAGAGTTGCACATCTATATATATATATATATATCCAGCAGTAGATATATGCAGTTAAGCATTGTTTGATGTCTTTAACAATTAGCATAGACTTCGGGAAAACTATCTAAAGCAATCAATTAAAGAGATTAAAGTCCTAGCAGAAATTTCTAAGAAGAAAACTGCGGTACATTCATACATGCTGTATCTATAAACGCTAGATACATGCTCCAGCCAGTTTTTTGGACAGGCATTTGTCATGTTATTTCAATATTTCGACTTCTCTCTGTTTGTGACTTTCTTCTCTTTCCATGGTTTTCATTTTAGGTTGGATAATGAGGTGTCTAGTCTAGCCTACCTTGAAAACCATATGAGTGGTCAGTGGCGTAGCCAGAAATTTTGGATTGCGAGAACTAAGAATTAATATTATTTTATTTAAAAGAGAGTGACATTGAAATTGAAATTTATAAAGAAGATATAAATTTCATTTCAAAACTAACTTGGATTTAGGAAAAAAAATTGAGATATAAGAATAAAAAATACTAAAAACATTTTTAGTTAGGTAGGATAATATGATTTGAACATTAGTGGGTTGAAAAAGTTATCGGTACTTAAAAATCAAGTTAGATATTTATATATTGAATCAAAAGAAACACTTATAATTGTGTGTGTATATTTTTGGGGACCATACCTAAACAATAAACCAATATAATACTTGCCAAAAAAAATTTGGGGGACTGTGGTTAGAGTCCCCCATAACTATACATGCTTCCGCCCTGCAAGTGGTGATATAATCAAATTTCTTGGTAGTTTGAAATTTTTATCCCTTGGCCTTGGCAAATTTAGTGAAACACTTGGGTTAAAAGAAGTCTCTTAATCAGTCACGTTAAAAATATACTTGGTACTTGATAAGAAAAACAAACAATACTTAATTTCGTCTACCATTGCCCAACATTAGACTTGAATAAGAGTGTAGCCGTGAGATGTTATCTAGTAGGTGCAATGCTTTGAGAGTGTAGCAGTGATTGAAGTTGCTTACCAATGACATTGATCCCTAGATGATTGTATATTGGAGAGAAAATATCCATGAAATTCATGAAAGTCCAAGTGAAGTAGAATGTGACAGCTATTGGAAATAAAATGACACTGCAGACAATACATACCAGAATCTTCATCAGCTGTGTCGCCAACCATCCGTCAGATGCTTTAACGAATGCATCTCATTATGAAAAATATAAGCACGAACAAAACAATTGATGGACAATAAGAAGAGCTATATATGATTAATTTCTAAGACACGACGGTTTGGAAGATGTCCACAATCTGGAACAACAATTTAAATATAGATCACGATCATTGTGAACCAGATATAGTTGTGGCCATCAAAGATTAAGCAGTAGTTACATGTGAAGCACATAATGGACATTCAATTTTTTGTTTTTTTGTACTGTGGTCACTAGGCAACGTTTGCAAGAAACAAATTTGCAGTATTTAGATGTGAAATTTAAATAAAAGATGACATTTCAGTAATCATCCTGCTGGAGTGAAAGATGAAGGCAATGTACATATTCTCAGAAGAAGATAGGCTTTCATACAAGTACATGATGAAAATCACAATTGATCGAAAATAAGTTTGTGCATCGATCCAATGAACAAGTACTGCTTCACAAACACAAGTACTAGCACGAAATTGCTAAAGATCCAGTCTTTCGGTGATACCTTACTTGGCAATGAAATATAATCATTTCAGAGACTACTGAAATTGATGTCCTAAAGAAGGCATATATATTACTCCCCCCGGTTTTGTTTGATAGACGTTTAAAGAAAATTTTAACAGACCAAGGATTGCAATTAATTCCTCAAAAAGGAACCAAGATTAATGAGTATTCCCACATTTAGCCTTGCTTTACAGGGGAGTAGTACTTCTTGTGCACCAAGCCCAAAAAAACTTGGGTACTTTCATGAAATGAACAGTCCCATGTTCTTTGAACAAGGCTGACATTTTTAAAAAAAAAAGCAAAAGACTAATGTTGGAAATGAGCTAGTATGTATGAGAATTTAGTTTCTCATGTGAAAGGAGTTTTGTCCCACGTTGAAATTTAGAAGGAGTGTTGTTTACTTTTTATATAGAAAACTTTTTATTGTTTGTTTTTGTAGTGTCGGGACTAAGCTGAAATAAGCATGTCGGGGACTAGTGTTTACACTGTCGGAGACTATGCGTCAGGGACTAGTGTAGTGTCGGGGACTAAGCTGATACGGTCAGGGACTAAGCTGAAATAAGCCTGTCGGGGCTAGTGTTTACACTGTCGGGGACTAGTGTTTACACTGTCGGAGACTAAGCGTCAGGGACTAGTGGGACTAGTGTAGTGCTAGTGTTTACACTGTCGGAGACTAAGCGTCAGAGACTAGTGTAGTGTCGGGGACTAAGCTGATACGGTCAGGGACTAAGCTAAAATAAGCCTGTCGGGGACTAGTGTTTACACTGTCGGAGACTAAAGCGTCAGGGACTAGTGTTT
Source organism: Centella asiatica (assembly GCA_014636745.2). Taxonomy (NCBI): domain Eukaryota; kingdom Viridiplantae; phylum Streptophyta; class Magnoliopsida; order Apiales; family Apiaceae; genus Centella; species Centella asiatica. Next base: position 15,392,458 of record CM025782.1, read on the forward strand.
ACGCTGTCGGAGACTAAAGGTCAGGGACTAGTTTTGTAACAGCTGTAACGTTTGGATTTAATTCTTGTAACGTTTGTAACGGCTAAAATGTATACATTTAATTCTTGTAACGGCTATAACGCCATGGATTAAATTCCAGTAACTGATGTAACGTTTTACGAAATTGAAGGTTTCAGCTTGATCAATCTGTTCTATATATAGATGTTCATATTCCAAGTTTCAGTATCCCATCAAAAATCGTCTTCTACTTCTTATCTAAAATTCTATTGCGTCTTGTCTTTCTGGTGTTCATTATTTTCTCAGTTTCAGTTCGAGAGTGAGTTTACTTTGTGCGGAGTAGTTCTCACTGTATCCGTTGTATCCTGGGAAACAGTAGTTCTAATTTCTCTAGCACAGTTTGTGAGAGGGCTAAACTGTTTTAAGGACAGCGTGGTTATCACGTGCCTCGGTTTGTTCCTCTTGTTTCATTGTCTCGTACGAATACACTACAGCTCAGAAGCAACAACTAAAACATCTATCAAACAAAACCGGAGGGAGTAGTAACAGTTGGTATTTTTACACTTTATTGTTTTATGCGACCTTTATTTTCTTAGTATTATTATTATTTTTTATTTTGTTAGTTGTAATCTCATTGTTACTACTGTACCTTCCAACTACTATTAAACTTCTGCAATATGTTTCATTAGGAAAGAAAGAAGAGCAAATTATTCAGTTCAAGTATCTTTGCATATATATCAGAGTTACAGATGTATCATCGAACAGAGAAGAAAGCATGCAGGGACAAAGCAGTAATTTCACATGAAAGTTGGTTAAGATTGACTGGACTGTCATTTACATTTTTTGAATGAAATGAAAAAGAACTTCAGTGATGAAAACGTAAGGTTAAATTGGATTGATAAAAAAAATCGTTATTAAGCAGGGATCAGGGAGCATCTTACCATCCTGACATAAACTTCTTCGTGGTCCAGCTGTGGAGAACTTTCAAAAAAGCCTACGAACATAAATAAGTTCATTTACGACATGAGCAACGCTACATTGCTACGGTGTCCGAATGTAAATTATATTTTTTATGTTATTAATTTTACATCTTTAACCAATAACTAAGTGTATAAATAATAAATTTTTCTCATGAAATTTATTATGAATCTTTAAGTTACGACGAGATCTATAATTTTGCTATTAATTTATAACAAAATAACAAATAAAAATTTTAAATGTAATTTTTTTTAAAACAAATTTTTTTTAAATATAACTCTTTTTTTTTTGTAACGGAGAGAATAACATTTTTAGTACATTTTTTTGTATACAGTAAGAGTAAAGGGCAATGCATCCGCATAAAGGGGTAATGCTATCAGTAATACATCCGTACACAGAAAGTGTACTAAAAGTAATATTTGAGCAATTTGGATGCAAACACATTTCGTTTGGACACCATAGCATTTGTTACTCTTTTAGGATCTTATTTATGACATTCCTTTTGCGAAAACTTGATTATATAACAAACTCAGAAATGAACTCGTAACACTTGGAAAATTATCATTTCCGACTTACATCAATAATGCTAACATGATTAATGGAAGCAATGATAATAACAATTCTTGATAAAAACTAAAATTACTGACACCAAAAATAAAAAATGGCAACATAATGCGGTAAGATCAGTCTAGATGACTTTGACCTCGTTTGTTTTAACTTAAATTTTAGAAATTTTATATTCAAACAATAAATTATATTACGGTATCTAAAATTTTTAAAATTTAAGTCGAAACAAACACTTAACAAACAAATAATCTTATATTTCGGAACGGACCAAATGATTTTTAATATAATTATATATAAAACCGGTGCAGAATGCGAAAAAGCAGAAAAGGGTGAAGAATGAAAACCTCTTTGCCAGTGGTTTGGCGGTGGGAAGAAATGGTAGCAGCAAGAGGAGGAGGAAGAGGAGCAGAAGGAGGTGGGCCCAACAACTTGATATCGGGGGAATCGAGAGCCACCGGTAATAGAAGCTCTCGATCCCTCTCCCGTTCTCTTCTCTCTCTCTCTCAACAGTAAAACAAAACTGTAGTCGAAGTTCGTTGCGGAAACTTTGAAAAGCATAACTGAATTTATTTCATGTCAGCTTCACGACACCGTTTAAGCTTCAGTTCTCATCCTAACGTTATTTTATTTTATTTTTTTCTAAATTATGTTATGTGTTCGTTTTCCTTGAGCTGTAAGTGTTACGATAATTGTTGCGGTACTCGATATTTGATTCCCATAAAAAAACTGGCTACGCCACTGCATTCAGTTATTTAAGTGGTATGATTTGAGTTGATGTTACACTTTAATATGTTGCAACAAAAGATCTGGTTTACTTTGAGATATCGGCCTCACTATCGACATCACATGTTCGTGCAATTTTTTTTTCCTATATATATATATATATATATATATTAATAAAAATTTAGAACCGGTACTTTCTCATTTCAAGGCGCCACAAGTGTCTTTGGAACTTATAATAGATTAACTATCGAGACAGATGTACCAACTAAACTAACTTTTATTAGTATGTTAGTCTATTTTTACATTTTAATTTTTCAAGCTTACGTTGGATAGAATGTAATAATGCGACATGAGTTTTGATATTGAGAAAAATGATTCACAGGAATCGCTAAATCTGTAACAACTAGAACCTAACAGTTAAAAAATTCTTTAACAGAGACGATTAATGAAGCAGCTAGATAAATACTAATTTATCTGATAATATTGGTATTGGGGAGACTTTTATGGTGTTGATTCCGAAAGTGAGTGTCCCAGAGAGTTTGGACCAGTTTAGGCCTACAAGCCTTTGCTATATGAGCTACAAAATAATTTTAAAAGGTTAAAGGAAATTTTTAATTGGGAGATTAGATTTCTCCATTTCAAGCGAGTTTTGTTTGTTCCGGGAAGGCAAATTCGTGACAATATAATTACGAGATTACTTACACCATGCACCGTATAAAGCCAAAGATATTTTATGAGCGAAAGATCTGGAGAAGGCTTATGATCAAATTAGTTGAAACAGGCGTGCTAATTACTGTTAGAAGCTAATTACGACAAGGGGATCCTAATCGTACTCGTGCGGATTGCTAAGTGTATTTCTAAAATGAGAGTAATAAATTTGTATTATATGAACAATTACAAACAAGCACGCAAAGGAATAATTCCTTTACTTACAGTGAATTTTACACTCCGGTTATTTCCCTCTCCTACGATACAAATATTTGAATCAAGCCACATTCATGATAAAATACCCAACACCATATTACCAAAAGTATATCTATCCACCGCCATTATCAATTTCATGAACTCTCCTGCTCCTAGACACCAGGAAAAGTGCATCCATCGTAACCTAAAGATTTGAGGGGTAAATGTGACGAAAACATATGTCAGATGTTTATAAAATAATAAATTGTTGTGCAATGAAAAGTGACTTTGATGCAAAAGGAACCAGTTGAACACTTCACTTACTAGGATTAGTGGACGAGAGCATTGCGGTTTGTGAGAAATCACAATTCCAAGGATTCTTCCCAGCAGTTTGGTAGAGAAGATTCATGGCATAAGTAGCATGAGCTGCCACGGTATTTGGTTCAAAACAAGCTCCACCTGGTTGGATCGCGCTGCAGTCAATTCCAAATGCGCAACAATAGTCCAAATTTTCTTGCAGTTGGGCATCTGATACACCTACCTTGGGCACACACCAAGCAGCACTCTTTGGTGCTGCTGATGGCGTTGTTGGGGTTGTTGATTGGTTCACTGGGCTTACCGGGGTTGTTGATGGGGTTGCCGGGGCTGTTGATGGGGTTGCCGGGGCTGTTGATGGGGTTGCCGGAGTTGTTGATGGGGTTGCTGGACTTTTAGGTGTGGATGGAGTCTATAATCAGAACTAATTATGTTAGACAGTAGTAGTTAATATATTCAGAGCAATTTGCAAATCAAGTAATAGCAAAAATAAAAATAGGACAGTAACTTATTCTCTATAAAAACTAGGTGCATCACTAGGTACTAGCTTTGATCATTCATATTATTGACCACTTTGGAGGCAAGTAAAGATGGGGCAAATACCAGCCCCATAGCTTTCAACTTCTACATTTTGTTACTTCTTCTAATCCCCCTTAAAACCCACCCTCACCATTTTTTTTAACCTCTTCAAAGCAAGTCCTTTGTAAAAACGGATGTTCAGATCATAAAAGCACGAGATGGGCATATATTTTAGTATCAGAGTAGCGTATATATATAATCACTGAAAAATTGATAAAAATAGAGTAAATATTCGGTCCTCACCTGGGTAGTCTTAGTGAGGGAAACATCATAAACCAGGGTTAGATCAGGCTTGAAAAGTCCGAATGATCTCTCGGAAGCTGGTCCAGGTTTCAAGTCCTCATCAAACAATGCAAACAGATATGTATCCACTGATTTGCCTGGCATCAATGGAGTTCCTACCATAGACCGAAGATGAGCTATCAAATTCCCATTGTACGCCTTGGCATTCTCAATACTCGGCCCAACCTCATTGCTGTCTCCTTTATATGGCCATCCTGTCTCCGCAATCACAATTTCAACATCCTTAAACCCCATAGAGTTCAGTGCAGATCTAACAGCGTCCACCTACATATGAAACCTTGGTATTTTACGAATTCAATAAAGTTCACATCCCAAATTAGATTAGGACACAGTCCCCACATATACAAACCTAGATACTATTTTTGTGGAACACATTGAGTTACCAACCACAAAACGATATTAACAAAAACACAAATAGTATTCATTAATTATCCCTAAACGACAATTATGAGATTGTCACTTATCTTCGATAGGCATATTCAGCTTTAGATGTAACCCTTTGGAAGGATTTTCATTACCATTATGGCTAAAACATTTGAGTGTGTGAAAAGATTAATACTCCGTATGAAACATTAATAATAGCTAAATTACTAGCCTCAAAATGACTTGAGTATATTTTGCACACGAATTCAATTTTTCGTGATTTATTAAAAAAGGAAAAAAATTATAAAAATAGATCAGTTGAGGATGGAAACATGTAATGAAGTCAGCCATCTGACTTTGTTAGATTACTACGATTTAAATTTAAATTTTAAATTTTTTTGTTTTTTGCTTAAATTTTAAAAGTACAACTTAAACAGAAACAAACCTTTTTTTGTTTTTTACTTAAATTTTAAAAGTACAACTTAAACAGAAACAAACCGTATATATGTTGCCCCGTACAAATTTCTAACTACATCGCTAAGAACTACTAGAAAAAATAAAATAAATAAAACAAAAACCAAAAAAAAAAAAAAGAAACTGTTACAACCAAGCGCTCTCCTGCTCATTTTGGTAAAATAAGATGACAACCACAGTTGGAAAACTTCTTGTTGGCATGTAAGAGGAATGTAAGCTAGCTTATTATTAGAGTAATAAAACTAGAGAAGAGTTGCGGTGATACCTGAGCATCAAACATATTAGTGTACTTGATCTTGGTGGCCGAGTCAACTCGTCCCGAGTTGGGTTGAAACAAGCAAAAAGCCAGAGTCTCTGGCCTAGGATCACTCTGATAAGCAAAGAATGGATAAGGATTGATAGTAAAAGGCGAGCCAGTAGCTGTATTAAAGTCTAACAGTCCCTTCAGCAAATCCCCGATACTCGGGTCGAAACTCCCCGACGACGGCGGATCCGATTGCTTCAACACCGCCATCGAATGAACCGTCGATACCTTTATTTTGCCCCCCAAAGAAGCTGAGTTCAGGGCATTTTGGAGATTTTGCATCGCCGGCAACAGCTGATTCATCAAACTCCGGTCGCCGGAGCTCATGACTTCGTTTCCGACGTTGATTACTATTATCTTGCTGGCGGGGTGAAACGGGATTACATTGTTGTTGATCCAGCTTTTAGCGAAATTGGGGTCGCCGGCCATAGCCGGTATGTCGCCGTTCGCCGCGCCGATGGCGATTCCGATTCCGGTGTTTGCTAGAGCTGTGATGATGGCCGGGTCTGCTCCATACAACCGGACCTTCTCGATTGCGGTGGACTGGAGCAGCTTTGCGGCGGCCGACGGTGGCGGAAGGTTGTCGGCGACTTGGCCATAGTTTATACCAAGGAAAGATTCAGAGCCTGCAATAGATAAATATAAAAACACATTTTTGGTGATCTCAATAGCAAGCAATAAATGAAACAAGGAACTAGTTTTTTTTTTCTTTCGTACCTTTTTTAAAGTTTTTTGTTTTCCAGTTTCTATAATAAGTTAATCTAACAAAGAATAATTAATTAATAAGAATGTGGGGAGAAAAATTGAAGGGACTTACTGGCGAGATGGATGGTAAGAAGGAGAAGGAAGAAAATGAAGAAAGATGAACGGAGAAGATTGACCATAACTACCGGAAGGAAAGAAAAAAGTTTTAGAAGAAGAAAAGGCTATGTTTTATGCTTTCTTTGTAAGTTCTATATTATTGGCTTGAGAAGAGACGAGGAGAAAAGAAAAGAAAAGTGGAGAAGAAGGTGGCACTTTCGGTCGGTGGGCGGACTAGATTCAAGACAACCGTATAATAGCGTACTAAAGTTGTAGTAGCATAGCATCTCAACGTAACGTGGGGAAACCCTGAAGGTGAATTTGTATAATTCTCTCGTTTTACATTTCTTGGTTCTGTTTTCTTCATATTATACTACATTTTTTAAACTCGATGTTAATTTAGTTATTATAATCTTTTAATTTATAACAAAAAAATATTCATAATAATATTTTTCATTTCAAACTTAGGTCCATTATATTCTTGTAAAACTTTATGCAACCACCTATTTATATTAAAATTCTACTTCTTAAAATAATTAGTCTATAGAGTTTGTGAGTTTGCGTTACAGTTATATTATATTTTTGTTGCTTCAATAATGAACGCAACACATTTTTTTTGAGTTTGTAGTGCGAATATTAAAGCATTTCATAAATTATATTTAGATATGTTATTTTTATTTTTATTTTTTTATGTCTTGATATTCTTATATATCAATTCCATTAATTATATTATAAATTACGTAAAGATATGATTTTTAAATAAATATTCAATACATCTTAAAATATGTGCCATAAAAACAAAAAAAATGTTACATTCGTATTTCAGGATGGAAGGAGTACAACTTTATGTAATATTTGAAAGAGATAATAACACGTGATCATAATAATTGACAGTTAATCGAGTCTATTAAAATACATATGAATTAGCTTTTTGACTTGTGCATAGTATGAATTTTTTTAATTGATCACATTTATTGAATTTATAATATTTTTAATAGTAATATTTGTTATATTTAGTAATTTATAATGTTGTGTAAAATATCATTAATTTTATATTTATAAATTTAAAAGTTTTAAATGATACTCGTATTACATTAAAAGAGTAATATATCTCTAATTTTGAAATTTTTTAAAGAGAGCCCAGCATTATTCATCCTTCAAACAGTAATTACGACTCTGTTTATTACATTTTTGGTATACAAAATTTGACTTTTATTTTATGTTGTAAATGTAATTTTACATATATTAATTATGTAGTGAGATGACTTAAGAGCTCCTTCGTTTCCAGCTTTTGAATTTTAAATTAAAGTTAAAATTAGTTTTTGACTTAAAATCAATAAAAAAAATTAAAAAGAGAAGTTAAAAAGTGTTTGACATCAATTGATACTTAAAATTTGAAGTTTAGTTAAAATAAGTTAAAATATGTTTGACTTTACAATGATTTTTTAGCTAAAATGAACAGTAATATTATAAAATAATAAATTTGAGGATACGAGGAATATAGAAGTCATTATATTTAGTCAACTTTACTTTTTAGTTTAGCTAATAATCTAAGTTTTTAAGAAATAATAAAAGCTTAGTTTTCAAATTTTAGATTTAAGTTAAAATTTAAGTGCCCAGAAAAGAAGAAAAAGGACACTTATATAATAACTTATAACTAAAAAAAAACTTTTGACCCAAAATAAATGGGAAACGAACAGGGGCTAAATGGCCTCGCAAGTAGCCGTTAGCTGCTCCTTGTTCAGGAATTGATTATCTGACTGCCATTAGCACGTTGCTAAATGCACACTTTCACGTGACTCTCAATAGTACTACTCGGTATCTTGTACTTATTATAAAAACAAAATTTTACTTTTGTCCGCTCAAATTTAGGTTAATTTTTAATTCTTTTTTTTAATTTTTTTAGTTTGGCCCTCCAATTCTTCTTAATGCTACGTATCTGGTTCCTTCTACTCAATTTTATAAAAAACAGAATTTTATGTGACATTTTAAGGGTAAAATTTCATTTTGTATTATTATGATGTATACAAACAAACATACATAATAAATGCATACAAACTTGTATATAAAATATTTAAATAAAAAATCTAGGTATAGAATGTAATACATGATAAATAAAAGTAAATCCACGTAATAAATAAAATAGTTGTTAAATTGAAAAATCCTCACCAGTCGATGACAAATAAGATGGAAAAAATGAAAAATAAAATTATGAAAACTAGTGGGCCCCGATTGATAAATTTCTAACGCATATAGCATAAGAATTGCGGACAAAATGTTCGATTTAACAAAAATATAAAAAGCATTTATAAAAATAATATTTCTTGCTGTTTGTGTTATTCATCCTTTTATTATTCATACAGTATATAGGAAGTAATTTTTGACGAGAAACAAATCATACCTGGCAAAGTAAAGTGCATCGAACATTCAGTCGGAGGTTGTAAATTTTTTTATAGTTACAGAGTATAAAAATCTAGTTATCTCATACTATCAATGTGGTATTTTTTATTATCAACCAATTATCTACATTCGTCAGACAATTATCTTATAAAATTTTTTAATAGTCTACAAGATTAAAAATTTTAATTTCTTCACTTTTCAACCAACGAGACTAACCGGATAGGTCACTATTAACTTTATATTATTCACTCCTTTTTAAAACTAGAAATATATTTTAATTTGATGATGATGTTTTTAAAAATTCTAAGATTCGATTGGTAACTTTTTTTTATCCTTCAAAATAGGTTAATTATTTTTTCTTTTGATAGAACAACAATTACTATTTCGTATTTGATATTTGAAAAGTTTTACATGCATTCACTATAAAAGATATAATAAAAAATTTACCCTTACTTTTTTCACGCATAAAATCGCAGATTAAAAAGATGAAAACGGTATAAAATTATGCATCACCCGTTCCGAAGAGAAGATAAAGACATTCGATTTTAGTACGTTGGTGTTTTATGCTTATATTTGTTGTATGTATACAATAAAATTGTAAGGCAGTTATATAATTTATATCTAGCGATGTTTTCTAAGTAATTACACTTGTATTTGGTTTGTTGATTATTAAAGTTTAAGTAAATTTTGATCAACAATACATATTATCATTTTTCAATTTACCCATATTAATTATCATATTATATCACACTGTTCTTATGTCCCATGCATTTATGATATAGGGATAAATATCTCAAATTAATGTCATAATTGCATTTCTTAATATTATGAACGGGAAGGAGTTAGTTATTTTTTGACCATGCACATATATTAAGAAATTATTAATTATTATGTTAATTTTAGAGCACACTTTCTATAATTTTGACGTAAAGGGATCAAATCTTATAAGAGTGAGAATTGAATGAGAAAAATAAGTAGAAATTGGGTTAGTGTGCAGGAGTAATTTCGTCGATCAAAAAAAATTAAATATATATATATATATATATATATATATATATATATATATATATATAT
>CM025782.1:15402248-15447496 GCA_014636745.2 Centella asiatica
TATATATATATATATATATATATATATATATATATATATATATATATTCTCTAAAAGATTGTAAATGTTTTATATACTATGGAACAAAGAAAAATCTGTAAAATGAGTTGCTCGATTGGACTGAAAAAATTAATTACAAACAAAGAGAGAAGGAGAATAAAATCTTCCTTAGGCGTTAAGAAATAATGTCTCCGTCCTAAGCATTTTAGCTGACAGTAATCGCGTTATATAAACATGGAATATTATGTTACTTTAGGGGAAGATCGCATAAAGGGAGACAAACTTTAGGTATCGAACAGTATTAGCACCTTGAAAGGGAAAAAAAAAATAAAGAAATAGGAAAAAATAAACAGAATAATATATGTACCTTCGCTGGTGAGGTAACACTAGCAAAAGGTATGTATAGAGATTTTAAAATATGGAAAATGTGAAAATATTTTAGAAAAGATATTTAGAATTAGATTATTTTATTAAAACATATAATCAGAGACACGTGCGACTCTGAATTTTTGTATATCATATACTCAAATAAGGGGTAAATGAGTTGAATACAAATGAATATTCGCATGCTCACATTTTTATTATATTTGATTTTTTGATACTCAAATTTGAACTCGAATATTGATCAAAATAAAATTCTAATAATTAGGTTTTACTTTAATCGAATTCAAATTATTCTTGGGCATTTATTTGATCCATTTAGTAATAAATAAATTATGTTAATATTAATTTCTATTTTCCTTTCACAATAGTATTTAATAATTTTACTTACAAACACTATTATTGGAGTAAAATTTATATTATATAACATACTTAAATAAATTATTAAGACAAAAATAACCATAAAACTCTCAATATGTAATAATATTCTATTATATAAAATATAATCTAACTACTCACAAATAAAATCAAGCGAGTATCATTGTGCTAAGATTCTATTCATTTAACTTATTGAAAATTAGACAAAATCTCTTGTATGTTCATTTTCATAACAACTTCAAATTGAGCCGATTAATTTTCAAGAGTTCGAGCGAATCCCTAATTTTTGGATAATATTGTTGTTGTATATTAAAAAATTATATATTGTTCTATATAAATTAAGGAGATATTCTTCAATAACTCTCCCTAGTTCTAAAATTAAAAATATATTTTTCTTCGTACGCTAATACTTTATGAATCCTATAATTTCAAATGTTAAATGATTTTGTAAAATTATAAACTATAAAAATACAAAAATTTGTATTTAACTATATTTTTTTATAATTTATGATATTTCACTTAAAAATTATGAAAACAAAAAATGTTACTTCAGTTTTAAAATATAGAATTTCACATATCTATTTTGTACGAACTAAGATGTATATCTAATTTTAGAACAGGTTAAATAATTATCTTGGTGCACCAAATTGTCTGATAAAAGACATTAAAGGATATTAAGAATATTAAGTTCTGTATTGATTTTTATACAAATTTAAATCTATTATTGCTTCATTGAATTTGAATTTAAGAATATTGAAATGTAGTAAAAAGATTATTCTTTCCGTTCTTGTTTGATTATTTATGGTTAAATCAATAGTTTTTTCCCTTATGTTTTTTGTTCTGTTACAAATATATAATTGAAAAAAACATTTAATTGTAAAAGCTTTCTTTTTATAATTATGCAATTATAAATATATTATTCCTTTTATCACCATCTATTTGTAACTGTTTATTTTTTAAGATGTATTTATGGTAAATTTGACATTCTAAATTACTAATCTTTCCAAATTATCCTTCACAATATATATATTTCATGTTAAGTCACTTGATATTAATTTAACCATCGTTACATTGTTTTAATATTTGTGCAAAACTAAATAGTGCAAATGATGAGGAACAAAAGGAACATATAATTTTAAAGTTAAAATAATTAATTTGACCATCACAAATTTTATGTTGCGATTCTTTGAGAAGTTATTTGGGAAATGGTCGAGGAAAGGAGTAACTGTGTTTAGGTTTAGCTGTCATGAATTTTAAAAAAAAAAACAATTTGTTGCGTACACATGTCATGTCAAAACGCCGTCTGTGGGAATCGAACCCACGACCACGTGGTTAAAAGCCACGCGCTCTACCAGCTGAGCTAAGACGGCTAATGATACGTAAGTAGATAAATAAATTTCTATATAGAAAGATCCAAAACTCATATGAATTTACCTCTTTCAATTTACTCCCTACGTTTTTATAACCATCTTTGACTTTTTCACACATAAGTTAGTTGAATTTTTTTTCATGTTAAATATTTTATAATTTTTTAAAAAAATTGTTAATAAAAGATATTTTAAATAAAAATTAATATAAATATAATCTTTAACTAAAATCAAATATTTAACAAATAAAAGAATTTACATAAACTTTCGCACAAAAAAACCAAGCGACATACATATAAAAACAAGAGAGGGAGAACTGTATATTGATATTATATTCCACCAAATGACTATCACTCGAAATTTCCAACTATGTCTATAAATTGTTGAATCTGTATATGATACGTTTTTTTTTTTGGTTACCTCTTTGTACGATATGTTAATTCATTAATTTCGATTCATAAAATTACGAAAAGTACTTAGGCCAGTATAAACAGATTTACATACAAGTAATTAGGCCATTCACACCAATATCTATTAACAAATTTTATATTTTACAGATTTAATTATATTTTTTTATATCTTTTAAAATTTTTATTTTTTTACAATTACACCAGCATCTCTATTATACAAATTAGAGAGATTGAATAGTAAATCTTTTGATGTAAAAATTCACGGTTCAAATCTTTTAACATATTCTTTATTTTAGGGATTCTGGTACAAAGATAATTTTTAAAAATTCAAGTTTTTATCTCTTAAAATAGAGATTATAGAGAATATAGGGAAACTGGTGTGAGTACTCTTAAGAAAGTATAAAAACTATAATAATGTAATGGAGAATATAATGTCTTTAACTTAGTTTTATATTCGCATGTTAAGTTGTAATTTGTTCATGTCAATTATTGTCATTTTCTTGTTCTTAAATATTATGTATGCTTATTTTGTGTGTTTTGAATGTTATTTATATTTAAAAATACAAAATAGAGTAAAGAGATGAAAAGTATTTAAAAACAGAAATTTATGTTGAATATGACGAAAGGCGTGGACACATGCTGCAGAAAGTCAAAATTTATTTTTTTGGAGCCTTTTTGTATGAAATTTTGAGTTATTTGGAGTCAAGTTATTTTTTGTATTCTTTTGACTTGTAAATTCTTAGTCATGTTTTTACTGGGAGTAAAACTTTATTTTATTATATTTCTTATAGGAAAGTAGTTTTAAATTTATTATCCAAGTAAGCAAGGAATCCTATATGAGATCAATTTATTCCTTATTTAAGAAAATGATTCTACAACCCTAGACACACTTAAAAATTTTAGCGACTCTATTTTTCTATTGGTATGTATTCTACATCTAATATGTCCGGCTAAGTTTCTTTATAGACAAAGGATATTCAAGACTTTGTGTCGCCACAAATTGTGAAATTTAAGTGATTTTATCTATTTTATTATTCTTGAGTATCTGTAATTTCTCTGTTTTTCAAATTTATTATTGTTTTGATTAATTGGGTAGGTGCACAACTATTTAATTGTCAAAATAATATACCGATTTTTAAAATATCAAATCTGTAATTATTTGAATGTTTTAATATTTAAAACAATTAACAACGTTGGGGGTTGGAAATGTTAAGGTTTGTGCAATATAATCTAAATAAATCAAGCTCATGTGTTTGTTGGTTAGGATTGAGTTCGATGGATTAAATCATAAGGGCTTATTTTTTGTTGTTCATTAGTAAAAGAAATAATCATTAGATCGAATATTGGTTATCGATAAGTTAAGGAGAGATGAGTTTAACTATAATCAATTTATTAATGAACATTGAATTATTCTTTCATCTATGATCAATTCTCAGAATCAAAATAAAGATTAATCTTTTGACTAGTTTTCAACATTCATAAGTTTAATTCCTATTTAATTATTTTATGCAATTTACATTGATTTACTTCTTAGTTAATTAATTCAAAAACTCCATATTATTCTTCTTATTTTTGGCAAATTAAATAAATATATATCGATTCATGTGGACACGACTCTGCTTATCACTGTCTACATGGTAGTATTTTGTAGTAATTTATTTTTATTGGTTTCGACAATCATCACCGCAGAATGTCTATTATATATGTAATTTTGATAAATTATACTATTTTCTTCCGTTCCACAAAAATTATAATTTTTGACAAATATTTGAATTATATGTTTAATTGACAATTATATATTCAAATAATAAATAAATAAACATTTTATAAAATTTATTATAAAATGTTCAATTATATCATCATAAATTCATCATGAAAAACTTGTGAAAATGTTGATATTTTTTAAAAAATAAATCTCATTTTTAAGTATTACGGAGTAATTAAATCGGCCTCAGTGTTTTGATGGAAACATTTGAACAACTTGATACACATCGCAGTGAAGTAGTGTATGCTTTGATGATGATAAGTTACGCAGCATGTTTGATTATAATTCATCTCATTTTAAGTTTAGTGGATGGATACCAATCATTAAGGTAATACTTTTTTCGCTCCATCGAAATAACAATATTTAGATTTTTGATAATTATTAATTTTGTATTTTTAATCAAAAATTAAATATACAAATTATAAGTTTTTTTCATAAAATTTGTTATAAATCTTTAAGTTATGACAAGATTTATAAGTTTATACATGAATTTTAAAATTTGATAATGTAAATTATACTATTACAAACTAAAATCTACAAAATTTAAGTTAAAATAAACGGAATTATATTCTAGATGTGCAGAAGATATCCTCTCCGTCTCATCGATTAAGTTTTTTTTTTAATAGAAATTCATTGACAAAAAGATATAATCCATGGGACGGAGGAGGGGTAACAGTTAGACCTCCGAATACATTTGACAAATAACGGCTTATCTTCAATTGTGGGTACCACTTTTTCTTCAAATTCTTACAGTAAAAAGATACGCAGATGTAATTTACATCACCAACTTGATTAAATTTTGCACGATTTTTCCCTTTTATTGTTTTGTGGAATGGTCGATTTATACCTTCCTGAATATCCATGAGTATAGAATTTGTAGGTTTCCTAAATATTCAAACGAATTTGAATTAACATATCAAATTGCCTTTGTGGCAATATTACAGTAATGAACTTATTGCTTTTCGTATAATGGGGTCTTAATTATATACCACAGCAGCAAATTGCATTACAAAATCGGAAATAAAAACACACTCTTGCATTATATAATGCACATAAACTATTTGCAATATGTTTTCTTTGGTAGAATTCAGATGATTAAATTTTACAATTCCCTTGTGATCTCGTCTATGAGTTCATCAAGCATATGTATCTCCACATCCTTTATAATGTCATCAGTTTCAACCAATGCAAACATTACCTCATTCCATCCAAAGTCCCACATACAGTTGAGATGTGGATCTGTGTTTTGCACATCTCTTGCAAGCATTTTGAGGAGGCATTCAGCAGCATCATGTTCAACATTCTCGTACAATTTTAGCCTTTCGAAATCCTTGTACAACTGTTTGACCAAACTATCCAAAGAGCTTACCTTTGTGGTACCTATAATGGATATCTTCATACATGGTTGAATAACAAGTTCTTGCCTTCTTCCTTTTCTATTCATGACTTCAAAAGCGCAGTCTGTCGTGAGCTTGGTGGCTTTATCTTGATATATTTGATCACTAGCATGGAGGATGCAAACGGGTATGTTGAGTTTGAAAAGTGCCTCTGCTGTGTTCAGGAATAGTGGGCTCTTGATCAGTATCTCCTTGAGTTGCTTTTCGTTTTCTGTTAATAGCTCTTGTGTCCATGATGTTGGAGCTTTCTTGTGATTTTGCTGTCGAGGGTGACATACTTCTGCGCTGTCTGCAACATGAAATACTTTAGTTTTAACTGCTGGTTTAATAAGTTTCATTGATGAGGGCATTTACCAGCCGGCGTTCATTCCAGTGATCAAAGTTTCTTTGTGCACCATTCAGTCTAAAAATTTGGTGTATTTTAGTAGAAAGTAAATTAATTTTATAGACAGTAACTTTAAATTTGTAGCTAGTAACTTTACATTGGACATTGCACATAAAAACTTTGGACAACTGCGAGGAAAATAATGTCAAGGGGGATGCCGAGTGGTAATTTTCCCTTCTTGAAATTTAATTTAAACGGGAACTTGTGTCTACGGTTAATAATACTTACCATAAAGTGAATCTGATATAGTTTTGGGGGACTTTTGTCCCGAATCTTCTTTGCAAAAAAATGCTTGTGCATGGTAATCATTAGAAGGCATACACTCTTCAGAAGTTATGCCTTTGCTCTACATATAGTTCAGTGAAGGAAAATGTAAGGGTGAGGCAATTGTTAAAGCATAAGCAGTTATACCCATTAAGCAGTATGTTATAGTTGTAAATTTGGCTAATAACCTCTAAACTAATAAGTATACATATAGGAAAGCTGAGCTTACAATATCATTTGCAGTAAAAGGGGCTGCTACTTCTGGACTTCTGCATTCATAGTCGAGAGAAGCATTAGAGTTCAGATCTGTAGCAGCTAAATCATGCTTATGCTCTTCTACATTGAGGGGTTGATTTTCATCTGATTTCTTTGTTTCTTTCGTGCCCCCTTCCGCTTCTTTAGAACTTCTGGAACTTAATTCTTCTGTTCCTTTGGACCCAATATCCTTTTCATGTCTTTTCACCTTCGGTTCCTGAATGACCATAATATGATTCTTTGTAGGTCTTGCCAATCTGTTCAGAGTTCCATTTCTTTTGTTCAAAACTTCCTTTATTTTTCGGGGAGCCTGACCTCTGATCTTTTGCATAATTTCGACCTTCTTCGCTGTGGCCAGTACATGAAGAGGCTTTGTTTGAGCAATCGATGGCATTCTCTCTTTTTCCCTCTCTATCTCCGATGCTGGTTTTCTTGACGATGCAGTTTTATCTATGACTATTGAAATGGTAGTGGACATCTGATCCCCAACAACATTTTCATCATGTCCATTCTCTGGCTGCTCTTTATGGGACATTCCATTAGCAGGCTCCGTTGAAATTCTCCTTGTGGCTTCTGCTTGGTTCGTATGTGGCTGCTTCTTTTTCATCCTTGTTGCATCACGCGAGGTTTTTGGTGGAACCTGTGATTTTACCTGATGTCCATTTTGGACTGTAGCCTGCACATTACTTTTCATGTTTTGCTGTTCTCTTTTCTTTTGTTGATTCTTTTCCTCTTGGAGCTCAGATTTTTGGAGCATGTGCAGCTGATGCAATCCATTATCGTGCTGGGACTTTCTTGGGATTTGCCTTTCGGAGTTTTTTATATATGTTTGAATTGTGGTATCAGTTTGCAGTGTTTTTTCTTGCAATTTATTTGCAGCTTCTGCGGTTTTTTTACTTTTTGTTTGTACCTTTTGCTGCTGTTCCCTTTCCTTAGTTTCATCCTTTTCTGTACTTTTCTGCTGATTATGCTTTGCAGAATCCTGTCTTTTCTCTTTTTCGAGACTATTCTTCTGTTTTTCAGGAATTTGGTTTGAATGGCTGATGTCGCTCTGTGGCTTATCTGTTCTGTTGTTGGTATTTTCTAGGCCTGACCCTTCATTAGTTCTGATTGCTCTTTCATACTTCCTTAGTGATTTTTCATCAGCAAGTTGAGGAGATAATTGAGGCTTTTCGGCCTTCACTGAAGCTGTGACATTCTTGGTTACTGCTACCTTGTGCTCTTGTTTCAACACATTATTCCTATTACTCGAAATTGCTACCTTCTCACTTTGTTGAGTCTTTCGTTCAGCATTCTTGTTTTTCGCATATGTGGTCTTAAACACTATTCCTTCTCTTTGTTTAGGGCCTGATTCTTTTTGTCTGATCTGTTGTTCTACTCTTTCTGGAAGTTCTTCGAGGCCCATCAGTTTTGCTATGATGCTTGACATTCTCGCCTTTTCTGGTTTAGATTGTGATGAATTTAACTGACCCATTGATTCAGAAAATGTTGAAAAAGTTCTCGAGTCAGGAGGACACCAGCTAGCAGACCTCTTATGAGGTTCTGAATTTGAATCAGCGCGAATTTGTTGGCTGGAGAAGCTAGAAGTCTTGGCATGATATGCAAGCTCAATCAATCTCTGCTTGAAATCATTATTTGCTAGGATGCTACTTGAATTCTTTGAACGCTTATCGAAAGAGAACCTTGGCAGATCAAGTTGTTTTTGTTCAGCCTTTCTCACATTTTCAGCTTCATCGTCCTCATCCTCCTCGAGCAAAGTGATCCTATTTTCCCTCTGAGGTTTAATCATGTACTCTGAAGTTTCTTGCAAATTCACAAGCATCCGCAGAGATTCTTCCAAATCCATAGCCCCTTTCAAAAGTTCCTTTCCAACTTCTATCGAATATTTGTCGAAGTTAAGGCCATTTGAACAAGCTCTTAAGATCTGGTTCAAATTCTGTACCCCTTTTGATATTTCATTGACATGAATGTTAGAAAAGTTGGGAAACTGGCTAGTTGAAGGCCGGTGTTTATGAAAGTTGCTGCTTATTTCCATCTTCCCATTGTCAAGTGACCTCTTTCCAATTTGCTGCAGGAAATGTATGATTGAACTATTGCCCGAAGAATCCCTCCTACCGTGTTTTCCTCCATTTTGTAGCGCGAGCAAGAAGGCCATGGACAATTCACCTCTTTGATCAGAGCCTTGGCGGCTTCCATAAGGAACCAACTGGCTTGAATTTTCTTTAGCCATGAGTGCTCTACTGCTTCCACTAGCCTTCCTCTGTGAGCTTGCTGTGTTGGGTCTGACCTACAAGGAAATGAAGCACAGCATATTAAGTTTTGCAATTGATTCAACTCTCTGGAGCATATTAGTACAATGCTGCATTATTAAGGTATTTGCACATTGAACATACGGGCTCTGGTCCTTTAGTTTTTTGAGTTCCTTTGTAGACCTGCCTAGAGTTTCTTGATCCATCTGTTCATCAGAAACAATCAAAAACAGGAAGCATATATTTATAAACGCACCCAAAAAAAAAAAAAAAAAAAAAAACTCATGTTCAAAAAACACATAATAGTTCTGTACTAGAGCTTGAATGGTTTGGCCGTGTATTCTGATAGCACAAGTAAACCACGGTAGAATTATTTTTTTCCCCTTTGCCTTCTTTTTGGTGTGTGTGTGTTGGGAAATCAGATTATCGAAACACTAAGGCAATATTATCACATGAAGCATCAAAACTTAGAACAGAATAACGTATGACTGAAATTAAAAATTCATAAAAAATGATTACAAAGTTGCATGTACAAAAGTTATTTTCTTTGCAGTTAATTTGCAGTTAGTTGATGTATACTTAAGAAGGAGGTGATACTGCTACTTTAATGCTTTTAGAATTACTTGAAGTCGTTAAACAAGAATATTGGTTCAGTAAACTAACTTATCATGCCTTTTCTCTACTACCCTACTTCATGTTTTAGAATTTTTTCACCATCATGTTAGTTTCCACTTACCAGTATGTTGGCTCAATGTTTTACAAGATTCGAAGATTAATCAACCTGTTCATTCGAAATACCTCGACTTTCTTAGAACAGGTCCGAGTCAATCAGCAATGATTCAAAATACTTCTTTTTACATTATTTCAGAAATTGATTGTTCCAACATATACTATACGACTTTTTACGTCGGAGCAAATGATCTTAAATTTTTTCATATGGAGTATGCATGATGGTTCCGTTTCTTTTGGCATAAATTTTTAGATTCTAAATTTTAACGGTATGATTGGAATTTAAAATTTTTAAAATTTAAGTTAAAATGCACAAAACATATTCCTCCCACTTGTAGGTGACAAAAAAATCTCAGATTCTTGTCATTAGTTAAATTCTTCGTATTGTCTCATGAAATTTTAAAAAAAATGTAAGAGACATACCTCTTGCCATGATGTTTGAATTGTTAGAGCTTTGAGAAGCAGCCATCCGTTCTTTTTTCAGCCGGAGATCGCTCAGAAGCTTCTGTGCAAAATCCGATTTCGTCGCCATGTCGTTGTGATGGTAGTGCAATGTTTTAGGAACTCAATTACAAAATCATGAAATCTTTCAACTCTCCAAACTGACAAAGGAACTATACTAGTACATGAAATCTAGGATAGGAAGTTTAATAATGACTTGGCATTCTTCTTTTGGTTGATGAAACAATAGAGACAATCTTGGGTTATCCTTCAGTTGGGAGGGGTCTATCAGTGTTGGGTAAGGTGGGAAGTGCTGTTTAAAGCAATAAAATGTTAAAAGATTGATGTGAATGTAAGACCTCTCTGTTTCTCTTGTAACACACTTGAGTTACCTTGACTTTCATTCTAATCCAAGCAATCACAGTGCTCTTTATACTTCTTCCCAAACAAGCCTTCTGTGGAAGCTCCTTTTGGTAAACTTACACCATTTCTTTTCATCATGTTACATGCTCTATCACTTACAAAATTCATTCACATGTGGAGATATTATATGTGAGAACCAAAAATTTGAAGACTGGTTGCTTAATAACTTTGAAACGCCTCCTAACACATTTTTAATTGATTTTGAATTGAATGTTTCAATATGGCATCAAAGTCGAACAAAAATTTCATTATGAATGACTCAATATTCCACGTGTACTATACTCAATATTCCACGTGTACTATACTCAATATTCCACGTATATTATATTCTACGTCACTCATTATGGTACGTGTTAAACATAAACATGTTAAGTTAAATAATACGCCACATAAGGGAACGTGTAGAAATAGTATATCTCACGTCGAGAAGTAAAAACCTAAAAATTACTTAATAACCTTAAATGGCATCTCTATTACATGACAATTGATTTTTAATTAACAATTAACTTTTTTGCACGTAACTTTAAGAGAATTTTTTTATATGTTAAATTTTTTATTTTAGTTAAAATTTATCCTTATTTAATATATTTTTTATTAGTAATTTTTTAAAAATTAAATAAAATATTTAACATATAAAAAGATGTATTTAAAGTTACGTACAAAAAAAAATCAAATATCTAAAACAGAGAGAGTAAATGCTTTATTCAGAGTTCAAAAAACATCACTGCACATAATTTAACAATGAACATTTCTATAGTGTGCGAAAATTAATATATCGGAAATGTCTAAAATGCGTTAAAACTTCTAAATTTTACGCGAGACATTGCTTGATGACAGTGTATTCTAATATTCTCCATGTGTAGCGCACGGGGGTTCCATTCTTTACCTGTTATATTACCAATATGCCCTTGGTCATTCTCTTTATGTCAGAGAAAGAATCATTCGAATATGGGGGTTTCACCCAAAATTAAGCAAAGAGAACGGATGCCATTGCATATATGTGCTCAGTTTGAAATTATTTCTCTTTTACTTAGTCCTGGTTCAACTTATCTAGTCCCCCGTTATATGTTTTATCTTCCATTATATACAGTAAAAAATTAACAAATATCTTTTTTTCCACTTTTTAATAAGTGAAATTCTAAAATTTATGTAAAATGGAACAAATTTAGTGAATTGAAACAAACCATATATCATATTTTAGTACAAATAAACTGGCCCCATCGAGTGTTGTATGTATTTACACATAAAAATATGATTAGTATAATTGACCATTTTCTGCTTTATATTTGTGCTCTAATCTTTTGAAAGTTATTTGTGCTCGAATGTAAATATACATGCCAAACTAACACCATATATTTATCGTTGCTATGCTGTTTCTCTTGATCTTTTTGAGTTTCACGATTGGAAATACGTAAACATATGTTTTCCAAAGTAAAATTTTAAGGAGAATTATATATATCAAGTGCAGTGCAATTTTAACTTTTAAGTGTCTATTGCAAGAGCATGTATAAAATATTTTTCTGGTTACAAGAGCATATATAAAAATACTACTTCAAACTTTTAACCATTGAAAATGGCGATGATGCGATTAATTTCTTCGCTATGTGCCTACGATTCCCAAGGGCAAAGTGGTACGAATTGATTAGTTAATTCCCTTTGCCCAGGTTATCTTTCGATTTGTAAGGGACTTATATATATACACGTTAGGGTGATAGATTGCTGAAGTTGTCAATGTGGGATAATATAGAGGAATGCAATATGCAGAATGCAATATGCAGAATGCAATATGCAGAATGCAAGATGGGAGATATTTACATCACTATGGCCACATTTTACTTTATTGCTATCTGGAAAATAAATTTTGTGGCCAAGATTTAGTATAATATTATATTATAATTGTTTTAGTAATGAATCAATAGAAAATGATTAACGATTTAGTATTTTAGTGTTATGAACTATTCGTATAAACTTATGGATAATGCGCTGACAGTAATTTTTCTAGAATTTTAAGTTTTAGTCAAATACGAACATTGCACTTATGGGACGTTTGGTTGGCAGGAAATGGAATGAATCCATTCCCTTCTTTAGTTTGGTTGATTATAAGTGGTCGGAATCGATTCGAATGGAATCCTTCATTCCTTTACATATTATGTTAATGCATTCACGTTTATATTAGTCTTACTTATAAAGAATAATTAGATTTACTTTTAGAAATTGATGATTTAATATACTCCTTACTTAATCAATATAAAAAGATTTAGAAAAATATCCAACTTTTTGTTAGAAAATAGGAACTTTAGAATATAAGTAAAGTGGACTTCTAATGATGTTTCCTGAAATCTAATATATGTTATCAGTTCTTGGATCTATGATATGTTTTTAGTGAAATCCATAAATAAATTGTGAGAAATAACTTCCAATAAGTGGTTAAACTTAGATTGCATGTATTTGTTATATTGCAGTGTGATTATCCACTGATGAAATTATTTATTGTAGTGTTTTTTCACAGATGTAATTATCTGTTGATAAGGTTATCCACTGATGCAATTATTCACTGATGACATTTGACCATCAGTAGATAATTTGTCCATCTGAGGATATGATCATCAGCAGATAATATGGTCATCTGAGGATATTGGTCATCAACAAATAATTTAGCCATCAGATGATATTTGTTCATCAGAGGATGTTTGTTCATCAGTGGATAAATTAACTAATCAGTGGATATTTATTCATCAGTGGATAAACTAACTCAACGAAGGATAATTGTTCATCAGCAAATATTTTTTCATCGGATGATACTCTTCAACAGGGGATAAACTGTTATTAGTTGATGTTGAATCCTTTATGGAAGTTTATTTCTAAAGACCAAATGATTCGAATTAAAGTTAAGTATTATTATTAGATTCTGATAATAGTTAAGTATTTTAATTTGATTCTAGTTGAGTGTTACCCAATTACAACGGCTTATAATTGATTGATTCTAGGCAGACATTACAGGGAGTATTATAAGGATACGTTACCAGAATTTATTAACTTCGAAAATGCTTTAAAGTACTTTGAATCTTGTATGTTGATACACAATGAACTGGAAAAAGCTCAGAACATACAAGAGAATTCATTCCTCACAAATTCTGCAACTGTAATAGCTAGATTTTTGGTGAACTAAGGTGATAGTTTTTGTGCACTGATATTGGATTGCACCATATCTGTGATGTGTTGTTTTAGGAGAAGACTCGCAACAACTCATTACCAACATATGTGGGGCAAATATTTCTTCAAGAATAGTCTTTCCTTTTCAAAGGATTGACGACTCAACTGCTCCTCTGTTTGATAAGTCCTTTTATTCTTTCTATTTTCAATTGTTGTACTAATTGTACTGCTTGTTTTCCAATTACTGTTTGTTTGATTTTAGTTATTAAAGCCCTGTCCTTATTTATATATCAGTTTCAGTTTTGTTGCATTGAGAAGATTTCCAACACTTGTTAGGTAGAAATAAATTTTTTTAGTTAATTAAGGATTTTGATTACAAGTGAGACTTTTCTCATCAATCAGAAAGGATGTTGAAGTTAAGAAGAAAATTTTAAGGACAAACTTGCTTAGAATGGAAATAAGTAAGGTCTTTCACTAATATCCAAGCAGACTGTCAGAAAACCTTGCATTGCTTAGTCAAACTTCTAGAAGGTTTTTCAAAAAGCACTAGATGACAAAATAATGACTAGTAAGCAAGGAACAACTGTAAAAGTACAAGAAGCACTTCAAGAGCTTGAACAAGTTCTATTTTATCTACTCAACAAGGAGCTAACTACTTAAAGATAGCAAAAACAATTTTATTTTTCTCTATTCTGTCTATGTGACTAAGCAAGGTCTTAGTGACTAAGTGTAACCAAGAACTTTGTGATTTTTGTATATGTGTGATTTTTAGTAAATTCCTTCTCAAGTAAAAGAAAAGAAAAGTGGAGTATACTAGGTCGAACAATTATAAAAATCTCATTGCTTACTTTTTCCTCTACTACTCCTTATTTGTTCTGCTTATTCCTCTACCTTTGTTTTGCTTAGTGTGAGAACCCAAAATAAAAATAAGTTTATGTTGTATGAATAATTCATATTATGATTAATACATATTATGTATAAAGATTTAATTTATATTCAATATGAATAATGAATTCATATCTTGAATAAAAGTTTCTATGTCAATGTGATGTCCAAAAGATTATAAATACATTTTAGGACTCAAATCTTTAAATGATTATTTTTATCCAAGTACTAACAAGAAATTAAGTGTAAATTATCATGTGAGGAAGGCACTACGCGGGTGAGCTATAATGTCTTTTTTTGAACCAAGGAGCGTCGTGAGGCAAGTGATATAATTATATTATATCAGGGTTAAGTTGCATGTGACCCGTCAACTAGTAAATCAACTCCAACAGTACACTAGATTGTGGGCTATGATAGATAACTAATTGACTTTTAACAGCCGTAACACCGACCTTTCAAACCAATCATTTCATTCTAAAGCTTGTTACTGCCCAATACTGCCAACAACTAAGAACTACTCTCAAATAATCCAACTGCTCTTTTTGTTTGGCAAGTGATATAAATATATCATTTGGAGTACAACTCTAGCCCCACTTTCATAAATTTTCTATACAGCCAACTGTAGGGTTTCGATAGATAAAACGCAGCGGAATAAAAAAAACGATTTAAAACAAAACAAAACCCTAACCCGAGGATCCATGCGAAACAATTTAATACAAATGGTTTAAGATTTTACTTATTAAGCCTGCAGAATTTGAAGCTTTGATAAGGGTGTTGAATGTCTCCGAATCTTTAACGCAATCCAACTGGACGACACCTCTACGGTATCCACACGAACACCCCACAAATCTTCTCACGATCCGAAGTAAGGAGGATTGCAGTATTAGCTGTCGAATCTGTTTCTCTCTCTTTCTCTCTTAACTCTAGCCTTTCTCTGGTGAGTGGCTAGGGTTTTAGAAAATGTATATCTCTGAGAGAACAACTGATATATCCTATATATAGCTGTGTATAAAGTAATTCTAAACCCTAATCTGATTAGGAAAATAAAATTCGAATTTTATATTTATTATATATTTTAATCAAGTCTTACTTATTTAATCTATAAGTCAAATAAATATATATTCGTGTTTTCTTCTAAGGGACTCTAATATATATATACAGATTAAATACATATAATTTAAAGTCATGATTTAAATAAAATCAATCTCATTGATATATTAAAATCACTGACATTTAAATTATATCTCCTTAATGAATGTTCTTAGTGTGCGACCCTGTAGGTTATTATTACATTGGCAATAATTTTAAATCATATTATAAAATTATAAACAGTGAGTGACATCTAGTAATACATCACTGTTACCCAAGTAATAATAAAATCGTTGATTCGACGCAAGCTTTTCATGACCAATGTTTCAATGTAATTTAATCTTTTTAACCTTGATATCTAAGATTAAATTCAAGGCATGGATGTGTCATCATTTTTACAATTTAATCTCATTTTTCTTTATCAATGAGTAGACTATATGAAACAAATCTCTATTTGAGCATGACCATGCATTTCATAATCTCACTCAATCAAGAGACTTATAGATATCACCCCTAATTTATAGGAGGGTTAAATTTCATCTACATCATTCTCATTTCTCACATAACTCATGATGCATCCAACAATCACCTTTATCGTCCACCCGGTTAAAGGTGACTTTTGGCAATGTTAAAACACATAACTCCTTATGTAGAAATGTCATGACTTCAAGTCGAAGGACCATTACATCATTGTCACTACGAGAATTACTTATGACACATAACATAATGCTCCATGTAGAATTCTCATGGTGGGTCTGTCCAATATACTGTTCTCTAACATGGTACTTATGCATCAACTTAATATATCTCGTATATATTTATGACCAATAAGATGTGGCCATCAGTCAATCCACATACTAGTCTCAATGTATTATTGTTGTCCCACTAACAATAATACTCGATTAGGGACATTTAAGAATAATGATATATATATATAACATACTTATACGATCTCATATTCAAGTCACATACATGAATTCATATAATTAATATCATTCTTCTAAGGACATTTATTATGTTAACATTTATATAACGTAGTAAATAAAACATAATAAAAGAAATTATCATTTAACCAAAACATAACATAAATATAGTGT
Source organism: Centella asiatica (assembly GCA_014636745.2). Taxonomy (NCBI): domain Eukaryota; kingdom Viridiplantae; phylum Streptophyta; class Magnoliopsida; order Apiales; family Apiaceae; genus Centella; species Centella asiatica. The sequence continues at coordinate 15,418,917 of CM025782.1, forward strand.
CACAATCATTACATAATTGGCCACTAGGGCATACACTCCAACACCAACCACCCACATAAAATTCAAGTTCACTTTCACGAGCAACTGTCCTTCTTGAAGAGCAACCCAAACTTTTAACTTCTTCAAAGCCAAAGAGGTAAGAGCACTGTTAGAACAAAATAGGCTTAAGTATTTGTAGAAGGGGGTGCGGGGTGGGGGGGATGAATACAAATACTCAAAACTTATTTGATTTTAAAACACTTTGTTAAGCACTGATAGAAATAGCTACAATATCAGAAAAACTTCAATGATTTTTGAAATGAACACCCAAGAGTTCAAGTTAAAATAGTTGTATTAAAACATGAGGTTTTTCTGGAAATCTGGTTAATCACAAATGTGATTAATCAGCTACAAATTCTGTAATGAATTTCAGCTACAATCTCACACTCACTAGCTTCACACTTTCTTTGAATATTTCTCTCAAGATATATTACAAAGCTTCTCTCTAATGTTTGTGTGCTTCAATGTGTTGGTTGATCCGTTGGATTGATACATTGCGTAATGAGAACTCTTTTGCATATATAGAAGATCAGTAGCTGAAGTCACGTGCTTGGACGTGTTTCTCTTTTCAACCTAGCCGCATATATGTCACATCGATGTCCTTTTGGAATGATGTGTCAGACTGTTGTTGCTTTTGTTGCTTCTTTTCTTCCCCTGATCTGTGTGCATTTAATGATTGAGAGTTGTCATTGGACCACCAAACTTCAAGAGATATCTTTCCAGTTTATATCTCTTGCTTCTATGACAAGCTTCATCGATTTGCATGTAAGACCTGATGACGAGTGTATGCAGTCATAATTATCCACTGATGACAAGCCCTGATGTGAACTTATTCAGTGCTTCTGAATCCCCTGATGACAAGTCCTGTCTAAGACTCGATCAGTGCTTCAAACTTCACTTGATTTATCCAAGTGCTTCTTGATTCCCTAACGTTAAGACTTAAGGCATACTCTGATGGCTTCCACTGATGCAGTGCTGAGCATTCCCCCTGACAGGTTAGCTTGACACTGTCATTGATTTCCCCTGACAGGTTGGCATGTCACTGTCATGCCCTGATGCGTTCCCCTAAATGAGTTTGGTTTGCCACTGCCATACCCTGACACGTTCCCCTGACGGGTTGGCCTACCTATGTCATCCCCTGATGATTTTAATCACTGAAACTTGTTTATTTTATTTGAAATGTCTGATGTGCGGAATAATTTAAATGACTTTGAGTAACAACATACATTCCTCTTCACTATCAAGTCCTTTAGAAGTTCCAACTGATGACTTGCGTAGTGAAGTGCAGTTCATCCCCTGATGACTAAATTGATCATCAGTGGATGCAAAACTTGTGCAGATATATTAAGGTTTATAAAATACCTTAAGTATTTACAGATGCACAATTTATTCTCTAAACATCATCATCATTATTTATCTCCAACAAGCACTATATTTAAGTCCTACTCTTTCTTGTATTATTATGTCCTTTCGTTCATGCCATATTTTTAAAAATACTTGTTTATTCACTTCCAAAAGTATGATTTAAAGCATGTTTTTTAACATTAGGAGTTATTATCATTTATTCTAAAAAGGCTATTCAAGATGAGAGTAAGAAATGTTGACGACCACCTAATAAACAAACTATTAACTTCCAAATATTTCCTTTTATCAGTAGTTAAAACACCATGCTTGTGGCGGCCACAAAAATCTCATACCGGACTTCGAGCACCGTCAATAATTGATAAAAGAAAAGTAACAACATCCAAGCATGCATAACATTAAATAAGAGAAATAAATAGTATTCTCTATTACATTCATCCAAAAATAAAGTTCTAACAGCAGAAGTCTATGAAGGGCCCACATAGGCCTTACAATCTAAACATTTTAATTATAATCTCACGCTTCACTCTTCCCCTGAATGTCATCCATAAGAGGGTGATCAGAAAATATTCATTGTCATTCTCGCCTTGCCTTTATCAGACGGCTCGGCCTTCTCACCATATTCTGTAAAACATTAGATAATAGCAACATAAGCGATTTACGCTCGCAAGTATATAATCAAGCACTATGTGAGCTTTGAAGATAGATAATCTATTGGCTTAAGTGTTTGTGAGGTTGGACGAAAACAATGTCCACGCCTCTTAATAACTTAGAGGAAAAATAGATTCTAGGGTCCCCGAGTGATAATGAGGGATTTGACCCTTTACTTAAAAGAATAAAGAATCATTTCACATGCGCCTTTATAACCATGTCCGTTTGGCGCACGTGCCCTTAGGAAGTTCGTATCAAACAGTATATCAGTTGGCCAGCCTGACCACCGTCCGACTTCATCATAATGACATACGTAGTCAAAGCAAAAATCTTTTATCTGTGAGGGTTTGGTTACCGATGCCTCAGTTTCCGTTCTCTATCATTCCTAGGCCCGGGGTGCCAGACAGATGCAACCCACTAGCTTTTAGTTACTCACACGGATATACTTTACAAGTATGGGGTGAGAAAAATTAAGTCTTTTTCTATCAGTATAGGATTTACCTTGGCATGTTAGCGAATTTGAATATCTAACATCCGCCTAAAGAATGCTTGATTCTAGTACAACATTTTCACATACATCGGTTCAAGGGATCATACGTTACTTAACTTTGAAAAAATTGAATTATAAACATTGACATAATAACATCTTGGATACATTACATATATCGAAAGAATGATTATACATATTAATTGAAAGAAAGTAAAATGAGTATGTACTTGCCTTGGTACTTAGCTAAATTTAACTCAACATACTCTTGAGCGAAAGACTCTCTAAAATATGCATATTAACATAACATGAGAAATTTATACCTTTGATAAAGATATGAGAAAATGTGCACATATGATTTCCTTAAACTTTTAATGTCTTAAATTGACATCTGAACTGTTGAGGTTTAATGATTAATAAAAAAAAATCTTAGTTAATGGAAGAAAATAATATTTTATACCCTTAAAGATAAACTGCGCATAGTGGGTAGTTATTGTAGCATAAAAGTGGTCATCAAGGGCTAAGAATGGCCATCGGGGGATAAATTAGCCATCAGTGGATAATTTACTCGTTAGGGGATAACTAGTCATCAGTGGATAATTACCCGTCAGGGGATGATTGGTCATCAGTGGATGGTTCTCGGTCATCAGGGGATGGGCCTCGACCATCAGGCGATGGTCCATGAACATCAGGCGATGGTCCATGACCATCAGGGGATGGTTCTTGGTCATCAGGGGATGACCTTCGATCATCAGGGGATGATCATCAACCATCAGGGGATAGTCCTCGACCATCAGGGGATGGATTTGTTCATTGTCAAACTCATCGGTAATCCATTTGATTACCGCCAAAGTCTATTAGTTATCGCCAAACTCATCGGTGGGTAATTTGTTCAACTCCAAACTCAATAAGTCAGCGCCAAACTCATCGGTGGATAATTTGTTCAGCGCCAAAATTAATAAGTCATCAGAGACTAGTATAATTGCCTCTCAGAGACTAAGAAAAAAATGTTTATTGGGGACTAACAAGTTTTGTTCATTGGAGACTAACAAAATTTTATTCATCGGAGACTAACAAGTTTGTTCATCAAAGACTAAATTAGGACTTGTCTCTGATACAGTGGTGATTTCCTTATTCTTTAATGGGTGGTGTTATGAATAGATAACCATACAAAGGGTATTCTCACATCATCTATCTTGCAGTGTGAAACATTTCTTATTCTTATGGACACTGCTAGACTTCAAGAACTCTGGTTGTCGAGACACAAGCATGGTATTCTAATTACGAATAAAAAGGAATATTTAGAAGTTAATAGTTGTCTACAAGGTGATCATCAACATTCCTTACTCTCATCTTGGATAGCCTTTTAAGAATAAATAACATTAACTCTAGATGTTAAAACCATGCATTAAGTCATACTTTTGGAAGTGAATAAACAAGGTATTTTTACAAACATGGCATGCATAACAGAACAAAATAGTGCATTACAGAGCAGGATTTTAATATAGTGCTCTTACCTCTTTGGCTATAAAGAAGAAGTTAAAAGCCTGGGTTGTTCTTCGAGAAAGACAGTTGCTCTTGAAAGTGAACTTAGATTTTGTGGGTGGTTGGCTGTATAGAAAATTTATGAAAATGGGGCTAGGATTGTACTTCAAATGATATATTTATATCACTTACAGAGCAACAAGAGCAGTTGGATTATTTGAGAGTAGTTCTCAGCCGTTGGCGGTATTGGCCAGTAACAAGCTTTAGAAAGAAGTGATTGGTTAGAAAGGGGGGTGTTACGGCTGCTAAAAATCAGTCAGACATCTATCATAGCCAACAATCTAGTGTACTGTTGGAGTTAATTTATAATTTTACGGGTCACGTGCAACTCATTCTGATATAATATAATTATATCACTTGCCTCACTGCAGTCCTTGGTTCAAAATAGACACTGTAGGTCACCCGTTTATTGTTTGCCTTCCTCACATGAGTAAATTTCACTTACTCTTAATAATACTTGAATAAAAAATAATCATTTAAACATTTGAGCTCAAAATATATTTAAAATCTTTTGGACATCACATTGTCATAGAAACGTTTATTCAAGATATGAATTCATTATTCATACTGAATAAAAATCAAACCTTCATACATAATATAAATTAATCATAATATGAATTAATCATACAACAAAACTTCATTTTATTTTTCAGGTTCTCACAATGCTTGTGTCTTTGACAACTAGAGTTCTTGTAGTCTATCAGTGTCCATAAGAATAAGAAGACAATAAGAAATGATACACACTGCAGAAAAGATGATGAGAGTTGGCCTATGTATGGTTATCTATTGATAACACCACTCATTAAAGAATGAAGAAGTCACCACTGTATCTGAGACAAGTTCTAACTTAGTCTCCGTCAGCATGAAACTAGTCTCTGACTGTATAAATTTGTCCTTGAGAGATTTACAATAGAGAAAGTATAAATTAGTCCCCTAGAGATTTACAACTTAGTCTCTGACAGTGTAGAAAATTAGTCTTTGATGAGCAATTTTTGTTAGTTTCTAATGAGAAATTTTTCTTACTCTCCGAGAGACAAAAAAATGCTAGCCTCCGATAAGTTTGGAGATGACTTATTGAGTTTGGCGCTGAACAAATTATCCACCGATGAGTTTGGCGATGACTTATTGAGTTTGGCGCTGAACAAATTATCCACCGATGAGTTTGGCGATGACTTATTGAGTTTGGCGCTGAACAAATTATCCACTGATGAATTTGGCAACAGCCAAGAGACTTTGGCGGTAGTCAAATAGATTACTGATGAGTTTGGCGATGAACAAATTCATCCCCTGATGACCGAGCACCATCCCCTGATGGTCGAGGGTCATCCCCTGACGAGTGAACCATCCCCTGACGGCCATGCACACCCTTGATGGCCGAGAATCATCCCCTGATGATCGAGGCTATCCTCTGATGATCGAGAGTCAACCCCTGATGGGCAAACCATCCACTGATGAAAATTTTATCCACTGATGACTAACCATCCCCCGATGGGTGATTTATCCCCCGATGGTCATTTTTAGTCCCTGATGAACACTTTTATGCTTCAACGATTATCCACTGATGCGCAGTTTATCTTTAAGAGTATAAAATACTTTTTCTTTCTTTCTTCAATTATTTTAAGATGATATTAATTAACTTTTAAACCTTGACAGTTCAGATGTCAAATTAAAACATTAAAATATGTAAGGGCATCGCATATGTGCATTCTCATATCTTTATCCAATACATAATTTTCTCATGTTATGTCAATGTACATATTTTACAGAGTCTTTCGCTCACAAGTGAATTGAGTTAGATTTAGCTAAGGACCAAGGCAAGTATATACTCACTCTACTTTCTTTCAATTGATACGTATGATCATTCTTTCGATATACGTAATGTATCCAAGATATTATTATGTCAATATTCATAATTCAATTTCTTTAAAGATAAGTAACGTATGATCCCTTGATTTGATATATGTAAAAAATGTTGCACTAGAATCAAGTATTCTTTAGGCGGATGTTAGTTATTCAAATTCGCTAACTCGCCAAGGTAAATCCTATACGGATATAAAAAGACTTAATTGTTCTCACCTCTTACTTGTAAAGTATATTCATGTGGGTAACTAAAGGCTAGAGGGATGCATCTGCCTGGCACGTCGGGCCTAGGAATGATAGGGGATGGAAATGGAGGCATCGGTGACCGAACCCTCGCAGATAAAAGATTTCTACTTTGATGACATATATCATTATGATGAAGTAAGACGGTGGTCAAGCTGACCAACTAATATATTGTTTGATACGAAGTTCCTAAGGGCACGTGCGCCAAACGGACATGATTATATGGCACATGTGAATTACTCAAGATTCTTTCAAGTAAAGGGTCAAATCCCTCGTTATCACTCGGGGACCCTGAAAGCTATATGTTTTTCAATTTATCCAGAGGTGTCGACATTGTCTCCGCCCAACCTCACAAACATTTAAGCCCTATAAATTATATATCTTGCAAAGCTCACCCAAAACTTGATTATATACTTGCGAGCATAAATCGCTCATGTTGTTATTATCTAATGTTTTATAGGATATGGCAAGAAGGCCGAGACGTCTCATAAAAGCAAAACGAGGATGGCATGATGAACTTTCCTGACTTCCCTCTTATGAATGACATTCAGGGAAAGAGTGAAGCGTGAGGTGATTATTGAAATGTTCAAATTGTAAGGCCTGTGTGGGCTCCACATAGACTTTCATTGTTAGAATTTTATTTTTGGATGAATGTAATAGAGATTACTATTTATTTCTTTTATTTAATGATATGCACGCTTGGATGTTATTATTCTTTTTTTATCAATTATTGACAGTGCTAGAAGTCTGGTATGGAATTTTTGAGGTCGCCACACTTAGTCCTTAGTAAATTCTTTAGCAAAGACTTTACCATTGTTGCCACTTTAAGCTATCATGTATTTACTAAGGGGTGTTTTGATAAAATTCCATTGTTAACCCTTTTCAAAAATATAAGCAAAGTCTTTTATAAACAAGAAATATTAGGTATAAGTGATGATTGATGATGATTTAGATGTTAATGAATAACTATGCATGTATAAATACTCAAAGTACTCTATAAATCTTAGTATATTTGCATAAATAAACATCCACTGATAGACAACTCAGTCCATCAGGGGATTACTTTATCTACTCTAGTTAAGTCATCAATGGTTAACTCAAAAGGACTTGATAGAGTCAATAGATGTTTGTTGTACTTAACAATCCAAGTATTCCGCATTTCAGACATTCATGTCAATGCTAACAAAGTATTAGTTATCAAAACTGATTAGTGTACAAGAAACCATCAAGGAATACCTTGACCATCAGGGAATACCTTGGATGTCAGGGAAAACCGTCAGGGGATAGCCTATACATTACGTCAGTGGATTACATCAGTGGACAACATTGAGTCTTTATATCAGGTGATCATGTAACACTGATCAAGTCTAAATTAGGGCTTGTCATCAGTAAAAAGTGAAGTACTGATCAAGTCTACATCAAGGCTTGTCATCAGTGGAAAGTGAAACACTGATTAAGTCCATATTAGGGTCTGTAATCAAGGGATCTAGAAGCCTTGTTTAAGTCAACATCAAGACTTATCATCAGGGGATGTGTTACAACTGAATAAGCTCAAGTGTTTGTAGAGGGGGGGGGGGGGGGGGGGGGTTGAATAAAAACACTACAAAATTTTCGCTCATTAAGGGTTAATATACAGAAATTGGAATAGCTGCAAAGATCAGAAAAACTTTATTGAAATTAAAATGAATACACAAGCATTCAAGTTAAAATAGTTGTATTATAACTTCGTATTTTTCTGGAAATTTTTTTAATCACAAAGTGATTAACAACTACAATTCTATAATAAATTACAGCTTTTTTTTTCTCACACACTAGCTACAAATTTTTCTTTGAATATTTTTCTCAATATCTGTTACAAAGTTTCCTTCTAGTGTGTAAGTATTGTGGCTTCTTGGTTGCTTCATGTAACAACTCTTTCTGTATATGTAGCAGATCAGTTGTAGAATTCATGTGCTAGACATGCTGCTTTTTCAACATAGCTGCATTATGTCACATCATTGTACTTTCGAAGTAATGTGTCAGACTGCTATTAGCTAGTGTTGCTTCTTTTTCATCCCCTGATCTTCATGCATTTATTGCTTGAAAGTTGTTATTGGACAACCAAACTTCAAAGAGTATCTTCCCAATTATACACATTACTTTTGTGCCAAGTATTAATGATTTGCTTATAAGCTCTGATGACGAATGGACTAGGTCATAACCATCCACTGAAGACAAGCCTTGATGTTGACTTGATCAGTATTTCATTATCCACTGATGTTAAGACCTTCTTGTGTCCACTGATGACTTTCACTGACACAGTGTTTGAACTTCCCTTGACGGTTTCCCCTAAAGGGTTGGTCCTTTGATGTCATCCCCTGATAGGTTCCCCTGTCGGGTTCATCCCCTGATGCCTTATTAAAATACTTGCACTCTTAATCATTGATACTTTGTTGGATTTTCCTGGAGTGTCTGATGTGCAGAATACTTGAATGTTTAAGTAACAACAGACATCCGCTGACACTATCAAGTCCTTTTGAAGTATTCACTTATGACTTGCCTAGTGCAGTTTAGTTCATCCCCTGATGATTAGGTTGTGAATCAGTGGACGCAAAACTTGTGCAAGTATACTAAGGTTTGTAGAATACTTTGGGTATTTACAGATGCACATTTATTCCTTTAAAATAGAATTATCATCATCAACATTTATATCTAATAGGATAGTAAAGACCTATACCACATGTCATCAGCGATTAGAAAGCAGACACTGATACTTGGTGTGGAAACAAGGGGTATAACTAAGAAGATACACCTTAAAGTTTGGTTGTCCAATAACAACTCTCAAGCAATAAATGCACGAAGATCAGGGAATGAAAAAGAAACAACACTAGCCAATAGCAGTGTGACAAGTTTTTCCAAAAGGACAATGATAGGACATACTACGGCTATGTTGAAAAGCAGCACGTCTAGCACGTGGATTCTACAATTGATTTCTTACATATACAGCAAGAGTTGTTACACGAAACCAACACACACAACACTTACACACTAGAGAGAAATTTTGTAATAGATCTTGAAAGAAATATTCAAAGAGAAATTAGTAGTTATTATGTGAGAAAAGAAAGCTATAATTTATCACAGATTTGTAACTGTTAATCACTTTGTGATTATACAGTTTCCTAGAAAAATACCAAGTTATAATATAACTATTTTAACTTGAATACTTGTGTATTCATTTTCCTTTCAGTAAAGTTTTTCTGATCTTTGCAACTATTCCAATTTCTGTGTATTAACTCTTAAAGGGAGAAAAGTTTGTAGTGTTTGTATTCAACCCTCGCTTCTACAAACACTTGAGCTTATTCAATTCTAACAATTAGTATCAGAGACAACTAATAGACTAAACTTGCTAGAAAATCCTTAACAATGGCAAACAAATATAAAAATAGTAAAGTTCCCATGTTGGAACGAGGTAAATATTTCCTCTGGAGGCAACACATGATAGTTCATCTCAGAGCAGTTGATGATGAATATTTACAAGTTCTAAAAAAAGGCCCTCACGTACCCAAGAAACTTATTCCTCAAGAGGTGGTAAATGGAGTCAATGTCTCTAAACGACTAGTCTCAATGACTACTGATTAAATGACTCCAGAGGAAAAAGAGAAGGTAAAGAAAGATCTAAAAGTAACAGGTATTCTCTATAATGACTTAGACGATGATATGCTAAACAGTATCACAAATCTTACAACGTCTAAGTCAATATGGGATACTATCCATATCTTGTGTAATGGTACGGAAGACGTGAGGGAAAAGAAACTGCAGTTGTTAACGCAATAATATGAGTGGTTTACAATGAAAAATGGTGAATCACTCACTGAAATGTTTGACAGATTCAACAGGTTAGTAAATGACCTGAAGATGTACGGGATGATATATGCCAACAAAGACGTGAACAAAAAATTCATGTGGACACTTCCCATATCATGGGATCCAAAGACAACAACCATCAGGGAATCCAAGGACATGAATTTCCAAGACTTTGATAGGCTCTATGGTACCCTAAAGACATATAAAATGGAGGTTTAACAAAAATCTAAAATGTCAAGGGATGCCAGAAAGCTTAAATTTGTAGTCCTGATGGTTGTTAAGAAAAATAAAATGGAAACAGGATAAAGTGTCCTTGTGAAGCATCATCTAGGAAATGCTGAAGAGAGTGAAGAAAGTGGGGATAATGAAGCTAAGGGGACTAAGTACACCCCTGAAGAGTTAGAAGAAATGGATGAAATAATGGCCTTCTTCGCAAGAAGGTTTTCCAAACTGAAAATCCAAAAGCCAGAATAAAGAAATTTTCAGGAAGGAAATTGTTGATGCACCCCTACTTATATTACTCTGCTTAAAGAATTACATTTATTTAACATAAGAATTGATGATGTAATATAGTCCTTGCTTATATGATGTAAAACGACTTAGAAAAATATCCAACTTGTTAGGTGGATATATTCTACTAGGTAAGCAAGGATTTTGATCACAAATGAAGACTCTACTCATCGATCAAGAAGGATAGTGAAGATGTAGAGAAAAAGTTCAGGGATAGTCCTGCTTAGAATGGAAATAAGCAAGGAATGATAGAGTAAGATACCTTACCTTGATCCAAGCAAGAGTGTCAGAAAAAGACTATCTTTTGTCCTGCTTAGTCAACTTTTAGAGATCTTTTTCAAAAAGCACTAGAAGACAAGATAATGGCTATCTTTTTTAACTAAGCAAGGAACAACTGGAAAAGTACAAGTCACTGTCAAGGCAGTATAACTCCCAACAGATCTATTTCAAAATTCTCAATGTATAGATTTTTAGAGTAGTATAAATAAGAGTCATAAATTTCATTTATGAGTACTAAACAACCAAAAAATTATTCTGACAGTCTAACACAAAAAGAAATTAGCTAGACATCAACAAGCTTGAACAAGTGCTATCAAATCTACTCAACAAGGAGCTCTCTACTTAGAGATAGCAAGCAAAATTTATAATATGCTTATAGTCTGTGTGACTTGAATTTGGTCTAAGTGACCTTGTGTAATTTTGGACTAAGTGTCCCTTTGCTTATTATTCTATGTGAATATTCTAGTGAGTGCCTTCTCAAGTAAAAGAGAAGAAAAGTGGAGTAGCCTTAGACCGAACCACTATAAAAATTCTCATGCTTATCTTTCTTTCTGCTTATCTTTCTTACTGCTTATTTATTTTACCCTTGCTTTGCTAAAGTCTCTGCTAAACTCTTTTAGCAAAGACTTATTGTCATTGCTCCTTTAGCCATTAACCTTTATTCTAAAATCTAAGGGGTTCTTTGCTTAACAAATTCCGTTGCTAAATCTTTTCAAAATATAAGAAACTCTTTTAATAAGCAAGAAGTGTTTAAAACTGCAAAGTTTTCAAAGCAAGTCTTAAATTTTGAAAAACACTATTCAACCCCCCCACCCCCACCTTTCTAGTATTTTTCCCTTTTGGGACCTAACAGAAACCTCGTAGCACAAACAACTTTATTGACAAATCCATAATAAAGTGCTACAAATGCAATGAGATGGGTCACTTTGTAAATGAGTGTCATAAGGCCAAAAATGAAAGTGATTCCAAAGGGAAGGAGGTTGTGGTGGATTACAAGAAGAACTATTTTGATCTTCTCAATGCCAACAAGAAGGGAAAGGCTTATATTACAGAGGGAAAGGACTAGGTTGACTCAGATGAAGAAGAAGTTGAGGAATATGTCAACCTAGCCATGACGTCCTCATCCACTGTGCTATGAATAAAGAAGAATGGACCTCAAAACTTCTATGAGAAGAAAAAGAGGCTGTTAGAACAAAATAGGCTAAAGTGTTGGTGGGGGGGGGGGGGGGGGGTAAATACAAACACTCAAAACTTTTTGATCTTTACACACTTGTTAAGCACTGATGGAAATAGCTATAATATCAGAAAAAACTATAATGATTTTAAAATGAACACACAAGCATTCAAGTTAAAATAGTTGTATTAAAACTTGAGGTTTTTTTGGAAATCTGGTTAATTACAAATGTGATTAATCAGCTACAAATTATGTAACGAGTTACAACTTCACTTTCACACTCAATAGCTACAATACTTCTTTGAATATTTTCTCACAAAAATGTCTCAACGCTTCTCTAGTGTTTGTGTGTTTCTAAGTGTTGGTTGATTCGTTGGATTGATCTTTTGTGTAATGAGAACTCTTTTGCATATATAGAAGATCAGTAGTTGAACCCATGTGCTTAGAGGTGCTGTTCTTTTCAACTTAGCCGCATATATGTCACATCGATGTCCTTTTGGAATGATGTGTCAGACTGTTTCTACTTTTGTTGCTTCTTTTTCTTCCCCTGATCTGCGTGCATTTAATGATCGAGAGTTGTCATTGGACCACCAAACTTCTAGAAATATCTTTCCAGTTTATATCTCTTATTTCTGTATCAAGTTTCATTGATTTACATGTAAGACCTAATAACGAGTGTATACAGTCATAACTGTCCACTGACGACAAGCCCTGATGTGAACTTGATTAGTGCTTTTGGATCCCCTGATGACAAGTCCTGTTTAAGACTCGATCAGTGCTTCAAACTTCACTTGAGTTATCCAAGTGCTTCTTGATCCCTTGACGTTAAGACTCAAAGCATACATTGTTGGCTTCCACTGATGCAGTGCTGAGCATTCCCCATAACGGGTTAGCTTGACACTGTCATACCCTGATGATTTTCCCTGACAGGTTGGCATGTTACTGTCATGCCCTGACATGTTCCCCCTGATGAGTTTGGCTTGCCACTGCCATACCTTGACGCATTCCCCTAACGGGTTGGCCTACCTTTGTCATCCCCTGATGGGTTCCCCTGATGATTTTAATCACTGAAGCTTTGTTGATTTTGTTTGAAGTGTCTGACGTGTGGAATACTTAAGTGTTTTTGAGTAACAACAGACATCCTTCTTCACTATCAAGTCCTTTAGAAGTTTCAACAAATAACTTGTCTAGTGTGAAATATTTCATCCACTGATGACTAAGTTGGTCATTAGTGGATGCAAAATGTGTGCATATACTTAGGTTTATAGAACACCCTGAGTATGTACAGATACACAAACAAAACTCTAAGTATCATCATCATTTATAACTAACGATCTCCCCATATTTATGATTATCAATTTGATAATCATAAATCTACTTTATGCACTGATGATGATGTCAAAACCAAAACTATACACTAATAACAAAAATTGTATTGATCTATTCTATTGTATTTGTATGAACTAAAAAAATAATTGTACATGAATTTCCTATAACTATTACAAAAATATACACTTTTAGACACCAGGATTCCTTTTTCGTTTAGCTGAAACAAAGGGCAATGGATGACTTGATTCAGTAGGTTGAGTGTCACTTTCAAGACCTTGTCTCCTTTGATCTGGGTTTTGATCTGGAATCATGAGCTTGTTGTCTTCACCACCAGCCACCAATTGCTCAAGCTCTTTTTCAAGAAGTCTCCTGAAGTTCACAATGTTTACATTCCTACTAAATTCCAAAGCTTCAAGGACAAATCTAATCTATGGCAAGTTTGCTACAACAAGTTGTGACTAGTAAAAGGTGATGATCTCCCCTTCTACATTTTTGAATTCTACACCCATGGGGTTTGTAATCATCTTAGGATATTCTTTGAATCTTTTTACTGGGGGCACATACCTTACTACTGCTGCATTCCCATCATCAGTCCTGGTTTCCTAAATTTCCTTCAACACCTTCTCCAAAATCAGAACTTTGAACTTGATGACATATTCATTCTTATGGTCAGGGGATAAAACTTTCAGCATCAGGGGATGAGTTTCTCGGCATCAGGGGATGAGATTATCGGCATCAGTGGATGAGTGTTTCAGCATCAAGGGTTAGTTGTCTCGTCATCAGGGGATGGACTTCTCGATACCAGAGACTGTCCATCAAAGGATAAATATCAACTGATGAACAAAATAGCTCGTCAGGGGATAAATATCCACTGATAAACAGAGACTGTCTATCAGGGGATAAAATAATCATAAACTAAACATGACATATGGGATGACACATGGCTGAGTTCACAAATTCGCTAACTCAAGTTTAAAGGCAGTGGAATTAAAATATAGATGGTGATCCAATAAGGAGAGATTGGCTACAAAGAAGCTTCAAAGAGATAAGTTATACAATGCAGGTGTGAACACTGATATGGAGAAAAATCATACTTATACACTAGCATGCGTATGTAGCTGCTGGAGTGAAAACTATAGAAATAACTTATAGAAACTTGAAGGAGGAAAATATAGAAGCTGATCCAATCAAAAAAACCAAGAAGCTCATAGAGATAACTTATCATAGGAACTCCAAGAGGAAAAGAGGGAGCTGGTATGCTGATACACCAAAGATGTTATATAACAGGTCAGCGTGCAAGGAATGTCATGCAAAAAGAAGAAGTTATGTGACAGAACTACAATTACCAAAGAATATCAAAGATATTTTTGGAGGCAACTCACTGAAGAAGCTTGGAGAACAAAGAATCTATGTCTATAAATAGAGACATGGAGCAGCTGAGATAATATGTAGATCAAGATAAAACATCATACATCGAGAGATAAAAACAAGAATATATCTTGTCTCAAATCATATAACAACTGTAATAAACTTACAAAGAAACAAGTTTTTCATAACTTGAGTGTAGCAAGTTTTCAGAAACTTGAGAGAAGCTAGAAATCATTTTTCTAGAGTGCAACTATTATTTTAAACAGAGATTGTCTATAGCTGATAATCACTACCAGAAAGAATTGTAAAGATTCAAATTGATTTATAATAAATATACATATTGTAGATTAGTATTCATATATTGCAAATTGCTTTACTGTTTCATAAGTTATATCCTTTCAGTAAACTTGTTTTAACTGTTCTTAAGTTTTAAACTATATTAAACAGTTTAATTCAAAGAAAAGTCAGTAATTATATTCAAACCCCTCTTCTACAATTACTTCACGGGATAAACAAATGGAGTTTCATGTTTCTATAGCAAGACAATCCCTGAGGAGAGCAGTATGTGGCACAAGAATTTATTTTAGTTTTTTGTTTCAATTTTTAATTTTATATGCAATGGGCATATATATTTGATAAAAATATAATTCATGCAGTTGGTTTTTACAAATTAATTTAAAAATTGTACTATGAAACTACCATTTTATTATGTATATTTGTTTTCGAAATAAACTTTTGGTAAAAAGTGTAACAAACTTAATTTATTAAAATGACTCAATTAAAATTTTAATTAAAATCTATTTCGATTTGAATTTGTAACTTTATAAGTTGGCTCAATAATTAACTCACTGAATCATTGTTGTTCTTCTTTCTAAAATTATCTGAACTTCTATAATAATATATAATTAGCTTGTTGCCCCAAGCACGATACAAATTTTTTTCTTTTTTTAATTGATTAAAATTATTGAATTTATAATATGTATTATTTTTGAATTCTTAAATTTTTTTGGTATATTAAATATGATGTCAATAAATCAATATTTCATATTATTCTGTATAATATCATTAGTTTTATATTTATAACTTTGAATATGGTTGGGTGTATTTTATTTTTTTAGATATAAGTCATTTAATAAATAAATATTATATTTTTTTTCAGTTGTTTCTCATTTTTTCAAGTTATTTTAATTATCTAAACTAATTTAAATGCCCTTATAATAAATATATTTTACTTTATATTAATCAAAATAATTTAATAAATCCAACTTTCTTAACTTCTATATTCTTTTTTAATAATTTTCTCATGGTCCTCTATTTTTTTTCCATATA
This sequence comes from Centella asiatica, assembly GCA_014636745.2. Classification (NCBI taxonomy): domain Eukaryota; kingdom Viridiplantae; phylum Streptophyta; class Magnoliopsida; order Apiales; family Apiaceae; genus Centella; species Centella asiatica. Next base: position 15,434,936 of record CM025782.1, read on the forward strand.
AGTTGTTGTAGAATTTATTTATTTTATTTTTTGTTAGTTGATTATATTGTTAGTTTTTTATTCATTTTCTTTGTGATACTATAATTTTGATCGATGTACATGATTTTTTTAATGTTTTATGTATATGATAATGATCATTGGTTGACTTTTTGTTTCGAAAATTATAATTGTGATGGAATTTATTTAATTTCTATATTTAGAAATAGAATAAGATTCATAGAATAAGATTATTTTAAAAAGTGAAACGGTATTACAGAAATAATATATAGTAATAGATATATAAGATCAATATGTGAATTGGTTGTACGATTGTTATTTAAGTGTATAGTATATAATATATGTACATTCAATTGAACATATATATTATATAAGACAAAGAGGACAATTTGTCGTATACTAACTTTAAAATTCGTGCACATCACAAGTAATTTAATAATGTTTGATTTAAATTTAATTATACTAGTTGGAATAACTAGTTTGATTAATAATTGATACTCCATATTATATTTGATTTAATTGTCATTGTTATGGTACATCATATTATGTGTTGATGCACCCCTACTTATATTACTCTTACTTAAAGAATTATCTTTACTTTTATAAGAATTGATGATGCAATATAGTCCTTGTTTATATGATGTAAAAAGACTTAGAAAATATCCAACTTGTTAGGTAGATACATTTTGCTATAGTTAAGTGAGTATTTTGATCACAAGTGAAGACTCTGTTCATCAATCAGAGATGATCTTGAAGTTGCGAAGAAACTTCCAATGATAGTCTTATTTATAGTTATATAAACAAAGACTGATGCATCAAGAATGTCAGAAAAAGACCCTACATTTTGCCTTACTTAGTCAACTTCTAGAAGACTTTTCAAAAAATATTAGAAGACAAAATAACAGCTATCTATTTGAACTAAGCAAGCAACAACTGTAAAGGTAGAAGTCACTATCAAGACAGTACAACTCCAATGGATCTATTTCAAATTCTCAACGGATAGATTTTTGGAGTAGTATAACTATGAGTCATAAATTTCATTTATGACAACTGAACCACCAAGAAATTACTCTGACAATCTGACATCTTAAGAGTTCAGCAAGACACAATGTTTCACATGAACAAGTGTTATCTAATCTGCTCAACAAGGAGCTTACTGCTTAGAGATAGCAAACAAAATTATTTATCTTCTTTTAGTATGTGTGACTTACTCTGGTCCTAGTGACCTACTGTATTTTTGGACTAAGTGTCTTGCTGTATTTTGTTCGATGTCAACATTCTTAGTGAGTGCCTTCTCAAGTAAAGAGAAGAAGAGCGGAGTAAGTTTCGACCGAACCACTATAAAAATTCTCCTGCTCACTTTACTTTACTGTTTATCTTTTACATTGTTTATTTTCATTTATCCTTACTTTACTTAGTCCCTACTAAACTCATTTAGTAAAGACTTACTGACATTGTTGCCTTACGCCATTTGTTTAAAAACTAAGGGGTTGTTTGTTATAAATTCCGCTGCTAACTCTTTTCAAAATATAAGAACGTTTTTTTAATAACCAAGAAGTGTTTTAAACTGCAAATTTTATAAACAATACTTAAATTTTGAAAAACACTATTGTTAGATATAAATGATGATGATGATGTTTAAAGGAATAAATCTGCATCTGTAAATACTCAAGGCTTTCTATAAACCTTAGTATATATGCACAAGTTTTGCATCCACTAATGGACGACTTAGTCATCAGGGGGATGGACTTCACTACACACTGAGCGAGTCATTAGTGTTAACTTGAATGGACTCGACAGTGTTAAGGAATGACTGTTGTTACTTAAAAGAACATAAGTATTCTGCACGACAAACATTCTAAGCAAAGCCAACAAAGTATTGATGATCAAAAGGACAAGTATTTTTAAGGGCATCAATAAGAAGAAACCCATCAGGGGAAGCCTAAAAATACTGCATCAGGTGATAAATCCATCAGGGGAACCCGTCTGGCGATGACTTCATCAGGGGAATCCGTTAGGCGATGACTTTGTCAGGGGAACCCGTCTGGCGATGACCTCGTCAAGGGAAGTTGTCAGAGGAACTCACCAGGGGATGACCTCGTTAGGGGAATCCATCAGGGGAAACATTCTAATGTCCAGATTTTGGCGACAACACACCTCCCGATGAGTTTGGTGATGACTATCAATCACTTTGGCAATAGTTTATCTCACGACGAGTTTGGCGATGGCTAACAATGACTTTGGCAATAGTTGTTTTTATCCACTGACAATGAGTTTGGCGATGGCTAAAAGTGACTTTGGCGCTAGTCATTTCAATTCACTAACGACGAGTTTGGCGATGACTTAAATTGCCCGACGAGTTTGACGATGACTTAGATTGCTCGACAAGTTTGGCGATGACTTAGATTGCCTGACAAGTTTGGCGATGACTTAGATCAACTCGTAAGTGGAACCCTTTAGTGGATAACAAGAAGGTCATAACATCGGTGGATAATGAAGCACTGATTAAGTCTCCATCAGGGCTTGACATCAGTGGACAATGAAGCACTGATCAAACCTCCATTAGGGGTTGACATCGGTGGATAATGAAGCACTGATCAAGTTGCCATCAGTAACTTGCCATCAGTGGATCTAGAAGCACTGATCAAGACTCTATCAGAGCTTGACTTTAGTGGATCGTTATGACCTAATCCACACGTCATTAGGACTTACATGCAAATCATTGATACTTGGAACGGAAATAAGGGGTATAATTAGAAAGATATTCCTTGAAGTTTGGTTATCCAATAACAACTCTTGAGCATTAAATACATGCAGATTAGGCGATGAAAAAGAAGCAACAAAAGCCAACAACAATCTGACACACCATTCCGAAAGGACCTTTATGTGACATACTACAAAAGAAGCATGTCTAGTGTAATACCCCAAATATAGGTAAGTACTATTATAATATTAAAGCTGTTAACCAATAAATTTTGGTTAATTTATTTGCGTTCATGAAACATTATTTATTAACAAAAATAATTTGTGGTTTTAATTTATGTGGTAATATAAATTACTACTATTTTTGAATTTAGCTTTGGTATCACCGGAACTAATTTATGTGAGAGTAACATAAATTGTTACTATTGATATTTCGAAAACTGACTCCGTAATAGGTGAATAATAGCTCCTTAATGAGTAAGCATTGCAGGTGTTAAAGTTATCCTTGATGAGTAAGCGTATTACTGAGCTGAGTCATTAGAAGTATTTACCATAGGTTGACACCTATTAGTAACTCATACTTATCATACTTACGTGTAACCGTAACTGTTAGCGTATTGTAACAATTTAGTAGATTTCAAGTCCGATGTTAATCTACGTAAGAAATATCTTAAATATTTTCATATTTTCAGCACCTATATAAGGAGAACCCCTATTATTCATTTTCTTCACAACACTCTCAAACGCATAAATTCCTTAAACCTACGATAAAATTCCTCTAGCTTATTCTGCAGTATCAGAAGCTTACCAAGTAAATATTAAGAGCTTTTAATAAGTTATTTATTTTTATTATTTAGTTGTTTAGCTTGAATAAAAACCTGCACGAAACGTTAGATTTTGTTATACCTGTAGAGATAAACCATGTAGATAGTTTCTATACTCTTAGAAATATTTTGAATAATTGTTAGTCTCTAATGACTAAACTGATAGTCTCTGATGACTAAAGATATTAGTCCCCGATGGGCAAAACATGTTAGTCTCTAATGAATAAAATGTTAGTCTCTGATGAATAACTTATCCACTGATGAATTATTTTGTATATCGGTCTCCGATGAGCAGTTATGTTAGTCTCCGATGAGCAGTTATGTTAGTCTCCGATGAGCAGTTATGTTAGTCTCCGATGAGCAGATGAGTTTGGCGCTAGCTTATTGAGTTTGACGTTGAACAAACCATCCCCTGATAACCAAGTTTGGTGATAGTCAAGTTTAATGCCGACGAGTTTGGCGATGATCAAATCATCCCCTGATAAGTAGTCAACCACTGATGGATGGTTATCCCCTGACGGGCTATGCATTCCCTAACGGGTAGTTATCCACTGATAAGTAAAATATCCCCTAACAGATAATTTATCCCCTGATGGTGAATATCCACTAATGAATAACATATCCCCTGACTGTTATCCCCTAATGGTTGTAAGTATCCCCTGATGACTATAAGTTATCCCCTGATGACTGTACCCTGATAACACAAATAATATAACTTTATTACTTAAGCATGCTATAGTAGTTCTAATTTTTGTTAATCATTTATGATTCATAAAATAGATTTCGCAGACCTATCATCCGTTATCACCCTGGTCAAGGCAAGTAATGTCTTTATTATTATTCTTTTCACGTATAACTTAGTTGTTCAAAGTTATACATAAATTATTTCCAAATGATATATTTATCATCCTTTCAATATATCACACAATTATTTATACAGATATAAAGGTAAGTATGATGTATATCTCAAATTAAACACATGATCAATTAATTCGATCTGTGTCAAGGTATAACAGATGTTTAAACCTTTCTTCTTACGTATACATAATTGTTTCGTATACGTACTGATATTATAATTATTATATTACTTGCTGGGCTTTTGTTGCTCATACTTTCTTGTTAGGTTTTATGAACATTTGATGATGTTTGTCTTTAGAATACTTAGGAATACAAATGTACAGAAAAGTGTTGGGTTGTAACACTTTAATTTTGTAGCTAGCAGTAGTATCTCTTGGTTGTAAATTAGTCATTATAATAAAGAGATAGATTTATTTCATTTGTATGTACTGCTGGAATACTTGTTGAGTTTGTTCAACAAGTTGTTTAAGTTAATTAGTCCTTTGAAGATTGATTTTGGCTTGTCGGAGATTAAGGGAAAAGTTCACCAGAGATTAAAGTTTTGTTCATCAGAGATTGGACTTTGCCCATCGGAGATTGAGGAATCCTTCATCGGAGATTAAAATGTTTTGTACATCAGTGATTGAAGGATTGGTCATCGGAGATTAAAGCTTACGTCATCGGGGATTGTAACTAAAGAGTCAGAGATTAATGCTGACGTCATCAGAGATTAAAACAATACCTCGGAGATTAAAAGCTGACGTCACCAGAGACTAAAGCCAAAGTATCAGAGATTACTCGAAGTAAAGCATCAGAGATTACTTGATGTAAAGCATCGGAGATTACTCTAAGTGATCAGGGACTAATTAAAGAAGCCATCGAAGATTAGTGGAAGACTTAATCACTGATGGAGTTAGAGTTCAAATCAAAGAAGGAAAGTCTTCCATGCACACGTAGACTTTATTGAAGACGTAGCTGACAAGGAAACTTGTTAGAAATCTTTCAATTGGAAAGATTGTATTTGATTTGAATTAGGAAGCTAGGTTTTTGATAACTTAGTTTTAGAAGCTGTAATTAAAAAATTACAGAAGAAATACGAAGCTGTATAGAATTGAGAAAGTTGTATTTTTTTCTAAATATACAGAATAGAAGCTGACGATCAAAGCTTGTCTTGATTGTTAGAAAACTTGTAATCAATTGTTAAATCAATAAAAGCAATTGTTTATAAAGTTTTGATCTTGTTCTTTATATTCCGCAGAAAAGTTTAATTTCTTAAAGAACAAGAAATCGAAAAAGTTGTGAGAACTTGTATTCAACCCCCCTTCTACAAGTTCTAGGTCATTTCACTGGGAAAACATTTCTTGATTCTCTTTCAGTTCAACCCAAGAAAGAAAAAGATTCAAAGGGTAAAGAAAAATCGTATTAGTACCAATAGGTTTGGCGGTTCAAGGCTCATAAATAGGATTTTCGGTTGGTCTGATCTTGTTTTGTTTTTAAGAAGAAAACATGTTATTTCCGCTGCTGAGAACTTTCAAGATAATGTTTGTAATAGTTACTGTATGTTTCACTTTCAATTATTAACGCAAAGAAAAGAGTTTTTGGTGTAATAGCTCTTTGAAATTTTTCGTTGGCAACCCGATTTTCCTCCAAGAGCCTATGTCGCAGCAGTCAATATTAAACTGATGACACTGGTCTATGGTTAGGAAAAATCGGGGCTGTCACATCTAGCACGTGAGTTCACCAACTGATCTGCCATACATAAAGAAATAGTTGTTACACGAAAAACCAAGCAAAAAAAATAAATAAAAGCGAACAAGTCACAATACTCAAACACTAGAAGAAAGTTTTGTAATAGATCTTGAGAGAGATATTCAAAGAAAAACGTAGCTAGTGAGTGAGAAAGAGAAGCTGTAATTTATTACAGAGAAGCTGTAACTTATTATATTTTTGTAGTTGTTAATCACGATTATGATTCAACAGATTTTCAGAAAAACACCAAGTTTTAATACAACTATTTTAACTTGAATGCTTTTGTATTCATCTTAATTTCGTTAAACTTTTTCTGGTTGTGGTAGCTATTCTAGCTCATGCTAAACAAGTTTTAAAAGAGCAAAAAGTTTATAGTGTTTGTATTCAACCCCCCTTCTACAAACACTTGAGTTTATTTTGTTCTAACAACTATTCAACCCCTCTTCTAGTTTTTTTTTTCCTTTGAGACCTAACATTATGATTTGTGAATATCGATTTTATTATTATTTTTTAAGTGTGATTATTATTATTATTTTAATAACATAGATTTGATTAATTATTATTTTTATTACGATTTATTTGATTACAATCTAATATGCAAACATGTTCCTTTTCAGTCAACTAAGTTCGTGTCGAATTAATACTAATTACAATTTAGTTCGCAAATAGTCTCACTCTTAATCAACACAGTGTATGAACAACCCTTGTGAATCTTACCAATTATTGATTTGATTATAATTATTTTGTTTGAATAGATTAATTTAATTAATAATTTATATGATTATTGATCTAGTTGACATTGATTAGTTATGATAAATCATATTATTATTTGTAATTATTAATTTTATTATAATTATTTTAAAAATATAAATTTGATTAACAATTACTTTAATTATTTTATGATTAAGTTAATTGTAATTCAATTGGTTTATTTTTAACCAATCTAATTCATTTTTTTTTTATCAATTGGTATATTAATATAAATAGATAAATAAATTTATAAAGAAATAAGTATAAGTAATTTTCAAATAGACCTATAATTTAGTCAGTTTACTCTCAATCAATTTAATTCATATAAAACTCTTGTCAATTGATATATTAATATAGATACATAAATTTATAAATAGATAAACATAAGTAATTTATAAATAGACTTGTAATTTAGTCGATTTACTCTTAATAAATTTAATTTATAATTCTTGTTAATTGATATATTAATATAGATTGATAATCAATTCATAAATAGATAATTATAAATAATTTGCAAATAGATTTATTTTCGATCAACGCAATTCATGAACGTATAGATAATTATTACTCCTTTCAGTATATAATAACTGTTGTTTGACTTTTTTACACGTAATTGTAGGTGATATAATTTATATGTTAAATATATTTTTTTCAATTATGAAAAATTAATAATAAAAAATATTTTAAATAAGAATTAATATGAATGAAATATTTAACATATTGAAAATATCAACTAAATTTCTGTGTAAAAAATACAAATGATAATTGTTATGAATCTAATGTAAATTTCTATTACGAATTACTTCGTTCGTTGTTATTTATACGTCGTAGAACTTTTTTATCTGTAATTTTAGATGTATTTTTATACGTGTTAATTATATATATTTTTAAATTTTTAGAAATTAAAAAGTGAAAATATTTTAAATGAAGATTATTATGAATAAAATATTTTTATTAGATTAAATATTTAACACATATAAAAATACACGTAAAATTACGTGTCAAACGACATATAAATATCAACCGATGAAGCTGTAGATAGTTATAATTTGGTATATAGTAAAATCTCTATAAATTAATATTCGATAAATTAATAAACTCTCTAAATTAATAATTTTATTCTTTACCGACTTGGGCCAGTTATAAAAATTACAAAATTCAATAAAATAATAAAATAATAATTTTCAAGAGATCTCCATATAAATATATGGTCTCAATAAAACTATAAATTAATAATTTTTTAAAATTACAAATATACTCAGACAATTTAGGAAAATATGATTTTAATGTTGTTTACTTTTTCTTAAAATTTATATCTAATTAGAGTTGATTTCAAACTTTTTTTATTATATCCAAAAGTTCTAATATTTTTATTTCTAATTTATAGAGATTTTATTATATGTACAATGAATTTATTAATAATAAAATTTTGATATAATTAAAATTTAATTTTATTATAGTAAAATTTTTATAAATTATTATTTGATTTCAATATTATTAATTTATAGAAGTTTTAGTAGATATCCAAGAGAGGAGGGAGGGAGAGAGAGAGAGAGAGCGAGCGAGCGAGCGAGCGAGCGTGCTCTTTGTGTTCACGGTTCATACGCATGATAAATCTGGAACGTTCTTCGGGTAAAAGTCAAGACCCGGCGATGCCGCCAAACATTGCTCCATTCGTAACCCACGCACATTTTTGACCTTATCATCTATTCCCCACAACCACGCGAATCTCACCGTCTAAAATATCTACCCACTCCTTCATTCTCAGCCGTTGGATCACTTTGGCGCCTCAATATATTTCCCTCATCCTCATCTTCTCAGTTCTGTGCTTCAACCTTCACCGCTAAACGTCCAACCTTCCCTCTTAGATCTGTTCTCCGTCATTTCTAATTTCTGATTTTCTGTTGAAGATCTCGAAAGATCGATCGTTTCTCAATACTTTGATCATGATTTTACGTACGAATTTCTTCCATTTATTTCATCGAGCTTCATTTCTATGGAGCTCGGATGAACTTGTGTTTCGTTCAATAGATCCGTAGAGGTATGCTTCAGACTATTCAGTTTCATGTTTTCTTTTGATTTTCGGCGCTTTTATTCTTTATATACCTGTTTTTACTTTTGTCTGCTTGTTTTGTCTAGGTTTTCTCTGGTTCTGTTGAATCAAATAGAGGTATGTCAAAATCATATCACAAAGGAAGAACTTTACATGTAATTTATGGTGGTTAAGATTCTTGTTTCATGTTTATCAGTTTAGATTATTATATAGTCTCTCATATCTCTGGCTTATTTTACAGATTGGATACAAACTTCTCGGCCGAGCTTTTGATTGCCGATGAAATGAAATTTAGCGCTGTCGGAAGTTCTTTTTATCATTGGGATCTGCGAGCTGTTCGCTGACGCAGAATTACCCGGCGGATAGATATTCTTCGATACGCTTTGAAGATTATTTAATGGGTATTGAATTGTTGCTATTTCATCATTGTTTAATTCCTGTAGATGTGAGAAAAGTAGAGGCAGAGGGAAAAATAGTAATGAAAAAAAATGTCAGTATGTCTCTAGCTGGCCTTTGCCATGTCAGGTGCGCTTGGATGGCAGGTCCAAAAAATATAATGGAAAAACTTATTTTTGCGTTTTGGAGGGGAGATGGTACGGGGGTTTGCCCGGCTCTCCCTTCCTTGTGTCTTGTGTCCCTTTCCATTTCTTTTGTTCTTTTCCTTGCACCAGATCTTCTAACGTTAATCTCATCATCCGCAAAAGCGTCTGTTTGTTTGAATGGCTTTAGACCGGCTGTAGAATCTTTAATATCTAATGTCTAAATCCATTCAAGACAAACATGACGTCCAATCAGCAATATTAACACGATCCCATCTACCAAAAATTTGTGCGAACATATTCAAGGATTGGACACTGTGCAAAGCAAAGGTACAAGCTTTAACCAACTCTCCATTGATATAATTCAATTTCTCTTAATTAGTTAATTTCTCGATTTTGTTCACAATTATTCTAAAGCTGCAGCAGTTTCTAGTTTGACTATGATTTACGTTAAAGATTAATAAGTCGCACAATACAACATGTGCCTTTTTTTTAATGATCGTTACATGCCATTTATGGTCTTTTTAATGTTTCAATTTGTTCTCCGTAGCACTTGCTCAATTCTATTAATTTACGAATTTTGGTGCAACACTGTTTTGGACTTGATATTTTAACAAGTGTAAAATATTAGGATGCATCTTCCCTTTATAGGGAAGGCTTGTGTATGCATCGCTGTGTTGACGTAGAACATACAAAGGTCTAATGTTGCTAGGTCGTGTAACTTGAATTTTTACAAGGATCATGTTCCTTTGTGTAATGTATTCTAGTGGCTTAAAATGGAGATTACAATGTTTGATGTAGACAATGATTATTGTACGGCTGTCATGTTTCGGTCTGGTTTCCTTGGCTTGAGAGTTCCGGAGGAGTCGTTAATGATCCAATGCTCGATGGAAGCATTGCATCCAAAGCTGCTTTTCACTTGCAAAACGAATGTACTACATTCAATTCGTTAGCGGTATACCAATTTTTACATCATGTTTTAGCATTCCTTGGTGTTTCTTGACAAACGTAAGAAAGATCAGATGTTAATTTTAATTCCTCATTGTAATTTTTTATCAACTAATCAGGTGTTATTTTAATTGTCCTGTAGATCTAGTAAATTGATTTGTTGGTCTTTTTTCAATATGTGAAATAGCATATATATTGAATGATTGATAGCAGCGTTGGATCACATTTTCACGTGGAGTCGAGCTGCAGCTGTTGGTGTTTTGGTGAGTATCATCTCTATTTAGAACATGACAATATAATATTTCATTTACATTGCTGAATACTCTTGTTTGCTGAATATTTTAAGTGTCCCTCAATTGGCTGAGCAAACTAATATAAAAAATGCATATGAACAATTTTACCAACTAGTGCCATGCATATATAGGTCTCGGAACTTTCCTTGGCAAGAAGGGAAGAGATCATGAAGATATTAGTCTAATGGTCTACTTAATCTTCCTCTCGTTTATGCGTCATTGAATTACAATAACGAATAAAGTGTAGAGCTTTAGTAGCTTAAAAGGAAGTTGACGAGTTGTATGCCAAGGATGGTGAATCCGTTGGACATGGAACTAGTATCTTACCCCTCTTGTTTGGTAATTTGATTAATGGGTTATTTGAGACAAGTTGCATATGTTGGGATATAATATCAATTGTGAGATTTTAAGGCGTGTGACGAAGAGCAGGCTTTTAGCAGCTTCATTTCAATTTTCAATCACACAAGTAGCTAGCTAGTAGTCTTTTCAGCATTAATATTCAATGTTGGTGGAGACTCGTATTGAAAATCCGAGCTTATAAAATATTAGTAGGTAGAAACAATTCTTGAAACTATCATTTTCTCCGCCACAAAAAAAAAAGAACTATGGGAGAAAAAGATTTCTTTAAAAAAGAGCTGGCAATTGAATAAATTTCTTACTTTAATGTTATATTTTAAGAATTAGTCGATACAATCTTTCTTTAATTGAACATCCATAATTAATTTAATAGGAAAAATGTGGTGTCAAGCATGCATTTTAATATTTGTGGACACTACTTTTTGTTCAATGGAGTTAAATAATGTATGTGCAAGTTATAGATGTTGGAAAAATTAATTTTCTAGATCGAAGTTACAAATTTTTTTGAAGAGCTAATAAGTTTGGTAACTTTTGGTTGGTATGACCTAAAGAAAACTTGGTGTTCTGCAAAATACGCTGTTGTGGATTAATCGGATTGAAATAATGCAGATTAATATTTACTTCGCCCTTTTTTAAACGACTATTTGGGCCTCATCTTTTCTGCCAATTTGTATTTGGCTTGGTTATTACTTACGCTATAATCTCTTCCAGATGCAGCGGTTGGTAACTATTGTGGTTTTAAATTCCGAGGTGAATTCATTATTCTTGGACCCTAAGATTTCTACTGTAGTATTCTGAAACTAAAATTTAGCTCCAAAAAATGATCATGGATCTCTGTTCCAATTACGCTGCGTGAGATTAATGTTGCATGATAAGCAGAAAATTGGTATGTTTTACCGTGGTGTTGATGGTGGCGGCCTTGACGTTTGGGTTATTTTTTGAATTATATGCGAGGGAAAATAACCAATGCGACTCTGGAAGTGGTATTCAGCTAGAGTCCTGAACCGATCACAGATGCACTGATAGTGGCTGTTGGCAGAGGGTCCGTGCATGTCATGCTGGTTTTGGACCTGCAGGGGTGGAAAGTGCGAAGTAGTATTCTACAATGGGACCAGCATAAGAAAATAGAGCTACAACATTTAAACAGATATCCCGCATAGAACTTAGAAATGAATTAGTAGGAAAATGCAAATGCAAATGCAAATCTTCCTTGAGGTACATATTATGTTTTATGAAGAGTTATTTGAAAACCACCACCGAAAGCGGAAATAGTGTGAAGTGTAGATTAGGGGTGTGACGATGTACAGGGGGAGGGGAGAATTAATAGAATTTAAAAAGGTAAAATAGGCTTTGCGTTGGATTTTGAGGCAAATAGCGTCGTTCAACATTAATGGTCGTTCAACATTAATGGGCGACAGTCCGTTGATACCATTTTTACTAAAAGTTTGGAAAAAATAACCAAACCGTAGAAGTGTGGGAATGTGTGGAGGGGGTAAGAGAGCTCGGGGGGG
>CM025782.1:15447596-15485703 GCA_014636745.2 Centella asiatica
GGGGGGGGGGGGGGGGGGGGGGGGGGGGGGGGGGGGGGGGGGGGGGGACGGAAATAGTAATAGTAGATTCATGGGTCTGTAGATGAATTTAATGCATTGGCGGAATATTTATGGTGTCAGTTTTTTAAAATTTTACTCGACGCGGTTGTGTTAACATAGTTCTGAATCCATAAGCATAAACTAGGGTAAGAGCACTTGATCATTTCATGGTCGAGAGGTTGATGGTTCGAGTCCATCTGGGTTCTAATTTATCTTCTTTCGCCTTTAGCTAAGATACGAGTGTACGAGGTTTACCTCGAACGTGCAAGCTGTGAACAAATTGCGCCGTCCATTGAGGGAATTTGGCTACTCTTAGTTTCATTATTTGTTCAATTTCAGTCGAAGTACTTCATATCTTTGTATTTAAATTGTGTATGTAACACGAAAATAGTAAAACAACGTTGATTATTGATTATTTCTTATTAGTTATTAAAATTCTGCTGTATAAGATAACAAATGGAATGCATGAGTATATAGGTGAACAAAAAAATAGGGGAAGGATTATGTATAGTTTGGCGACGTCGATGTCAAGAAATTCCGAAGGGATTCTTGTTTATATTTTGTAATAAAGGATTTAATTTTCACACGAAAATGTGAAGTCATTTCCATTAACATTAAATAAATGTGGTGAGTTCCCCGTAACACGTTATATTCGTTTTTGTAAGGAATGTCGAATATTATTAAAAAGAGTAGCATTTAAAAATGTAAATTTGTTCCACAAAAGTATATTTAATTTTTACTATTACGAGGTTTTAAATTTTAAAATTAGTCATTACAATCTTTATATGTTGTAATTATTTGTTTAATTGTAACAAATGTGATGAGAGATGATTATATTTTGATCATGCATAAATATCTGTAAAGATAATATGTACGTATACTATTCTGCAGAACACAGCAGTAAATATTGCTATAATCTGGTTTCTCGGAAGGTTGTGACCTTTTCATTTGAAAAGTACTCAAACCTATTCCTTATAAAATAATAAAAATTTAAAATTGAAGTTCCTTTCGAAGAAAGGGTTATGTCTGCACATTTCTTTTATTATTATACTATGATCTAAGTTTGATAATACAGTAAGTTATTTATTTATAGTTTTATGGTAATTAGGTATTTGTAGAAAAAAAAAGGTCAAATGCATCTTTCAGATTAATACGGCTTTAATTTTCTCCCAGTTAAAGAGTTTATATTAACTTATCCATATTTATTTATCTTCTTCATCACTTATTATAAACCTTTTATATTCGTCCTTCATGCATCGTGTTAATTCTTAACTCATTTAACTTGGTTGTTAAAAATCCAAAGTTCAAGTGCTTTAAGTGGATACCTATCCCGTAGCCTAATTTTCTTTTCATGCCCCACACTTGCATTTGCATATAACGTGTTCTTATTATAAATAAACAAAATTTGAATTTGAACTACATTTTATAAATTCTTTTCAGATTCTGCTCAATGATTGTTTTTTTTCCCTTGCAAAAAGCGAAAGATTTTATTTTATTGTTGAAGAAATAAATTGTTCAAATACATAAAATTTAGATTTAAAAATATAATCATCAAAACATAATGTCACGTAGATCTAGAACAACATCTTAACAAACATGTACACCAAATGTGATGTGTATCACTAAATTATAAGCAATGCACAAATATAATATGATCTTTGGTCATGTTCCCTCAAAAGCCCACCTTTGCATATCACAGACTCCAAGTGACATCGATCCATTGGAGTCATTGAGTGTTAATCATACTAGTGTAGCTTTGGACAGTCTGGTAAATCTTGCATTGAAGGTTGTAACTTTAGATTTATTTTTCATTAATGCATATGCGGGACATTAGTTGGGAAATACTTGTAATTATGGTGTTACTTTGTTTACCAATGTGGAGTTAAGCAGCTGCGTAACTAGTTGAGACCTAGCGTCAAGGGGTGGCGAGGAGGGCATCAGGGGTGCTGAGAATTGGCATTAAGGGGTGCTGAGAACAGCGTTAAAGGGTGCCGAGGATGACATCAGGGGGTGCTAAGAATTGACATTAAGGGGTGCCGAGAACGGGTGTCAAGGGATGTTCCTATGCGCGTTAGGGGATATCAAGCTGGGCATCAGAGGATGTCAGGATACGTGTTAGGGGATGACGTCATCGGTGGATAACTAGGAGTTGAGGTGACGTCATTAGGGGATCGAGCATTGATGGATAATTATCCGTTAATGACTGTCTTATGCCATTAGGGGATAATTATCCTCCGACAATCATTTGATCCGTCAGGGGATAATTATCGACTGACGGCTAAATTATCCATTGACGGTTACAGATGTTTTGTTTTTTTTATGTATTTTATTATTTTTCGTGTTTGTTTCATATTTGTTTACTATTTATAATGTGTTTGTTTTTCTTTCCTTATTAAAATAGATTTCTTTTTAATGTAATATTTCTTCTAAAAAGAATTAGGGTTTCTTCACCTTATAAATAGCTACTTGTAATAAACTTTAAACATACTTGATTAATACAATTGCGTGAGTTTTTACTTACAATTATCTTGAGAGTTGGTGGTTAATTTCATTAAACTTTCACAATTGATTTGTTTTAGCTTGCGGGTGATTAATTTTGTTAAGTAAACTAAATAGATTGACCTTTTAGTGTTGATTCTCGGTAATTGAATTCTTTATAGAATCTTTATAAAGTTATTTTTTCGCACTTGTGTTTGATCCTCTTAGATCAAATACATCATCTAGGTATCAGAGCTTTTGGTGGATGCGTGTTCTTGTATTAAATTACAAACCACAACATCAATGGCCGGGGAAGAAGAGCAAGTTATCCCACGAGGTTTGACTATGGAACAAGCACAAAATTTACGTCATGATAGACAGATCGACGATCTAACAGAAAGAATGAACGAGATTCTAACAAGACTAGATCGAAGGAATCCTTCTACGATCCTAAATAGAAGTACTAGATCTGTTCGTACTTAAGATTCAGAGGAAAAAGAAGTGACCAGACCAGTACAGTGGAGGCAGAGGGAAAACGTTGATGTTGACAAAGGCCTGCAGTTGGATATTCCAGATTTCAGTGGCAGCATGAAGCTTGAAAAATTTCTTAAGTGGTTACAACGTATTGAACAAGTCTTCGATTATAAAGACTACGATGACCATAAGAGATTCAAAGTGGCCGTATTAAAATTCATAGGTTATTGTAATCTGTGGTATGAGAACTTGAAAAACAAAAGGAGGAAAGAAGGTAAGACACGAATAGTGTCTTGGGAAGCTTTAAAAATCAGGATGAAGAAATGTTTCCTGCCCACAGACTATGTGCAAAATGTCTTTTTAAAATTACAGAGTTTCAAACAGGGAGCACTAACGGTGGAGGAATACATAATGGAGTTTGAGAAGTTAACGATGCTTTATGATCTCGAGGAAAGGACATAACACAAGATTGCTAGGTTCTTAACGGGTCTAAACAACAATATTGCCGAAAGAGTGAAACTATAACCTTATTGGTCCTTTGAAGAGGTGTGTAAGGTAGTTATGCGTGCTGAAAAGCATGCCCAAGCTAAGGGGATTAATTATACCCGACCTGTGAGTAAGGCAATTGAAAGAGGCATGAACGAAAGGAGAAACGAGGCACCATTTACGCCCAAGTTCACTCCTAACTTTGATAAATTTAAAAAGGACAAAGGCAAAGCCTCTGCACCTTTTAGCAATAGAAGCTAAAAGAATATGCTTCAAGTGTAAGAGATATGGCCACATGCAGTGTGATTGTCCCAGTAATAGAGTTATGACCTTGAATGACATAGAGGAAATACAAGCAGCGTATGCATTAAAAGAGCAAGAAACATTTGAAGAAGAGGAGCAAGTTGGTTGCAGGGAAGTTGAAGATGACTTCGAGGCTAATTTAGAAGAGAAACCTGAGACTCATGGTTCACAGTTGATTGTGAGAAGGTTACTTCAAGCAAAACCAGTTCCTTTAGAAGTTGATCAAAGAGACAAAATATTCATGACAAGGGTGTTGGTGAAGGACAAGCTGTGTAATATGATCATTGACACAGGAAGCTACACCAACGTGGTCTCGACCACATTAATTAACAAACTCAGCTGCCTACAACGACTCATCCTAAGCCATACAAGCTGCATTGGCTAAGTGATGGAGAAGAGGTTAAAGTAACCAAGCAAACATTGATCTCTTTCAAAATTGGAAAGTTTAAAGATCAAGTGTTGTGCGATGTGTGTGTGATGAATGCGTGTCACGTCCTATTGGGAAGATCATGACAATATGATAGGTTTGTCAAGTTTAATGGAATGACAAATGTCTATATTGCTAAGATAAGAAATAAGAGGATGACACTAAAACCGTTGTCTTCAATCAACACACGGAAAGAGAGTCTGATTGTATCCGAAAAACAATTTAAGCAAGACCTAGAACAAGAAGGTTGGGCCTTGTTGTTGATAGCTGTGGGATTTCATTCGAAACAACTACAGGGAAAATCACCGAAAGTAGTATGATGGGTACTTGATGAGTTCAATGATGTTTTTCCTAAGGATTTGCCACCTGGCTTACCACCTCTGAGAAGGATTGAGCACCAAATTGATTCGATTCAGGGAGCTCCACTGCCAAATAAAGCCTCTTATAGGTGTAATCCCCAAGAAACTAAAGAAATACAAAGACAAATTGAAGAGTTGATGGAAATGGGTTACGTAAGAGAAAGTATGAGTCCTTGTGCAGTACCAACTTTGGTGATACCATAGAAGGATGGAACCTGGTAGATGTGTATAGATAGTAGAGCAGTAAACAACATCACCATCAAGTATAAGTTTTCAATTCCAAGATTGGATGACTTACTAGATGAATTACATGGCTCTACAGTGTTTTCCAAGATTGATCTTCGCAACGAGTATTATCAAATTAGAATGAGGGAAGGTGATGAGTGGAAAACAACATTCAAGACGAAGGTGAGTTTGTATGAATGGTTGGTCATGCCTTTTGGGCTCAGTAATACACCAAATACCTTCATGAGATTGATGAATGAGATATTGAAATCTTTCTTGGCCAAATTTGTTGTTGTTTACCTGGATGACATACTTGTCTATAGCAAGAGCATTGAAGATCATCTTAGGCACTTGAGATCAGTTTTTGAAGTGTTGAGGAAACAAAAGCTGTATGCTAAGCAGAAAAAGTGTTATTTCCTCGTGCCAAGTGTGTTTTTTCTGAGATACATAATATTAGGTGATGGCATATCAGTGGACCCCTCAAAAGTAGATGCTATAAAATCTTGGCCAGTTCCTACCACGTTGACGGAGGTAAGATCGTTCCATGACATTGTGTCGTTTTATAAAAGATTTGTCAGGAATTTCAGTAGTGTAGGCCAAGTGTGTCTTTTCTGAGATACATAATATTAGGTGATGACATATCAGTGGACCCCTCAAAGTAGATGCTATAAAATCTTGGCTAGTTCCTACCACGTTGACGGAGGTAAGATCGTTCCATGACATTGCGTCGTTTTATAGAAGATTTGTTAGGAATTTCAGTAGTGTAGTGGCCCTTATAACTGAATGTATCAAGAAGGGGAAGTTTGAGTGGACTGTAATTGCTCAATGAGCTTTTGAAGAGGTGAAAAGACTGTTGTGCGACACACCCATCCTAGCCCTTCCAGATTTCTCAAGTTTTTTTTAGGTGGATTGTGATGCTAGTGGAGTTGGTATAGGTGCGGTTCTTGTGCAGAATAAGCGACCTATAGTTTACTTTAGTGAGAAGTTAAATGGAGCAAAGCTCAATTATTCTACGTATGATAAGGAGTTTCACGCCATGGTGAGAGCACTAGACCATTGGAGTCACTATCTGCGTCCTAACCATTTCGTTTTGTACTCGGATCATGAGGCGTTGAAGTATATCCATGGCCAACAAAAACTTAATCCCCATCATGCCAAATGGGTTGAGTTTTTACAATCCTTCAATTTTTCTTCTAAACACAAACAGGGAAAGGACAATGTGGTAGCTGATGCATTGTCACGACGGTACACATTGCTTGGTGTCCTAAATTCAAGGTTGCTTGGTTTTAAGTTGATTAAGGAATATTACAAGCAGGACGCGGATTTTCAACCAATTATCGAGGAATGTGTTAGAGGTGCCATGGGTAATTATGTGTTAGAAGATGGGTTTTTGTTCAAGGGAAACTGTTTATGTATTCCATTTTGTTCGATCTGTGAGCTGTTGGTACGAGAAACTCATGGAAGAGGGTTGGTTGGACATTTTGGCATTACTAAAACGTTAGCAATATTGCAAGAACATTTCTTTTGGCTGAAGATGCAAGGAGATGTGACTAGGGTGATTGCTCGATGTCTTACGTGCTAAAAGGCCAAAAGTACTTTCCACCAGGGGTTGTATACTCCTTTACCTGTTCCGAACTATCCATTGGAGGATGTATCTATGGATTTCATCATTGGATTGCCTCACACACAAAGAGGTAATGATTCAATCATAGTCTTAGTAGACAGGTTTTCGAAGATGGCACATTTCATTGCTTGCCATAAGACTGATAATGCGACTCGCATAACATATTTGTACTTTAAAAAAGTAGTACGACTACATGGTGTGCCCAAAACAATTGTCATTGATCGGGGTGTTGGAGTGTATGCCCTAGTGCCCAATTATGTAATGATTGTGACACTATATTTATGTTATATTTTGGTTAAATGATAATTTTTTTTATTATGTTTTATTTACTACGTTATATAAATGTTAAACATAATAAATGTCTTTAGAAGAATGATACTAATTATATGGATTCAAGTATGTGACTTGAATATGAGATCATATAAATATGTTATATATGTCATTATTCTTAAATGTCCCTAGTCGAGTATTATTGTTAGTGGGACAACAATAATACAATGAGACTAGTATGTGCATTGACTGATGACCACATTTCATTTGTCATAAATATATACGAGATATATTAACTTGATGCATAGGTACATGCTAGAGAGCAGTGTACTGGACAGACCCACCATGAGAATTCTACTTAGAGCATTATGCTATGTGTCATAAGTAATTCTCATAGTAACAATGATGTAATGGTCTTTCGACCTGAAGTTATGACATTTCTACATAAGGAGTTATGTGTTTTGATATCGCCAAAAGTCACCTTTAACTGGGTGGACGATAAAGGTGATTGTTGGATGCATCATAAGTTATGTGAGAAATAGGAATGATGTAGATGGAATTTAACCCTCCTATAAATTAGGGGTGATATCTATAGATTTCTTGATTGAGTGAGACTATGAAATACATGACCATGCTCAAATAGAGATTTGTTTCATATAGTCTACTCATTGATCAAGAAAATTGAGATTAAATTGTGAAGAGGATGACGCATCCATGCCTTAAATTTAATCTTATATATCAAAGTTAAAAGGATTAAATTACATTGAAATATTGGTCACGAAAAGATTGTATCGAATCAACGACTTTATTATTACTTGGGTAACAGTGATGTATTACTAGATGTCACTCACTGTTTATAATTTTATAATATGATTTAAAGTTGTTGCCAACGTAATAATAACCTACAGGGTCACACACTAAGAATATTCATTAAAGAGATATAATTTAAATGTCAATGATTTTAATATATCAATAAGATTAATTTTATTTAAATCATGACTTTAAATTATATGTATATAATCTATATATAGTAGAGTCCCTTGGAAGAAAATACGAAAAAATATTTATATGTGTATATATATTAATTAAGTGAGATTTGATTAAAATATATAATAAATATAAAATTCAAATTTTAGTTTCCTAATTAGATTAGGGTTTGGAATTACTCTATACACAACTATATATGATATATCAGTTGTTCCCTCATATATACGCTTTTTGAAAAACTCTAACTGCTCATAAGAGAGAGACTAGAGTTAAGAGAGAGAGAGAAAAACAGATTCAACAACCAGTACTGTAATTCTCTTTGCTTCGGATCGTGAGATGGTTCGTGGGGTGTTCGTGTGGATATCGTAGAGGCGTCGTCCAATTGGATTGCGTTAAAGATTCGGAGACATTCAACACCCTTATCAAATCTTTAGATTTTGCAATTGTAAATTGTTTCGCATGGATCCTCGAGTTAGGGTTTTTTTTTTTGCTGCGTTTTATTTGTCGAAACCCAACACATGATACGAAATTCATGAGTTATTTTGGAAGACTTTGTGTAAGTTGTTGTACACAAAGTTATGTTTTAGCATTTCACATCATCCACAAACTGACAGACAAACTGAAGTAACCAATCGGACAGTGGGGGTTTTATTGCGTGGGTTGGTGAACAAGACAACCAAAGATTGGGATGTCAAACTTTTGCATGCCAAGTTTGTATACAATCGATCTCTTACATATACCACAAAACATCCTCCATTTGAAGTGGTGGATGGTCAAAATCCAAGGATACCTGTGGATTTGATTCTGTTACCAAAGGGTGAATATGTTCATATGGATGCTAAGTCTAAAGCACAAGCTATGATGAAGTTGTATGCTCAAGTGCGGGCTAGAATCGAGAAGGTGAACGAGCGGTATAAGGTTCTTGCCAATAAACATCGCAAACAATACATATTCAAGGTGAGCGATCTGGTTTGGCTTCACTTGAGAAAGGAAAGATTTTCAAATATGCTTAAGAATAAGCTTATGCCTCATCAAAGGGTCCTTTCAAGATTGTTGAAAAGATTAACAATAATGCCTTCAAGTTGGAGTTGCCAGGAAGTTTTGGGTTAAGTGCAACATTTAACGTTGGTGATTTGACTCCTTACATACATGACGACGATGTGGCTCAATTGAGGACAATTGTTTCTAAAGAAGAGGAGGATGATCCGTTAGTCATTGAGTGTTGATCATACTGATTCAACTTTGGACAGTCTGTTAAATCTTGCATTGAAGGATGTAACTTTAGATTTATTTTTCATTGATGCATATGCGGGAGATTGGTTAGGAAGTACTTGTAATTCTGGTGTTACTTTGCTTACCAATGTGGAGTTAAGCAGTTGCGTAATTAGTTGAGACCTGGCGTCAGGGGGTGCCAAGGATAGTATCAGGGGGTGTCGAGAATGAGTGTCAGGGGATGTTCCTATGCGCGTCAGGGGATGACGTCATCAGTGGATAACTAGGAGTTGAGGTGACATCATCAGGAGATTGAATAACTCATCGGTGTATAATTATCCGCTGATGACTTTCTTATGCCATTAGGAGATAATTATCCACCGACAATCATTTGACCGGTCAGGGGATAATTATCGATTGACGGCTAAATTATCCATTGACGGTTACAGATGTTTTGTTTTTATATATTTTATTATTTTTTGTATTTGTTTACTATTCATAATAGGTTTGTTTTTCTTTACTTATTAAACTAGATTTCTTTTTCAATGTAATATTCTTTCCAAATAGAATTAGGGTTTCTTTAGCTTATAAATAGCCGTATGTAATAAATATTAAACATACTTGATTAATACAATTGCGTGAATTTTACTTACAATTATCTTGAGAGTTGATGATTAATTCCTTTAGACTTTCACAACTGATTTGTTTTAACTTACGGGTGATTAATTTTTTTAAGCAAACTAAACATATTGTCCCTTTAGTGTTGATTCTTAGTGATTGAATTATTTACAGAATCTTCCTAAATTTATTTTTTCACACCTACATTGGATCCTCTTAAATCAAATACATCGGACACCTACCCACTTCGATTTCCAAGAGACATGAACTCCGGCCATAGCTCACAAACTTCAACCAGCAGTTTGTTATTGAAATTCGTTTACCTCGACTTGAATAGAGAATAAATTTATAATTATTCTTCATTGGTATTTTTATTATAAGATTTTGACACTAAATAGAATCAAATGAGAAATACGTCCATATTTTAAAATTCGATTGTAATATTATTTTTTTGACTCGTCATTTTTTTGTTCTGCTCTAAATTTTGTCAATGAAAAATTTATACAAAAAGAAAGAGCAAATATATAATTTAATCATTCATTTTCATTAAAAGTTATACAGTAATGAATTCTTACAGCAAATGATATATTTCCTCCATTTTTTTTAATATTAGAAATTGCTTTGTGCAAATGGTCCAGCACTCTATTTGGTAAAGATTTTGACAGGTGTGTGCACACATCTATCTCTCTATAATTGTACTCGTATATTATTTTAGTAAAATCGTTTAGAGGTGTTGACTGTGTATTTGTTATCATTAATTTAATTTAATACATAATAATCAAATATATCATAATTAATATAATTTTAATTAAACTAATGATAACAAATTTTAATTAAATTACTAACAAATTATTATTATTCTACTACTTTGATCTCTATTCTTTTAGACGAACTTGGCTCCTCTATATTATTTTTTCCCCTCAATGTTGCTCAATGCACATTATAATTTTGAATACTATTTATTTACCTAATTTTAACCGTATAAATGGATGTAACATAAAAATATGAGTCTGACTAAATTTCATACAATTTGAAAATGTAAAACACATGATTTTAACAATTGAAAATCGTCAAATTTTAACAATTGAAAATTTATCAAATTCTAATTATTTAAATTACATTAAATTTTATGAAATTTGGCACACTTTTTTATTTTTTTAAAAATTTATTTATCCCTATAATTAAAATCAAGTAAAACAATTTTCATATAAAATTATAAAATATTTTTTAAAAAAGAAAATAATAGAATAATAGAGAGGATCCGAGTCATTTAAACGTACGCGATATGGCATATTGGCATCAATTGCGTGGTTCCCACTAAACAAATAAAGACAATTACCGTTACGTGGATCGCGAAATAATCCACAACTTTTAGATGGTGTGAATGGTCCTGCTTTTTGTGCTCATTTCTCTTATCAAAAATATAAGAATCATCATGTTCTTTACTTGTGGTTTATTATTAATCTTGTCATTGTCTTTTGTAGACTTTGTGTTCAAATTAATGGAGAGTTGGATCTTTCACAAATCTTCTTTACTTTTGTCCAACCCCACATATTCGTGTGATTTTATGTTCGTACCACTTTCTTGCACTCCCTACTTTGTAATCCACTTCATGAAATTAATTATTTATTTTTGAATATAAATTTTATATAATTCGTGCGAAACAGTAAGATAAGAAAACTAAAATAGAAATACTTTATAATTATTTTGTAAAATTTGCGGTTGTGTAAGCTATAATTAAGTTAATCTATATAAGTTTTATTTTTTGAAATAAGTTGGTTTGATTTTATGTTTTTAAAAAGAGTTAATAGCGAAATTTTAACAAAACATCTTTTAGTAAATACATAATAGTTTAAAGTGGTAACGATGATAAAGTTTTTACTGAAGAGTTTAGTATGGACTAAGCAAAATAAATGTTGATGAATAAGCAGAATAAATAAGAAATAGTAAAGAGATAAGAAAATAAAGAGATTTTTATAGTGGTTCTGTCTAACCTATTCCACTATTCTTCTCTTTTACTTGAGAAAGAAATTCACTAAAAAAGAATCCACTAAGAATCATACAGATATAAAAAACACAAAATTCTTACTTACACTTGGTCACTAAGATCTTACTTAGTCACACAAACAAAATAGAGAAGAATAAAATTATGTTTGCTATCTCTAAGTAACTAGCTATTTGAGGAGGAGATAAAATATCACTTGTTCAAGCTTTAAAGTGTTTTTTGCTTATGTATTGGAAGTGTCAAATGTCAGAGTAATTCTTAGTTGTTCACTTCTCAAAAATGAAATTTATAACTTTTATTTATA
This sequence comes from Centella asiatica, assembly GCA_014636745.2. Lineage (NCBI taxonomy): Eukaryota > Viridiplantae > Streptophyta > Magnoliopsida > Apiales > Apiaceae > Centella > Centella asiatica. Next base: position 15,459,408 of record CM025782.1, read on the forward strand.
CTCCTCCAAAAATCTATCGGTTAGGAATATTTGAAAATAAATTTGTTGGAGTTGTATCTTCTTCACAGTGACTTGTACCTTTAGAGTTATTTCTTGCTTAGTCAATAAAATAATTCTTATCTTGTTGTCTTGTGATTTTTGAAAAACATTCTAAAAGTTGACTAAACAAGGCAAAACTTTTCTGACATAGTCTACTTCGATCTTAGTAAAAGATCTTATTGTTTAAAACCTTGCTTATTTTCATTATAAGCAAGCTTGCTTTTAGAATTTTTTTTGTAGTTTCAACATTCTTTCTGATCAATGAGCTAAGTCTCCATTTGTGATTAAAATTCTTACTTAACTAAAATTATTTATATCTACCTAATAAATTGGATATTTTTCTAAATTTTTTTACATGAATTAAACAAGTACTATATTACATCATTACTTCTTATAAAAATAAATTCAAATATTTTTTATAAATAAAATTAATATAAACAAAGATGGATTAACAAAGTCCACATTAAAGGGAGAGAAAACAGAAAGTCTCACTCTAGCAAGCAAAGAGGATAAAATCTCAATAGTTACAGGTAGGTTTTAGATTACAACATTTTTATTTTAATCACTGAGTTAAGACTTGGTTCGTTAGCTTTTAATGTCTCCGGAAGAGTCTTCCCACAAAACAATTTTCTCATAATTTCTATCTACGATTATTTCCTGACAAAAACGATTCTAATTTTGTTGCTCATATTATATTCAACATATCTGTAAATTTCTCAAGTGGGAGTCCTTGGATGATGATTTTACCAAGGAATGTTATCCTTTAATTTGTAGGGAAATATAATTTGTTTCCCTGAATAATTTCATTTGGAAATAGCAAATTTCAGTGGTATTTTATTTCTTTCGACTGACTGGATAATAATAGGACAGTGCATATAGGAGGTAGATCCTGACTTATTGTTTCTTTAAAATATGTATTATATTTATAAACTTTTTGTTAATCTTTTAGTGCAATAACGAACTTAAAATTTATATTAAACATAAGTACTTGATTAAAAAATAATTATATGAATATTCTTGTTGATTAGAATTTTTTTTAAAAAATATTTATGTGATTTTTGGGTTCAGTTGTATTTTTACCATAAATAGTTTTGTTTTAAAAATTCTTTTTTACCCATGTGAATTTTTTTTTATGTATTTATGAAAGTTTGTTTAATCTCATTTTTTTAGTTTTATAAGAAGGAAAATTTTGATTTTCTTCTTCCTTTAATGTTGGGTTCGTTTTTAAAATTATAATAAAATTTTCATATTTGATTTTGAATTAAGGGTTTCGAGATATGTACTTTTTTGTTTTTATTTTTTATTTTTATCTTCATTTTTGTTGATGATGCTTGAAATTTTATTTCTCATGACATCATAATTTGGTGGACTAAATTTTTATTTTGAAGTTGATGATTTTGTTAGTGATTGTATTTTAAAAAAGGTTTGAACTGTTTGAGGTTGAATTATTTGTTGTTACAAAGGTTTGAATTGATAACCTCCATGTCTAATTATTTTGGACTCGGTCTCAAAACTCAGCTTATGAAAATTACTCACATAACACGAGTTGGAAAAATATGAAGAGAAAAACTTTGTGCCACAAAAAGTAGAGCAAAAATAATAACTAACTTAATTGAGTCATATGCAAGAATAATAACTAAATTAATTTAATAAAACTAACTCGACTGAATGAGTTCAAGATAATATCTTTTATATTGATATATGTATGCCTATATTGATGTATTGATATTATTCGGCTCATCTAGAGTTTATAGGAACTCCACTTCGTAAATTTTTTTTAATCTTTATCATTCATTTATATTTAATGGTTGAGATCTAATAATTGATTTAATTTTTTTTAGAAAGTTTAACATTAAAGAATAGATTACAAAAGCATTTGTATAAGCATTTATAAAAAGTATTAACAATTTACTATTCAAAACATAAATACATATAGATTTGTCCGGTACATAAACATAAGAATTTTGACAATTTAATATCTTTTTAAAATAATACTACATAAAACTTAAAAACAATTCTAGTATTTCTATAAATATATTATTTATATTACAAATTATTTAATACTAAGAATGCTTTATTGAATATATAAAAACACGTCCTTTTAACTTTGTTTTTTAAATAAAGAAGATTTCAAATTATAACATATTATCTCTTCGAACAACCTATGTATATGTATGTAAACAATCACTCACATAACGTATTTCTTCGCTTATTAATATTTATATTTCAATATAATAATTATGTAATTTATATTTTCATAAGTAAGATTTAAATATGTGAATTATTATAAAATTATTTATAATTATCCATTTTTGGTAATTACTAAATAGTTATATATAGTTGCATGATTTTTAATTAATTGTGATACAAATATTGTAATTTACCTAGCAAAAGGTATATATTGTAAATTTACATATGGACAAATCTATATTTATTTATGTTTTCAATAGTGAATATTTATATTAGATAGTAAATAGTAAATATTTTGTAACGAATTTAGGTTGAGTTTTGCTATTTAACTATTTAATGTTAAGCATTTATGAAAGTTTTAATTTAATTATTAGATCTCAACCGTTGGATATAAATGAATAATAGAGATTGAAAGAAATTTACGAGATGGAGTTTCTTAGAAACTCTATGATGTATTTGATCTGGTAGAATCAAATACAGGTTGCGAAAAATAATTTTAGCAAGTCTCCGTAAAAAAATAAATCACCAGAAACTAACACTAAAAAATCAATTAATCACCAGGAACCAACACTAAATGATCAATTTGTTTAGTTTGCTTAAAAAAATTAATCACCCGTAAGTTAAAACAAATCAGTTGTGAAAGTATAAATGAATTAACCACTAACTTTCGGGATAATTGCAAGTAAAAACTCACGTAAGTTTATTAATCAAAAGTCTCCCGTCAACATACATTATGAACATCTATTTATAAGCTGAATAACAAGAAAATCCTAATTTCAATTGGAAAGAATATTACATTGGTAAAAAATCTAATTCAATAAGGAAAAAAAAAACAAACCTATTACAATTAGAAAACTAATAAAAATAATTTAATAAACTGCAACCAAGAAAAATAGTCTCTGACGGGTTAAATGAAATTAGTATTCGACAGACTTAATTTGCATTTAGTCTCCGACAGTACAAATTATCCCCTGACAAGTTTAGTCTCCGACAGTATAATTTATTCCCTGACGAACTTAATCTCTGACAGTATAAATTATCCCCTGACGAAACCTTAGTCCTGATGACTATTTTATCTCCTGACGCGCGTAGTCTCGACCATTTATTTCTTGACGTGCGCAGGAGAATCTCCTGACGCTAGTTCTCGACAACCCCTGACGCCAGTGCTCGGCCCATTCTCAGCTAAGGTCCGAAGTTACTTAACTCCTTATTTACAAGTAAAGTAACAACAGATTAATAAGTACTCCCTAACTAGCATCTTGCGTTAGCATGAATGAAAAATAAATTTAAGGATATTTCCTTCAAAGTAAGACTTACTCTCCCATAGAAAATAAATTTAACGATATTTCCTTCAAAGTAAGACCTACTCTCCCATCCAAAACTATATCTGATTGCTCAACATCCAATGACTCCAATGGATCACACTAGAGGAGCTGAATCCAAGGAGAATATATATTTCCTTTTTATCTGTTCATGTTTCTCAACCTCCTTAGTTTTATATTTCTTTTTTAATTTGAAAAAAAGTCTCGTCTTTGGTTTATTTTGTTTTTATTTTATATGCTTATTTATATTCAGTTTTTAGTATTTTGATTTATGTTTATATTTTGATTTTATTCTGTTTTGATTTACTATCACTTTTTTAAATTATTTTCTTTATTTACTTGAAGTACTCTTTTTGGGTTTATCGATCTTAATTTTATTAGTACAAATTTTGTTACTTATGTCAGACACGAGTTTTATTTTTTATAGTTATATATTTGAATAATTAAAATTTAAAAATTAAATTATTTTTATAATTGTTTATATTTTATGAGTATTCGTTATCTCTATTTTAGTACATATTTTAATAAAATTTTACTGCAATAAAAAGTTAAAAACTTTAAAACTCTAAATAAATTAGTTTTATTATATAAGAATCGTAGTTAATTACAAATTAAATTTTCATTGGAAAAATCATAAGTGATGTTAAATCAAATTAAAATCAAATTGGAAAATTTTTAGGAATAAAATTTTGATTTGACTTTTAATAACTCGTACACGATTAATTTTATTAAATGTTAAATCAAATTGAAACGGTCATGAAATTAATTTAGACAACTATTTAGGAGATAAAATCTTTATTTGACTTTTTATATACAAACAAATACCACGTCATTTTGCTTATATATATATGTTTTTATAAAAATATACTAATTCATAAAGTATTTAATAAATAATTTTCGGTAGAGAAGAAAAAGTTGGAACATGCCCCGTTCTGTACTTTTTAGTCCTATATTCAACGCCAGCCACAAATATCACATTTTCCTTGCCACTTTTTCTACACGCATAGAGACAGTCATATATGGTGTATACATATATTTATGTACAACAATAAAAAGTCCAAAACGCACTCTGCCGACTCGCATTTCAGTTGGGGAGAAGAATTTAATATCTATTTTAATTCTTTTTCCTGTTAGTTGACTGTTCAAGCTGTCCGGAACAATCTGCTGATCACAAACACTGAAATAGCAGGATTTTTTCAAGGTACATTAATCGCTGAAGTACTCTTTTTTCTCTTTCAATCTGTTTTTTTTTTTTTAAATTTTATTTATGAAACTAATAAATGTCCATGTTTTACTGATTTATTTGCACGTATGTCTATTTAATTACTCAATGCTTGAAATAATTGATCTTGATCCGTCTCGCAGTTCCATTTTCTTTCTGTGCTGAAATTCAGAAATAAAATTCAATCAAATTTTAGAGAAAGTAGTAGAGGGTTAACAGATACTGATTCATTTCTATATCGGGTCTTCTCAATGTTGGTGAAATTTATGTTTTGACTTTTGGGTTGACCTCTGTTGATCAGCTTTAATTTTGGTTAAGATGAATATAGCTTGGACTAACTTACATGTTTCTAGTAATTGGGATTGCAGTGGTCCACGGCCACAGTTTGCTATGACCAACTGCTTTTAAGACTAATCAAGGTCGTCTGTTTTCAGATTTAACAGTCAGTTAATCGCTGCGGACGTTCGTCCGTAGTTATTAGCTGTGGATGTAGCAGAAGTATGAATATAACTTACGCAGTTAATAACCGTGGAGGTAAATTTCATATGTTGGTGTTATTAGCTGTGAATGTCATTCACAGTTAATAGCTGTGGATGTAATTGCGGACATCCTTAGTAACTGTGGATGTCAATATGTCATACTGTTAGATCCGAAAAGAGACGACCTTAATTGATCTGTATCAAGTTCTGGTATTTCCGAGTCGTCCTGATCGGTTGCCAGCCTTGGTAAGTCTTTCAGTTGCCTAGTGGAACTGGGTTGCTATGGTTTGCCAAGTGTAAGTAACAGTTCTTTCCTTCTGCCCCTTGTAAGAGCAGAACATCTACCCACCTCCCTGAGACCATATTTCCAGCTGTTGAATTAGCCAAGAAGCAGAATTTCTGACCTGATTCCTAAGTTAGATAAACAACCTGTTAATGCCACTGTTGAGGTAGCTACTTGTTCTTGTTAAGATATATTGAATAGCGGAAAATGGAGATACCCTGGATTGAAATGGCCTCAATTTACTTAGCAATTATTTATTTATTAAAAGACCTCTGGTTTCAAGAAGGCAATAAACATTGTTGTAAAGAGTCTATAACAATATGCAAGTGTATAATTGTTCATATAATTTGGTGATGTATGTCAATACCTTTATAATATTGCCAAAAACAACAATGTTGCTACAGAACCTTACATGAAATTAAACCATTTTATATATTTAATGATATACATGCTCTTTCATCAATATGGTTGCATATTGTTACATTGGCTAAACAGAATTCAGAGTGTATACCTTACATATCCCCTTGATCGTTTGAAGAACTATCTATAATATCATCCTCTTTCTCTTAAATGGACAAAGGGATTTGGCAAATATTCTGTAACTTTTAGTTGAAGCTGTAAACGAGCTGAGATGATTCGAGTTTCGACTTGGCTACATTGTTAAAAATGTTAAGCAACTCAAGTTCACTTATTGAATGAACCGATATGGGTTGTTTGCGCATGGACTGTTTAATTAATAGCTTGCTTTAGAATGTTCAGGTAAATGGGTGTGTGAGAGTGTGGTCAAATGGTTTGTCCCTCTTCAAACAAGAAGTTAGTGGTTCAGACCTTTGCAATGTGTAGGTGTGTGAGTTTCAATTATGTACGAAACTAGGAAGATAAATATACTTAAGTAATGACGTAATTTCTATTAAACGATTTCAGACGTACCCAAATGAGTCATGCTCTCATTTATGTTCACAAACAAAAAAGCTTTTTCAAACTTGACTTGTTAAGGATGCTTGAGTTGAGTCGACCTTTGTTTGTGAACAAGCCTATATGTTGTTTTGTTCACAGTAAGCTAAAATATGTAAATATAAGATGATCCCTTCAGTTGATAATTCTGCTTAAGCGACCTCCGTGTTTAGGGTTTTATTCAGCGTGTTTCTGGTTTTGAACAGAGGTGAATAAATCTTGAGGTGGTCATTTCTTCAATAGTTTTGACATCGAAAATGTCTACAGAATTCTTCTAATGCTTTTCGGTAATTCTATTATATTTTCTGCAGTAACATTGTGTTATATTCGAATAGTTGCTCGTAATGATTCTTCTTTGAGCCTAGAGCTGAAATTTTTGTTATAGAGTAATCAAGTGATTGGAACTATGCAATTATTTACTTATGATGTTTGTTCTTGTAAGTTGCTGTCAGTTGCCAGATTATGTTTCGTCGCAGGAATAATTCTAATCCATCAGAGGAGAATAAAGGGCTGCAGGAGGAGGCTAAGGTAACATCAGTTCTTTTCGTATTTAAGTTCCATTTAAAAATAATTAAAGACTTCCTATTTTAGATTATGAAAGGAAACCTTAGCAATTCCTTGAATAGTAGCTCTGTTTGCTTCTAAGTTTTAAGGTATTTGCATATGGGCATCATGCAACAGTTGTATTACTTCTATAATAAGTTTGTTAAACTTTAAAAAGCTAGCTGTTATTGCTTATTAGGTTTGTTTGCTTTAAATTTGTAAGGTATCTGCAATTAATTGTGCAACAACTATATTGCTTTAGATGTTCATCAAATGTTCCTTGGCCAGATGAGACTATGACCTGATTCAAAAATTCTGTATCGGCAAGTGTTGACATGCAGTGCTGTCTTATCTATCTATTACTATATACTAATTGACAAGTCCTGAAACAACATGGACAAAGTCGACTCTGTTGACTAGATCAACTTTGATTTTTTCCCTGTTACTGCTAACAATAATTTTAATTGGTTTAAATCCATATACTATTTGGTTTCGACTTTAAATGATTCTTACTTCGACTTAAAATCGGGATATGGGAAGGATCAATATAACCAAAAAATGTTAAAGCTTCCAAAAATATTTTGAAAATATTTGAAAAAAAATACACTGAAAAATAAAAATACGACATACAATAAGCAAAAATTGTATATGTATAAGACATAGATAAATACATCTACATAGACACAAACAATTACAACTAAAAAAGATATTAAAATAAAATACTTCATCTTATATAAATTAAATATATATATATACTTTGTACATGTATAAAAAAAATACAAATATATGAATTTCTTAATGTTTGCCCAAAATAAAAATTAAAAACAAAATGGCCCGTGCTATGCACGGGCATGGGTACTAATTCCTTAAAACATACTTCAAATACTACCATGTAGTGAGCTGAACTTTGACCAGGAAAGAGAACTTCAATTTCAGGTGAATGAGCTCAGAGCCACCATTGGACCACTATCAGGGCACAGCTTAAAATATTGCAGTGATGGATGCTTAAGGAGATTTTTGGAAGCTCGCAACTGGAATGTAGAAAAAGCAAAGACGATGTTGGAGGATACACTAAACTGGAGAGCAACTTATAAGCCTGAAGAAATTCGCTGGGTAAGTAGAAAACGCATAGTCATTATATCATGTTCATTTTTATCAGAAACACACTTTTCACAAATTATCGATCACAATTTTTTTGTGATGTTCAGACATAATGTGTCCATCATTTCTTAAGATAGTACTGCAATAAATACCTGTATCCTAATTTACATACAGTGATTGAATAAATACCTGTTTATGTAAATCATAATCTCTTATCCAGTTTTTGAATAAGGATGAGACTGATTTTGCTGAATCTGCTCTGATCATGTAATCCTTCACATTTTAGCATGAAGTTGCAAGTGAAGGTGAGACGGGAAAAGTCTTCAGAGCGAATTTTCATGACCGCAATGGGAGAAGTGTTCTTATCCTTAAACCGGGCTTGCAGGTGTTGTAATCTGATTCTAAAAATATATCTTTAGAGTTTAGATGGAGTGAAAATCAACAAATTTGTCAATAAATGATAAATTTAACATTGTACTGCATGTTACAGAATACAACATCAATAGACAACCAGATGCGACATCTTGTATATCTCATAGAGAATGCTATCCTTAATCTCCCAGAGGGTCAAGAACAAATAGCATGGTTAATTGACTTCACTGGGTGGTCTTTTAGCACAAGCGTGCCTATCAAAGCTGCTCGAGACACCATAAATATCTTACAAAACCACTACCCTGAGATACTAGCTGTAGCATTTTTATACAGCCCCCCAAGAATTTTTGAAGCATTCTGGAAGGTATGTGTTTGTCTCCTTGACTTTTATGTTCTTTAATGTATACACCCACGATATTACATTGTATCAGTTTATGATTATTATCATATACTCCGTACTTTAGAAAGTGCCTGCACCCATTTTAATTCTTGTTATGGCTGTACTTATAATAGTAATACTGTAATTTCTATAATTTTGATGAATACTACTCTCATTAATATGCAAAATCCCAGAGGTCAAGTTCAGTTCTAATCAAATTGGTTTTAGTTAACGAAGACGTCAATATGTCCACAAAGTAGTCTCGAGTACAAAAGTTTTAAATTTAAATATTCAACAATGAAGTTTAAGGTTTGAATTTAGTACAAAATGAGATCAGACTCTTTCTTTGGATGGAGGATTATCTTTCGGTCTTAAGAAATTAGATGTTTCTAGATTTTGATAGGTCAATTTCACATCTGGTAAACATATCAAATCAATATTGGTATTTTGTTTATTGTTACTCCGGGATTATTTGCAAATATGTTCTCCTAAACAATCACGTCAACTTAAACACAAAGACTAATGGAATATATTTTCAGTTGTCCAAATCAATTTCATTTCATATTTTTGCAATTAACAAGGTAGTTTCTACTTTCAAGTTTGATGAATAACTTGATACATTTTTGACATTTTTTTTCTCAACATAAGACGATTAGTTATACCATCGATCGGCATTGTTGCTGTCCGTGCAGGTTGTGAAGTATTTCCTGGATCCCAAAACATTCCACAAGGTGAAGTTTGTGTATCCAAAGAATAAAGATAGTGTGGAATTGATGAGATCATATTTCGATGTGGAAAATCTTCCAACTGAATTTGGTGGCAAAACCACATTGATGTATAATCACGAGGAGTTCTCAAGGTTAATGACCGAAGATGATGCAAAAGCTGCCAGATTGTGGGGGTTTGATGACAAGCCTAAACATTCTTACTTGGCAGCAGAGGTTGTTCCGGAGCCTGAATCTGATTCTTCAGCGGCTAGCTGAATCACTTGATTTTTAGTTGGTGTAAAGATACCCCATATGTTAAGTTCAAACAGAATTAATGACGACTAATTAGGCTGGAACTGTAATCATCTTGGTTACTAATCTTAATTACTAGTCATCTGATTTTAGCAGCTATGTAAGAGGCTGTGGACAATCCGATTCGAATGCATACAATAGTTCTTTGATATTTTCTCCTCTACGTTAAGTTTTCATTGGCTTTTTACAGTGGTTTTCAAAATAGAAACTCCGTGAGGCATGCGTTGTTTTATTGTGTCACAAGCTTCTTTATGTTTTTATGATATTGCAAGATGCAAATGAGTATCAATAAGTCAAACATCTCTTGGATGCTGTAGTCAGTTGTGAAGTTCAGGCACTGCAGGAGGTTTATGGATCGCAAGCTTGAGGAAATTAACAATGAACATACCTAATAACAATCAAGTAATGTTGGCCACCAAATGTAGATGCTGAAGAAGCCTGGTTATATATAGAACAAATTTATTTACAAAAGCGGACGTTATTCAAGCTTAACTAAATCTACTCTCAAGTTCAATGCCAATGCCTCCTCTTTTAGACATTAGCTGAAAGCACCCTTGGTTAACAAGCAAGACCACCAAATAAATAAAAGTTGGTTAAAGAAGGGAGAAAACCAAAACCAAACACGCGGCAGAAAAGAGAGACTGCTGGGATTAGGGCGAGGACAGTCATATGCCTTAAGAGCCAGCTTCCTAGCCTTTTTGATCAGAGAGTCTGATAACAAGTACGTCTAGCAAGAATTACAAAAGGCGCCTTTTGAAGGTCCGGGAAGTTGTTTGGTAAGTGCGGACCAACAAACCAACTCCTATTCCGACTCCCAGACAAATGCCAAGTCCTATTCCAACACCAACTCGGACACCAGCATTAAACCAGGAGAGTTCCCCATCTTCACCTTCTATATATTCTGCGTGTCTCCAGTATAAGTTGTTGTCATAGTCTTCATCATTTCTCATTTTGTAGTTTCTGTATTCTGCTACCTGAAAAGTCAAGAGTAGATAAACCTCTGTAACTTATGACCAAAATTAAATTGAATCGACAGGCTCATTAACATGACTTATGCAAGAAGATACATCCAAAGCACTAATCAAAGGCGATACATCTGAAGAATCTAAGGCGACGACATGCTCATTAACATGACTTATGCAAGAAGATACATCCAAAGCACTAAGAATCCATATGCACATGCACGTGTGTTTGTATACACACACATATACATGTACATGAGCATGTGGAACATGGACTGCAAGGCATACTCTCTCTTTGGGTTGCTGCAGTAAATTTTTTCATGTTTTGCAATGTTTCAACCACATGGATGAAAACATCGAAAAATTAAGGACTATGTAAATTTTCATAAGATTTTACAATGTGCATGATTTTATAACTTAACAAATTTTCGAAAGTGAAATTTTTCATAATTTTTTGTACTACAATTCTACACATCAATATAATATATGAAAATTTGCAAACTTGCGTATTTTTGAATGCCTTATCCATAAGGTTGAATATTTCAAAACCATTGCAAAAATAAAAGAAAATACCACAGTCCATTTTTGAGAAAAGGGGTTACCACCCATTTACTTTGGCAATTTGGAAGTTCAAGCTATATACATTTATAGCAGTTTTCCAATATTCTAGCTTCTTCATGTGCAACTTATGGATGGCTTAAGCAAGGTTAACTCCTCACAGAGAAATAGTCTGAACAAGAGCGAAGTACACAGGATATGGAAATTGTAAGTCAATATTAAATAAGTTCTTTCTAATAAATGATAGGGTTTTTACCATATTATCTTTGTTACTGCTGTAACTTTGGCATATTAATGATATAATTTTTACAAGGAAAAATAGGAATGCTATATGGTTATCATATGTATTCGACATGGTATGTTTGCTATGATGCTATGTATGAGCCTGAATAATCTTATCAGTTATGGCTTATTTCAACCAGTTATCAGCTCCAAACACAGATGCTATAGTCTCTAAGAAAATATTTTAAAGAAAGCCCAACAGAAAGTAGGCCCCACTAGTGAACATGGCCAATTTCATTGCTTTGGTGGTGAGGTCCACGCTGCAGTTCTGGCAGGATAGAGATAATGCAACAGAAAATTTAAGGAATAGATATTAATGTACCAAGTTTGATAATATATGTGTAGCCCATAGCTCCATACCCACATAACTTTGAAGGATAAGATTCCTTCAGACAATTCAGACAGAAATGGGCCTCCTTTATATAAAGAAACATGTTTCAAGACAGGAAGCATGCGGGAAACCACAATCAAATGGTATGGTTGTTATGAGGGGCTCCCATGATTTTACTATAACCTCTCAGACCTCGTAGAGTCAACATGTCTGCAACATAATTCTTCAAACATACCATCGAACTTTTTGGGAATCATAATCTAATCTAGCCCAACCATATTGATTTTACAACACCATTATTGCACCAAATTTATCCAAAAAGAAGACATTATGCTATCTCTTTCCACGTAGCACGTACAGGTATAGGCAACAAAGATAGTAAAAAAGATAACAAAGAACAGACTAAAGAGAGGTGAAATTATAGAGGTACATGCATATTTCATCTTTGAGAAGTAAAAGGGTTTCCGGAGAATGTTCACCTAACCCTATATATGGCGTTGGTTGCATAAGCCTCATGAGATTACACTCAATCAGTTTACTTGCTCATGAGGCAATAACTTCAGGTTCTCTTGTTTTGATTTCATTAGCCAAAAGTTATTAATGAGGATAACTAAGCTCAAACATACGATGGGCTTATTCTTCTACATTTACATGGCTCGGATCACAAATAATTTCCATAAACATCAAGAATCAAGCTCTTGGCTTTCTTTTAACAGAAGGGAACAAAGCTCCCAACGGACTTTTACTAAGTGAGTAGCTATATCACTAGTTTATTGCCACTAGCCCACTACAAAAACAATGGAAAGGACTTCTCAATTTGAGAAGTGAAACAGTGTCAAGTCATTCATTGTGGCTTATTTTTGTAACTTGTAAGTAACGTTCGGTTAAGATTACCAAATCCATTACTAGTATATCACAATACAGAAGGAAAACGTTAATCCAACCAATTGACTTGGTAATACTGCAACACAAAGTGGGTTTATCTGAGTTTCCCTGTAGAAATAAATTCTGTGTAGAGCTAAAATAGAAAACAAATTGAGATGACAGATATAAACTCAAAAATACCTGCTGTTCATGTTCTGATGGTACGCCTTTCTGAGACTCAGCCGCCTCATACTCTGGAATTGCATCTAGCATTCCCTTCCTACTTTGCTTCTTCCGGAAAGTAAGCTGCACAGTCTTGGTTAAGATGATTGGTGTACCTGAAAAGCAACCGGCAACATAAACTTCTATGGTCGGTGACGATGATTCGGAACCCAAAATCTGCTTCCCCTTCAAAAAACCACTGCCAGCACTCATCAGAGACTCACAGTCCATGCTCCATCTTCTAGCATTTTTTTTCAAATCACCAGTAAAACCATTTTTATTTGACATCTCAAGAACCCCAGAGAGCACCAGATTTTCTTTATCGAAAACCTCAAATTTGACACTTCCTGTCATCCTTATACTATCTGTGCTCACAAAAGTGGCTTCTTCAGATTTCTTGTCAACCCTGTCCCTCCGAAGAAGACAAGAAATACCTTCTGAATACATGTTACATCTCGCACCATTCACTTCAAGGAGGGTGTCAGCACTTAGCGGTATATGGTTGACAGTAAGATATTCCGGGGTTGTATCGTCAACCAAAAAATTGCTGACTCTGACATAAAACACTCTTACATCAAACCAAGGCAATGAGAATTTGTTACAAGATTGGTAAGAGGGGTGTCTAATTATCTGAAGAGCCTGATCCCTTGATTTCCCATTGCTCGATGCTTCATAAGAGTTCTCCATATCTAAAGAATTTGATCCTAACCAAGATCCTTCAACATTTACCAGATCAAACTCATAAAATAACAATATCACCGCAAATCATATAAGCAGAAGAATCCTGGTACAAAACAAACAAATTCATTTGGATTTCAAGAATTCATAAATGCCATGGCTGAATAAGTAACAAATTGAAAGGACTGACATAGTCCTTCCAGACTCTAGGCACACCAAGTAAAAAATAAGGGCAAAACTTCAGTGACCCGGAAGCCCGTACGAAAAACAACCCATAAATATGTCGTTACCAACAAAAAACACAGAAAGAAGAGGTTTTGCCAGTTAGTTAGAAGACCCTAGTTTTAGGAACAGAAATCCTTGATGTAAGGGAAGGAGAAAAAGTATCATAACAGAAAGGGTGTATAATCCAATTAAGCTATGTTACCAAAATGGATTAAAAATACAATTGCCACCTGTACTTTGTAATTAAGTCAAAACACATCCACTCCATCGACCTCTAAAATATAGAACAAAAATCAAACAGCATATCTATATTTCAAGAGTTTCAAATACAAACTTATAAAAACAACAAATTGCAAATTTTAAACAACAGAAAATTGTCTGCTCTTGAAGATAAGAAGGTGTAAAAGAGAACAAAGTCAATTTTGATAAGAATTTAACAGATATACCATAAAACCACTTGTATATAACAACTATGCATGTACTCATCGAAATAAAAGCATGGTCAGATGATATTAGAAACACCCACCAGGCACCAGATACCAGAAGAAGCATATGGATCTCCAAAAAGAGGGGAACCGACCCCTTTATTTTGAGCTTTACTTTTAAGCTTTGTAAGTATAAAATAAATTGAATGCAATGGTCTGCAATTATCTATATTATCAAATAAGACAGAGAGAGAGGGAGAGGAAGACTAATGCAAACAGAAGTAGAAGACAAATTAACAAATAATTCATGCGTCACATAAGCAGCCAAAACTCCTACCCACAAAAATTAAATGATGTACTAGTTTACTTCAAACAGAGCCACAACCAAAAAATGAAATAAACTTCAAATTAAAAATAGAGTTTAATTACTAAGAAACATCACATTCACAACAGTGTACAAACCTTTCTATAAGATACACAAATCACAAATAGTCTACAAAAATTATAATGGAGGGTGCTAAAGATTTCTCAAATTGCTCTCAAGCTCCAGGGAAAAAGCTTCTGATCTCCACCCACACACTCACCCACCCACAAACTTAAATTAAATTTTTAGTGGCCCAAAATCAAAAGTAGTATAAAAATCAAAATAAAAAACAATCACCTTCTTTCTTTCTCATTTACATAAAGTCCTTGGACCATTCTGGACTTGGAAAAGTCTATATTCTTTCACCATTCCCATTTCTTTCTACAATAATAATAGACTTTGGGTCTTTGGAAAGCTTGATATGCGTGTGTATAATATACATATGTATGTGTGTTTTATGATAATTTAAAAGGAATTTTTTTTTTAGCTAATTAATTATATTTTCTGCTAATTAAAAAAGGATAAGTTTTTTACATAGCAAGAAAAACATGGTGTATTAATGGTGATATGGGGCGTGGCCTTTTTCTCTGAATCTGACCATGTTTGGATCATATGACAAATGGGCCTTATCCAATTAGGAATTGGAGTAATCAAATTCACGTTTACGAGGTCGGTGTCTTTCAAAGAAAGGGATGTCTTCTGCACAGTCCGTCCTAAAGTATTTGGTTGGAGGAGGAAATGAAATGATATACGAATAAAATAAATAAATATTTAAAAAATCAAAGTTAAAGAGAAAGGTGTGTAAAAAAATAATTTAAATGTGATAGTATGGACACCTTTCATCTAAACAATAAATTTAAAAGTATATATAATTTTGTAAATAAAAATAAAATAAAAAATAAATTTTATATATAAATTATAATATAAAATTCATTCTAATTTCGTGTTGATGAAATCAAAACCACCGTAAGTGTCCTCGTTCCCTTCTACCTAATAGGAGTACCTTTACTTGAGGGTTGAAATGGGGATTACAATAGAATAAATGATTCGATAGAAAATAATGTTAGAAAAATAAGAAAATTATATTAAGGAATTTGATAAATATGTGAATGTATTATCTCTCTCTTTCTCTCAATATTCCATTACATTTTAGTCTTTTATCATTATTTTTTTTATTTTATTCCAACTACGAGTTAAGCACATTATAAATTTGTATGTACACTTTTACGTAATTGAATGAAAATAAAGAGGACACAACATAGTAATTTTTTATTTTATGATGTTCAATTTTTTGTTAACTTTATTCACAGATAGAATATTCAAACATATGAAATTTACAGATTGTTATATTTTTTTTATTAATACATAAAATACAGATTTTATTGTCTAAAACATATTCAACTTGCATTGTTATAAAATTTATGGTGCACCAGATTATCTATAACTATATAATACTTTAGCGAAGACACTTTGACGAAAGAGTCAACTATAAATTCGACTTGATTAATTCGTCCCAACTTAACTGGTCCAGTATAATTCAATTAAATTGATATAATGCCATCTTTTGTCAAAATATTTAATCCGAATCCCATTTGGATATTATACTCAATCTTTCTATGAATATAAAAAGCTAACAAAAGATTTTATCCTTATATATTTTTTAATTTCATTTAATTTAGTTTAACATCACTTATCTTTTTTTCAATTAAAATTTAATTTGCAATCAACTACAATTCTTAGGTAATGAAACAAATTAAGTTTGAATATTGATTTTTAATTTTTTACTGTAATTAAAATATTTTACAAATCTTCAAATAAAAAATTATATTGCATGGCACAAAAAATATTTAAAAAAATATATATAATATATTATTTTTTGCTGCAAACACAAAAAGAGTTACAAAAAAAGTCATAAAATTTACAAATTCCCACATAATAAAACTGTAACAAATTATTATAATTGAAATTAACTAATTATTAACTGCACATATATTAAAAAGTATTTTTATTTCTTATGATGCAAAAAGTCATTGTTCAATATTTTAACACAAGAAATTAAATACATAAATAAAATTATTCTTACTTTTTTATCGAAACATTTATTTCAACAAATCTCCACATAATATAATTATACCAAAAATACATTAAAGTATGACTTACTTATCTTTATGTCTAAATTTAGTTAATTATTGGTTGTAAATTTATAGAAATATTATTAATTCTCATGACATAAAAAATTATAATTCAATAATGTAATATAATTTTTAAAAAAAATGTTTTCATTACTATATATTAAATTACCGTGCTTCGCACTGGTTTAAAAGGTATATATTAATAATATCTTTTACTAAAATAACTCTGAATTGAGCCCAAATCAAAATTATAATTACACGTAATCATATAATCAATATTAAAATAAGTTATATACAAATAATTATTACATATTACACTGTCAAACAACCACCTAATTATTTTGATTTAAGTTATAAAGTAATTGTAGTTAACATAATTAATTCGTAATTGATTAAAACTAATCTAAATTAGCGATCACAATCTAATTTATCATGATCAAAGCTATCTAAAGCATGTAACAAATTCATGTCATAATGACTTCAATAAATACAAATTTAAATAATTAAAAATCCTAATTAAATAAAATTTGCACCGTTAACTCTCCTATAACTTCGGGTAAATATAAATAATTAATAAATAAAATAAAATATTTTCATAAAATAAAAATTTGTATTAAAACGTAAAAAGTGAGGATGCAACACAAAAACTTCCCGGGGGTCAGGAATCTGGTACATTAGTGCCGGTATAATTGCACTTATTAACCTATCACTTTTTTATTGCTATATTTTTTTTACTTGCTCATACAGATATAATTTTAATAAATGCAAATTTAAATAATTAAAAAATCTATTTAAATAAAAATTACGTCGTTAGCTCTCTTATAACTTTGGATAAATGTAAATGATTAATAAATAAAATAAAATTTTGTATTGAAACTAAAAAAATGGGGGTTTACCTAGATGCCATCTATCCATACATAGACTATATCTCTAGTGTGATTTCTTAGTCACTTAACTACCGTCTCATTCCGATTTGTCACGCATATCGAAGAACAATTCTCAGTTTGATTTTTAATTCGAATTCATTAGTTCCTTAATTTTGATTTTTAATTTCAATTTGTTCTAAACCGGTGAAAGGATTGAAAATTAAAAAAGTGTGAATGACTCTAATTCCTAATTCGGTAACTATATCAGTCTACAGCATATAGTTGTTGTTGTCCCCATAGCATATGTTGTACCAGTGAAGCCATATTAGCTCCATGCTGTATCTTGAACTGAACGTGTTCGAGATTGAAAAACTATGTTCGCATTATGCGGTGGAGGCGTCCCTCTCGATGTGCCGCTCTCAATCGACGACACTGCATTGTCTCTCTCGATCTGCCCTTACAAATTTGCTTAAAACTGTGTTGCCGTTGTCCCATGAGTAACGAAATATCAGTTTCTCGTGAGTTTGTTAGAAAACAATCTTTTAACTACTCACGGGATAACGACCAATCAATGCTGACATATTATTAAGTAAATTTGTGATAAATTAATAATTGTTTATGAAACAATGTTTTATTAATGGATTTATAATTTTTTAAAATTACCTCATCGGTAGGGTGGTTAGAGCATGTAAAAAGAAGTAACATTTGACAAGTATGTATATATATAATATGTATATCGGAGGCTGTAAATTGAGTTTAGATAAAATTGGTATTAAAATAAAATATTCCAAAAAAGGGGAACGAAGTCAAAATTGATATTAATGTAATATATTTTTAAAAATAAAAGATATTAAAACATAAATTTTTGAGTAAAATTTGGTAACCACATTTTTTCCATTTAAAAGTTACGAAAATTTACATTAGTAAACGGGCGACATCTAGTCCAACAACTTGCAGCCCATTAAAAAGTTTAACCTAGATGTCATATATCTATATATAGACCATTATCTCCAATGTAGTTTCTTTCTCACTTTTATACTGTCTCATTCCGATTTTTCCTACTCAAAGTAGGACTTGTTAATTTTTAATTTGAATTTAATCCTACATTCAATTTGACTTTTGATTCCGATTTGTTCGCCCGTGTCTTGTTTGCTGTAGATGCCACCGAAAAATATTTGTTGGCCAGCACATTTGTGTTTGGATTGGTCACTGGCATCAGTTAAATGACAATTCTTGCAGTATGACAAGAAATTGTCTTCTCTGTATAATTGAGGTGTTACCATTTCTTCATTGGGACTTCAAGCTATTCTTCAATCCTAGGCACTTTCAGGTATGACCTTTCCTACTCTGTTGTTAAATTACTCCTGCTGAATTTTGTAAAATGTAAATGTGGAAAGCTCTATCTATAGGTATTTTGCTCTAAAAAAAACACTTGGGACGTGCTCAATGTTTATAGTGATTGGCCTTTGCAATTCTGGGCATCTTAAATAAATGTTGTTCAAGTTATTTTGTCCATATAATTAGTAGATAACCAACTTAAAAGAATTATTATAGGCATGTTTTCCTACAAAACCACTAAGGCAAGATTGGTTATTCATTGTCTAATTGCTTGTTATATGTTTTGTAATACAATTCATCTGTTAAACAATGTCCATATTTAATTCATTTGTCTGCTTTGAGAACCGGATTTTCCTTCAGTAGTTATTTCATAATTAGATTTTAATAAATTAGCATAAATAGTTGGCTTTAAAATGTCAAGGTAAGTGTCACGCTGGAAGTCAATTAGAGTCACGTAAACAACTTTTTTGTCACTTCAAAATTGAACCTTGAAATTCATGATTTATACTTTTCTCTGCTGCAGCAATTTGAGGAGCAGTTAATGTCTATTCGTGATCTTAAACCGTGCTGCACTTTTAGTTTTCATGCTTTTTGAAAAAGGTGAAGCTCAATCTTCTTGTAATTTTTTAATTTTTAAATTCAAAAGATCTAACATGTTACAAAATGAAATTGGTAAAATGATAGGCTGAATGCAGCTAAGTACAGAAATTTGTAAAAATTTTCAGTTTTTAATTGAAGTTCATATACTTGTAAGTATAATCTGATACGACAGCAGAAATTTTTTCCATGTTTATTCTTTTGGTGATTTTAATTTTTATGTTACTTTTACTGTCGTGTAATGTAGAAGAAAGCTTCTGATTCACCTCAATTGCTTTAGCATGTTATACTCAAACTATTCCTCTTTTAAGGAGCTGTCCAACATTATTGCTACAGTTTACACCAATAGCGAAATTAAGTCCAAAAAACAAGGAACGGGAGCAGCAAGCAAACAAGAAGAAGAAAAACAAGCGAATGAAACCAAATTCAGAAATTACATAGAGTACCCGCATAGGGACTAACTAGCTCAAGACTAATTAATGTGGAGGAGGAATGGTATTGAATTAAATTTGATGTAGGGTACTTTTGAAATATACACGTCTATGATGTGGGTATTGAACTAAGTTTTATCGGCCAAGTTTTTATTATGTTCGACTTACTATAAGATTGTATAGCGGTGTAATGACATCTATACTATCATTTAAGACTTCTGATAGACTTCGAGTTCAAGAAAAACTCAAGAGATCTCAATTTCAATTATGATTTCCCCTCTCCTTAAAAAAAATTTACATACAAAGAAAAGGAGAAAAAGGTTCTAACTAATTATATGATCACATAATGGAATAGTGTTTTTTTATCGGTAATATCTCTCTTGCAATTTGATCCCTTGAACAATGTAATTATCATATATATACATGTTGATTAGGCATGGAAAATTACATGATGGAGCAGGGTGGCTCTGTCATATCATTAACAGGGTATGCAGGCACACCACCACAATAATACGGTTGGCACGGCTGCGTCGTCGGACAAAACATAGTTGACTGTTCCATGGCGCCATGAATGGGGTTCAATTGTGCTGCTATGACCGGACCAACACTCATCAAATCTGCACAACCAACTTTCTTCCTCAGCAATCTTGTCAGCTCGATCGTGTCGATACTTTCTCCGGTTATCTCTAATTCATCCATTTCAGCCCCCGTCAATGCTACTGATTCTACTCCTGCGCAATTTCTGCAAGTGTTTAACGATGAAAATAATTTTCATACAATAGCGATACTTTTCAATTATTTTCATTAAGTTTACATTATTATGTATAATATTATTATTATCTGTTGAATAAAATTAGACCGTAAAACGGTGAAATCTAAATTTATTAGGGTACTTTGTATAACAAAAAATTATTGGTAATTTCCCCTATTTATAGTAATCATCTTTTTTTTTTTCTCTCTCTGTTTTATTTTATTTTAATAGTACAGTCAAATTGGCCTCGATGACTGTACAGAATTTTTATCTATGCTCTAAAGGGGAGGAGTTAAAACTTAATTTCGGATTACCAGGGGCCGTGGCTGCAATCTTCAATGCTCTGGAGCGAGATTTCTCGCGGTTGCACATTGCTACCTTAATCACAATCTTTTTCTGCACAAAATAATCTCAAGTTAATTTGAATGAAATTCAATTGTTGAGACAGATTTAAATCTGGACTCTTTGCATTATTATGTGTTGTACCTTCATTTTCTTTTGTGACTTTGAGGGAGTAGGAGTTGAGAGAGATTGAAAGGGGTCTTGTGTTAATTTGCTTTGTGGTGTTTGGTGAGATCAAAAATCATAATTTGTATATTTATAGACATGGAGGAGTTTAATTAGAGGAATAATTGTGCGAAGATGATGTCAAGGAGCTAACTTTTTAGTTACGTATACCCGCACAGGTTTGTTTGTGTCAATACATGCATATATAGTTGTCAATTGATTTTTTTATTATTTTCCTCACTTCGGTTTAAGCAAATTGGGCTCCCACTAGTTTTTATGTTTACAAAAAAGATTACTCTCACCGGTTCATATCTTCGTTATACATAACAAATATACATGTATCAAGGATAACTTTTACATTGAAATAACAAATATCAACCTCAATTCTCATTTTACTATTTCATGGAAATACAAAAACATCAGAGAACTAGTAAAATTAATTTCATTAGTGGAAACTCCTTGAAAATACGGCGAAATTAAGGTTAATTTTGAAAAATCTTGAATTATGTATCTTGAAAAATAAACATGACTAATAATATGAAATTACAAATTTTTTTAAAAAAAAGTTTATTATTTTGAACCAGAGAGAATACTGTCTAGAGATAGTTGATGATTAATTTGATCAAGAGCAATTGTTAGTCGATTTAATTTCGGAGAAAGTAGAAGAAAGAATGAGATGACCTATTTTATTATCTATTTCATCGTCTATTTTATTCCCTTTAGAGTTATCGTATGTCCTCTTAAAATTTAGTTTTTTAATTAAAAAAATTAAATAATAAGTCACTTATCGATTCAAAAATGAATGAAACAAATGATAAAATAAGAAATAAAACAATTCAACCAACTTTGCAGAAGAAAAGATATACATCACTATGGGTCTGTGTGACACAACTTTTATAAAAAAAGTGAGGTGTAATAGTGAGGTTAGCTTGTGGGTTTGAATTGTGATGAAATAAAAATAACTCATTTTAACTTTTTTTTTTCAACTCACAAAATGATGAGTTTAGATTGAGGTGTATAGCACTACCAAATACAATTTTGTTAATTCAACACACAAGAGAAAATTCAATCTTACATTTAGTTGAAAAAACAATAGTGCCAAACAAACCCTATGTATAAACTTGCAAAATTTACGCCAACTATTTTGCATGAATTTTTATTAATTTGCAAAGTTCAAAATCGTAACCTCCTCGAAATTCTGATCTCCTCAATTTTATAAGGAAATAGTCGATAACCAGTGAACTCAACTGTCAGGTTTGCGATTAAATTTTTTTATTAAGGTGTATGAAGACTTGGTCAACGGATAAGTGTACGTAGGAGGTTCAAATATTTCCAAGCTTCTCTTCATAATAATTATCAATTTCATTAGTTCCACTAGGGATAGTTTATTATTTTTACTCGTCAATGAACGTTCAATTCTCTCTTCCTTCGCTATAATAGTTGGTAAACTAATTCCTAGTGGTACCAAAAAGAAAAATGAATTTTTTTCATTACATGTTTTAGAGAGAGAGTCTTACAATTATTGTTAACTTTGTTCGTATATCTTTTTAGACAAAATTATTATTTGCATGAAGCTTCAAAGAAAAATCTCAATTTTAAATTTTGATGTGAAAAAAAATTAAACCTTAATTTGTTAAGTGAATATTTCAATTTTTATGTGATGAGGTGTAATCAAGGTCCAAAGTATCGTATTATTCATTCAAAAATGCTTTTTATCTAAATAGCAAAGAAGATTATTTTAATCGGTCAAATTTGAATAGTTTTTGATGAACTTAAATTCAGATTATGCTTATCTTTATAAGTCGTGCGCTTCCCATAATATGTAACAAAAAAGAAAAAAAAAACATTTACGTTCATTAAACACCTAATAAATAATAATAATATTCGCATTGAAGTCAACTTGACCCCGTCCGGTCTACGGTTTTCTCAATAATTTTTTGTACTTGTATTATTTAATAAGAAGTACTTATTTCATCTCAAATTAAGTGACTTAATATATATTAAATATTTTATTTTATTTAATAAAAATAATAAAATAAAATTTTGGGAGGTAAATATTAATACCATAAAAAATTAAATTTATTTTAAATATCTAACACATAGTAAATTTAATATAAAAATACATACTACTATAACAGTTAAGTCACTTAATTTATAATGGAGATGGTAGGATCAATTCTAGGCCCCAACCAAGGCAGGTATACCACCTTACTAGTTGACTATAATAAAAATCAAGAGCTAGCCAAATGATTAGTGTCCTAAAAAAAGCGATTACCGCCCGTTTTAATTTAAGTTAGAGATATATTTTAATTTTCTAAAGTTAACGACGACATATTAGAAAAATAATATAATATTAGTTTAATTTATATAATTATTTTAATCTTATAATTTATAATAAAAATTTTCAATTACAATATAATTTACGGCTCAAATTTTCGTCAATTACATTTATCTTGATGTTCAATATGCTCTTTGACTCAAAATGTTAAGAATGTATCTATGATTTTAGAATGAAGATCGGAGGGAGTACATTTTAAAAAAATTATTTAGTATTTTTATGAAATTTTGTGATTCAAAATTCATATAAAATTGATTGGCTTTGCTTAAATATAATTGATATACAAAGTAAAAAAAAAATCCAACAAAATATAATTTTTGTAATATGAAAATCTTATTAAAATCATGTTGCAATTTAAATTTTAGAATTTTGCAGCTTAGTACCATCAAAATGAAATGTAACTATGAGTTATGTAAATTAAAAGCTAAGCTAAAAGAAGTGTAAGAATTTCACTATTTGAAGAAAAGTAAAAAAATAAAAAAGTTATTCTCATTTCTTAAAATATTTATTTCACACAAGTATCTGGACAATAGTAGCCTAAAAAGTTTCGAAGTTCGCCATTATAACTTTCTGCTACAGTGTCAATAACACTGAATTGTTCATCAAGTCTAACAATAAATACTTAACGAAATTGCATTCTCAGAACTTCTTTTCATGCTAATTAAGTAAATACTAGCCATTAGCCATTAATCTCGTACTACCTATGAGAATTAATTTTTTCTTCTTCTTATTATGATCATATAAATTTTAAAACAATATTTTAACGATTTTACTATATTTTAAAAAAAGGGTGATATGCAAAAATTAATGAGTGTTTAATAAAATATATTATATTTTTATAATATTCTTATTAAAGTGGTACTTTTTAAAACTAATTTGTCATTGTAATCGTCTCATGTTATAATTAAAATTTTTGTACAAATTTAATGATTAAATTTATTATTTGATCATGTAATTTAGAATAAACATATAATATTGTTATATGTCCAAAAGTAAAATATAATTTTTTTGTGTCATTTAATAATGGAGTTTGACTTTTCTCCATGATCTGTTTTTCTCAAATTTTCTCAATGCATCATATAAGTTTGAATATAAACTATTTTATATAATTGTAATCATACTAATGAATAGAACATGAGAACAAATAAGATGGTGCGTCAGATTTCACACAATTTAACTACGTAAAACACATAATTTCCATGATTAAAAAATAATTAAATCTAAACCATTTAAATTATGTTAAATTTTCAATATTGATTTGAATATGTTTTTCATTGTCAATTTGGACGAAACTTGGTGCACCGTCTATTTTTTCATGTTCTCTATTAAGGGTAAAAAATTATTTTAAAGTAATCTTTGTATATTTTATAGTTTTTCTGTTAATTTATTAAAATTAAAAAATTTCACTCAATTTAAATTATAGGATTTTAAAATTTTATTTGTGTGAAGAAAATGCATTTCTAATTTTGAAATTGAGAAAAAAAAGATAATTTTTTTAATATAATTCTTAGAACGGAGAAATCTTATAAATCGAACTATAAGGTTCATGGTTTGCTTGATCTCACGAATATTAAGATTTAATATTGATTAATTTATTAAATCGTATAAAAAATTCAAACCTATATTAAATTTTGGTAAATAATATTGTAAGTTGAATATATGATTAGATAAAATGATAGAGTAAAACTAATTTTACATTTTGTAAATATTAAAAACTATGTAAAGTTCCGGTACGTATGCAGAAATATTTCATATCGTAAATAAGTTGATGTTAATATTTAGACAAAATAAGAAATTTAAAATACTAATTGACATCTTTTATAAATTAGGGTGTAAATTAAAATAACAAAATAAAATTTATGTTGCAAAGAGTAATATAACCTCAATAAATGTATATGCAATTAATTCTTAATTTTTTCTTATATATATATATATATATATATATATATATATATATATATAGATTCCATAATTGAATTTCAAACACCCATGGCCAAGGTTTTAACGACCAGTCCCTTATTTGGAGAGGAAAAGGTAATCATGGAACCCACACTAAAAGTCCACATTTTAATTTAATATTTATAAAGATGAAATATTATTTTATTATTTTTTTTAAACAAAACTTTAGGCGATGAGAGGCTCTTCGAATCAAAGGTTAAAGCATGTCAACAACTTTTTTGAGGATTTACGGTGCGTATTTGGTTCATATGAGAATTGACTTCCCGTTAGAAGTTGTACTTCCTTTATATTTAATTTTCTCAAAAAAATTTTAGGAAGTATCATTATCACATTTGATTGACATAAATGAATTTACATTTCATGGGAATTCATTTCTTACATTATGTTTGATTCAACTATATACTTCAGTTTACTATTATACTCTTCACAATTATTAATTTCTTTTAATTATCAAATTTTAAAACAAACCTTTTAGTAAAAGGGGAAAAATGTTATGTAATATATGGATGACTCTTATGTTTCCCCACCTTTTATATTCCTTCATTAATAGCTAAACTTTTGGC